>OX376304.1:28878444-29478444 GCA_947369205.1 Cantharis rufa
TATTTAATACGTTTTTATGGGTTAAAAATCTATCAAAGATTATCTATAGATAAAGTTACTGAACGGTAAAATAAGATAAAAATTAAAAAATCGCGGCGAATCGTGCCGCGGCGAATCGTGCGCGGCGAATCGTACCGCTCCCTTGGGGCAGTACTCATCCATGTTTTAAAAAATAGACTCGAAAAGTCAATAGCATATAGTTTGCAAATATTGACGAAATCGGAATCAAATTATTCAATGATACACAAGGAGGCTTTAGCGATTTATTGGGGAGCAAATAATATTTACCAGTATTTGGCAGGAAGAAAATTCGAGTTAATGACAGATCATAAACCCCTTGTTAGCATTGTTCGGTAAGGACAAAGCACTACCTCAAATGGCAGCAGGAAGAATACAAAGGTGGTCTTTGTTTTTAGCAAACTTTGATTATAGAATTAAGTATGTAAAGGGTACTGAAAACGTATACGCGGATGCCCTGTCAAGATTGCGTCTGCAAGTGAAGAAAGTAGTACAAGAGGAATATTGCTAGCTGAATTTTGTAGAGGAGTCTAAGGCAGTCGATTTAAATGCACTGAGGGTAGAGACGAGAAAGGATGCAGTTACCGGGCAGGTCACGAATTTTATCAGGTATGGATTTCCAAGCACAGTCAACAATGAGCTGCTCGCCCTGTTCTTGTCAAGATAAGACGAGTTATACTTAGAGAATTTAGTGATAATGTGGAGTTATCGAGGAATCATTCCAGCCAAGTTTCAGTGCTAATTGTTAGAAGAGCTTCATGGGTCTCACATGAAAATAGCTAAAATTAAATCTACGACTAGATCGTATTTTTGGTGACCCAAACTGGATCGGTATATGGTATATAGAGGAATACGTGATTACTTGTAAAATGTGTGTATGTAATAGGCCCAAGCGTATAGGGCACCACTAATACCATGGAGTAGAGCGGGGAAAGCGTACGAGAGAGTACATGTAGATTTTTTAGGGCCGTTTGCGCAGATGATGCTGGTGATCACAGACGCTTATTCAAAATGACTAGAAGTATTCATAATGAATTGACGGTGAAGAAATTTAGAGAGTGTTTTGCAAGATTCGGTATCCCAGATAGCATTGTAACAGATAACGGACCACAATTTATGTCACAGGATTTTAGTGAGTTTTGTAGTATGAATACGATAAAACATATTACATACATCACCCCCATTCCATCCGGCAACAAATGGAGCGGCTGAGAATTATCTAAAATCGGCGAAGAGGGGATTACAAAAAGCAATAATCGATTCAAGAAATAAAGGGGTGCCGTTAGAAATATTGCTGCAACGTCATTTGTTTGCTTATCGTAACGCAGAACATTCAAAAACAGAAATGACACCGTCGCAATTGTAATTTAAAGGTGTCGTGAAGTGGTTGAACTGCACTCACAATGACGTAATGCATGCAAGTGAATGCTGCGTTATAGTATATTAAGTATCTAGAACGGTATGTACAATTTACCGGTTGATAACAATATGTGGAGACTGAGCGAAGCGAATTTTTTTGCACGAACATTTTTTGCACGATCGAAATGTATATAAATAATAATTAATTTAATAAAATATTAGTACTATTGACATTTAGTAATTATTTATAAAGTAGGTAAAAATTTTGAATTAATTTTGTTGCCATGGTTGTGTTTACAAAACAAACAAATTGAGTGATTTGTAAAATTGAGAAAATAGTTCTTAAAATAATATTATAATTTATTGTATTAATATATTATAAAACCGAAATGAGTGATCTTGAAAGTGAAAATGGTGATATAGAATATTCATTCCCGAATTCCCGAAAAGTCTAGGGAACATTATGAAACGACCTACACAATTTTTAAAAAATGGTGCGTAGACAAGAATCAAAATACGGGTGAAAAAAATTTGTTGGCATATTTGGTCCAAAGAAATGGAAAACTGAAAGCTGCTGGTAGTTTATGGGCCGAATACTCAATGCTGAAAGCTACAATTTTTCTACACGAATCTATTGATATTTCAAAGTTTTCCACATTAATTGCTTTTCTAAAGAGAAAAAATGTTGGATACAAACTTAAAAAAGCCAGAAGCACCAGACGAATTGTTTTTAATTCATAAGGTAAATTGAGATTATTGGTAAAACACGTGGATATGCTTACGACTATGTATTTTTTTTAGGTAGCAATGATATTGAGTACGTTCCACTTACAGCCCACGACGACCGCGGCTTGGTCGTGTCATTTAGCGTTCCACTTATACGTTTTCGCCCACGGCGACCACGGTCGTTTAGTGTAGTGGAACGGCTTTTGTGATCTTTGTGGGCGAGCTAACGTCATTTTGAATTTTCATATTCAAATTTTAAAATGTAAATCTTGATGTTGGTAACCTTACAAGTTTTGCACAAATTATTATGATGAACAGTTAGAACAGAGCAAGTACAAGTTTACTTTTGCATATTGCTATGAAAATGAAAATATTTTTATGAAAAAAAACATTATTTTATAACAAGTTATGGGAAATAACTTCACAAGTTAACTAATGAATAATATATTTATATATTTTAATTTCATAAATAATTTTCACTATCGGCATTATAAAATGCAATTTTTTTGGAATCCATTCTTAAATTTTCAAATTTGTGCGCGAAAAAACTTTCACGATCACGGCAACCCACCTTTTACAGTGGGGCTTCGTGGTCGTGGTGGGCTAGCAATCGGTGACGTCATTGATGATGTATTGAGCTCGACCGCAAGGACCGCGGCTTTAGGTGGAACGCTTAAAAGTCGCCCGTGGTCGACCGTGGGCGTCGTGGGCTGTAAGTGGAACGTACCCATTAGGAGTAGCGGAAGCATGTCGCAGAGAAGAGTTATATAACATGACTATTCAAGATTTAGAAGATCGTGAATCGTTTATCAATTTGCGGAAAAGATTCTGCATTAAGATAATGAATCGCCTTGTATCGTATCTAATAATACACTGCAATCTTCAACTTGTGCTTCTATTTCACGGGAATTACTATGTGTTAATACAAATACCGAAAAAAAGCAATATTTCCATTTCCAACTGTACAAACTGTACATTTAATTTTAAATAAATCATTATTTTAATGTGAAATTTTATTTATTATACTTGCGTATCTATTTACTTACCGTTTTTAGAACGGTAAGTAAATTAGTTACCGTCGTGTTAGGCGTAGCAACAAGTAAAATCAACTTACTGTCATAGAAACACTATTCGTAAATAAATAAAATAGTACGATCGTGCAAAAAGTATTAAGGTTGGTTTATGCAAGACGCCGACACACACACCGCACACACTACATACAAGCGAATGAAGTTGAAACATAAGTACAAACTTTATTTTTGCAGATGATGTAAAGTAAATATTTGTTACTCATTTTTTGAGTAAATTTGTCATTTGTAACAATTTTCAATTAACAAAAATTTATTGATGATGAATATGATGATGATGTTGATGATGATGAAAATTTGTGCTTTTGCTTGGTTTATTGTTACAACTATAGATACTACGATCTCTTATAGTACTTTTTGCACGATCGTACTATCTTGTTTATTTACGAATAGTGTTTCTATGACAGTAAGATGATTTTACTGGTTGCTACGCCTAACACGATGGTAAGTAATTTACTTACCGTTCTAAAAACGGTAAGTAAATAGATACGCAAGTATAATAAGTAAAATTTCACATTAAAATATGATTTATTTAAAATTAAATGTACAGTTTTTGTATTCGGAATGCTTATAATAATAAACGATTCACGATCTTCTAAATCTTGAATAGTCATGTTATATAACTCTTCTCAGTGACATGCTCCCGCTACTCTTAATATCATTGCTACCTAAAAAAAATACATAGTCATAAGCATATCCACGTGTTTTACCAATAATCTCAATTTACCTTATGAATTAAAAACAATTCGTCTGGTGCTTCAATTAAAAATTTACACATTTCATCCACAAACACTGGTTTTTTTAGGTTTGTATCCAACATTTTTTCCCTTAAGCAATTAATGTGGAAAACTTTGAAATATCAATAGATTCGTGTAGAAAAATTGCAGCTTTCAACATTGAGTATTCGGCCCATAAACTACCAGCAGCTTTCAGTTTTCCATTTCTTTGAACCAAATATGCCAACAAAATTTTTTCACTTGTATTTTGATTCTTTTCTACACACTATTTTTTTAAAATTGTGTAGGTCGTTTCATATAACGTTCCCTAGATATTTCGGTAATTATTGCCGAACGTCCAATATTCCAAGCTTCTTCTATATCACCATTTTCACTTTCAGGATCACTTATTTCGGTTTGATAATATATTAATACATTAAATTATAATATTATTTAAGAACTATTTTCTCAATTTTACAAATCACTCAATTTGTTTGTTTTGTAAACACAACCATGGCAACAAAATTAATTCAAAATTTTTACCTACTTTATAAATAATTACTAAATGTCAACAGTACTTATATTTTATTAAATTAATTATTATTTATATACTTTTCGATCGTGCAAAAAATGTTATAACCATCACGAACGGTAAACAATTTACCAGTTTCCAACATTGTTGTCATTCGGTAAATTGTACTTACCGTTGTAGATACTTAATATACTATTTTATACTTGTTTTGTTTACGTAGGTAGGTTATGTATTTGTTTACTATTTAAAATAATGAAATAAAATATTATTAGCGCCACCTACCGTAGTGTGAAATTATTCTAATTTGTAACCAGAAAACGCATTAAAACGCATTAAACGCATTCGAACATTCATTTCAGATTCATTCTGCATAAACCAATATTTTGGTGCTGCGTTTTGTGCAGGGCGTTTCGTGCGTGCGGTGCGTTTGTCGGCATTTTGCATAAACCAACCTTTAGTTTCTTACAGTAAAGAGTGAGTATTATAACTATTAATTTATTATTAAATAATTGAATTATTAGCTTTTAAAAATATAGTAATATAAATATTATATTAACCCCTTCATGCACACCTAAAATTCGAATTTCTGGGCAAAAAATGATTAAATTTTTTTATTGCGGAAATTTAGTGTTTATACAAAATTAATTTAAAAAAAATATTATCAGTGGCGCAGTACCTGTACTTCACCTAGGGGGTAATTTAATTAATAATTAAATTATTAATTGGATTTCTTATAATATAATACCACGGTATAATAATTATGTAGTTAATGCTTTACAGTACACCCTGTATGCAATATATCGATACACAGCTGTGCAGTTCAGGAAGCCCCACATATAGTATCAAATTTTTTGAAAAGAAAAATCTAGTGTTAATACTAGGGCTAGGAATCATGGATTTTCAAATATTCAAACTTTCAGTACTGGCAGCAACTTGCAAGTTTCAGCACACCTTTGAATGCATTTTACTAATTCTTATTGGTCAAATGTAAACTTTGTGTGCTCTGTATTATCAGCCTAAGATACAGAGCACAATAAATTTACAATGCAACACTACGCGTAAAAGGGGATTTAAATTTATTATTTTAATCTGATAATCCATTAATGAGTATAGACATAATTTCTATGCATATGAAAGGAATTGATTTAAAAACAATTAAAAAGATTAATCCAATCATAAAAAAAATGAGCGATAGTGAATTAGAATATGCCAATCTAGCGGAACGTGGTTCCGAAAAAAGTGATGTCGATACCGATAGTGAGATTGAATTCGAGGAAAGCATCGATGACGCCAGTTTGGATTTAGCGGGAAATTGGTAAGTTAGTAGTAAGAATCAGCCGACCCCTGCTCCAGCAAAATATGCGTTTACTGCAGCACCTGGTTGCACCTTTACTATTCCAGAAGGACTTGATGTTTTCTCACATTATCAATTATTATTTTTCGATGATGCTCCATCATCCACATCAAAATACTACAAGGAATTGTGAACAAAGCAGAAGAAATAATGTACTGGACGGCTTCAGAAGTGTTTGAAACACCCATCTTCTCTAAGCTACTACCTTACCGTAGATACCGCTGTATTCAAAGTAATTTGTATTTTATCAACAATGAAGATTACAATCATGAAATGCACCCATATACCAACAAAATAAAATATGGTCTGTCTTTGAGACCATAAATAAAAAATGTAGCTCGTCCTAAAATCCTGAAAGAGATATCAGCATCGACGAAAGTCTGATGCTGTTTAAAGAACATCTAAGTTGGGTGCATATCTCCCATTCAAACGGGCTAGATTTGGAATCAAACTATTTTGTCTATGCGAGTCAACGTCTGGGTATTTATACTCCAGTATAATATATACAGGAAGATGTACGAAAATAAGCGATAAATACAATGATTTACCTATGTCTTCACAAGTTGTACTAACCCTTATGGAACCACTGCTTGGCATGGGATATTGCCTAACAACGGATAATTTTTATACATCCCACGAGTTAGCAGACTAAAAAGGAAATCCCATTTCTAAACCGAAAGTTGTTACCGACTATAATTATGCAATGACTGCCTGACTATCCAAGCATGATGACTATCCAACCACGATAAAGAGGGGGAAAGATACTATAAAAAAGTATTTTTCATTTATTAGATATTTCGGTGTGGAATGCATTTAATTGTGTTGTATCAAAAATATTGGAGGCCAAAAGACCAACTTAGAATTTAGAAAAATGTTAATAGATTCTGGATTCTGGATTTTAGGTGGGAGGGCAGGGAATAATCTCTACGCGCACTTAGGCCACTAGATCGGGCCCATTGTACTGCTTCCAATGCAGTACAGTACAATGTCACTCCTCAAGCCAACCTGTTTCCAAGATGAACTCGAGTATTTTGGCAGGCGAAGTGTCGCTGATTCTAGCCATGTTAGGCCAGAAGTCTCCTAGCATGGCACATCTTGTTGACGCTAGTGACGGACAGTGACAAAGTACATGTTCCGATGTTTCGTCTGATCTATTGCATCCTCGTCATCTGGGGTTATCTACAAGTCCCAGTGTGTTGAGATGCTTGTTTAGTTTGCAGTGTCCAGTTAAAATCCCTGCAATTGCCCGTAGATTGTCTCTGGACAATTTCAAATAATATTTTGAATGTTTGCTAGAGGGTGCTTTAATCGCTGCCCTTGCTTGCCTGCATTCAGTCTCATTTACCCATCTGTTGGAGTGCAGTACTAGGGTGTGTTGTTTTAGGAGGGTATCGATAGTTTTGACAGCTGGCACAATCATCGGCTCCGGGGTCCAGGGAAAGCTATTGGAACCGTTTCTTGCCAGCTGGTACGCTTTGACGTTGCCCTCGTTGCCTTGATGTCCTATCACCCACGAAAGAGAAATGACATTTAAATTGGATACCACATTTAGTGTCTGAATACATTCAAGCACCAGACCAGATGTGACCTTGTGACTCCTGGGTGCCACAACTGCCGTTCTGCTATCCGTAGATATCTGAATATTTTTGTCGCAGATACAATTATCTTGCACTGATTTTGCGCAGTGCAGTATACCCATAAGTTCCGCTTGAAAAACTGATGTGTACCTGCCCAGCGGTATGCTCATGTTTAGATCTAGTTCAGCAGATAATATTCCTGCTCCTGATCCAGCATTATTTTTGGTACCATCCGAAAAGAAACGTTTGTTGGCTTCAGTTGGGTTCAACAGGATTTTGAATTTCCTATAAAATATGCATTTAGGGGAAATTCTGTCAGGTTCAAGATGCAGCAGATGCACTCTAAGTGAGTAATCCTCTAAAATCCGCATATGACCCACAGTTCCTCGCCTGTAGTTCTATAGCCCCCAACTGCGGAGCCTGACAGGACCCCTAGCCGCCATTTCCCGCACATGAAGGTCAAGTGGTGGGAGGCAGAGAAGAGTCTCCAACGCCGCAGTGGGTGCCGTGCGGATCACACCCGTTACGGCCAGACAGATTAGTCTCTGGATTCGGTGTAGGGAGGATGCTGCTGTTTATTGTTTAGTTCTGGGCCACCAGACAAGTGCGCCGTAGTATAGCATAGGTCTGACAACCGCAGTGTAAAGCCAGAGTGTGATCTTAGGGGAAAGACCCCATGATCGTTCCATTGCCCTTTGACACTGCCAGAAAGCCATCCCTGCCTTGCTAATTTTGGTTTTCAAATGTTTTCCCCAGTTTAAATTAATAATTAAAAGAACATACCATAACATGTTAAAACATATAAAAGAACATATCGTCGGCTTGGAGCAAAAACAAGATAACTCCAAAATGATAGTTTTGAGATAATGCGACTTGAATGTTGAGTTGACAATGTAAAAGTATACAAATTCAAAACTAAATATCTTAATAAAAATTTTATTAGTGTTAGTACAATTATCTGATTTTGCCAGAACGTAGTTGAGTATGATTCGTATCCAATCGTGTAGATAACTCATTTTGTCCAAAAATGGAGTTATCTTGTTTTTGCTCCAAGCCGACGATATTAGAGACGTTAAAAAAGCACACGTTTTCTTTAGAGAAGAAGATGAGAACGTTACAACGCTTTGTGCAAACACATGACTAACAACTCTCATTCCATTAACCGTAAAGATATTACGGTACTGGCCAGGGAGAACAGGGATAAAAAACGTAAAGCAAAAGAGGCAATTGACATCCATATGAATATAAAAGCAATAAATGATAAAAGGGATGATCAATACTTTCATGCTGGATACAAACACATCCTGGATATCATAAAAACGATGCCATAACTTTTGCTCAAATTATATTTAAGTTCTTGTTCAAATTGATTATGTTCAAGTTTGTGGAATTTAAAGAAGATTTTATATATATATTATAAAGCGCCTGGCAAATTCAGCCTTTAGCTCATTTCTGATAATTATATTTTGTTTAAAAATTTTCTATGTACCCTATGGTTTAGTTCAACCTCAAAAATGCTTCTTTTCTCGCACCGCTCCCAAGTTAACGCTGCCACTTACGAGTGGCAGATGGGCGGCACGGTGTTCCTGAATCAACTTTAAATGGGCCGAAAAACCACTCTCAATTTCCCTTCGGCTATTGAAAGGTTTGTGGTTGAGAAGTCCAAAAACGCAAGAAAAAACAAAATCGGCGGAGCCGTTTAAAAAAATCCCGATTTTTAGGATTTTTTTCCTCGAAAAATAAGAAAATTCGATTTTCCTCTAATTTCCTTTTCTGGTTTACATTGTTTGTTCTTCCCACATAAACAATTCAATCAGAATCTTCTTTATTAGCTGCGTAAATGAGGATTTTACAGGCACTACAAACTGCTGATTGATATCGACTGTCATCCAAGTTGATATCAGCAATATTTTCTATTTTCTTTTTCAACTGATTAACAATATTCCACATTTTGTCTTTTTTTTTTTAAACAAAACAAACAGATTACAGCTCGGTTCTCTTCGTGAGTTCGCGCATGATCTTTCGTTCTTCTCGGCATTTCGGATACAAATAACACAAAGAATGAAGCTGATGGTTTTTTGATCCACACGAACTACTAACAACAATTATTTGCAAAACACAATTTCCAGTGCCTAGAACAGTGATTCGATTTTTGAATTTACCGGTGGTGTAGCGCCCTCTACGTTTCCAACACACACAAAAGTGCACGCGAAAATCAAGGGAGCAATGTCCATGTAGTGTCTGCAATTGCATGCAAACAGTAAAGCGCATGCGCGAGGACACAGCCACTGACACATTGTGAGTTTCGCGCGTAAATTCAAATCTATTCTGGTCCTTACAAGTTCTTATTTCCGTAATCACATCTAGTTCATGGACAAGAATATCAATATAAAATAGAATCAGCAATTGGAGGGAATAGTATATTACGTGACTCGGGAGGAACGTCGGCCATTCCAGGCGAGTGTGTAATTTTGGCTGAACCGCAGGCGAGGCCAAAATTAACACGAGTCCGAATGGCCAAAGTTCCTCCCAAAAGACATACAGTGCTTTTTATTGTCAGCGCGGAGAAATGTAGCTCAATTTCAGACAATTTGGCAGTTTTTACGTTTTTAGGTTAACCGCCGCTAAACAAACACGTTATTCATTTTCGCTGACAACAAGCGCATGCAGGGCAGAAAAACTGGCGATATATCGACATGTGACTAACTTATGTGACACATAGGTTTTCGCCCCTAGGGAGTGAAACAATCCGAACATGAAGCAAAAACCCGCGTTGCCAAGTTCACACTGCTCCGATTCCTTTTGTTTACACTGAGAGTGAGGAGAGGGCAGGAACAAGCGAGTTTCGAGAGAGAAAACGAGTCGACATGGAGCTACTTTCGCAGCGCGTATGATAAAATTTGAAATTTTTCATTTTTTGAGAAAAAAAAAATCCTAAAAATCGGGATTTTTTTAAACGGCTCCGCCGATTTTGTTTTTTCTTGCGTTTTTGGACTTCTCAACCACAAACCTTTCAATAGCCGAAGGGAAATTGAGAGTAGTTTTTCGGCCCATTTAAAGTTGATTCAGGAACACCGGTTCCTGGCGGTTTTATTACTAATTTTTAATGTTTTTTCAGCCTATATAGTTAAAAATTTTGTACCTTATGGTTTAGTTCCCATGTACGCGGGCTCCCGGACTAACCCCTTAAGCCCGCGTGTTAACAGCTAACGAATATTAGGGGTCTCTTATTTTTTGATGCTCTACCACATGAAAAACTTATTCAAATCGGTGAGGGACACCAGGGATCCTTTGCTTGTGAGTCCCTCGATATCCGTTTTTCCATTCATGGTGTTCTTTTCTTTTTTTATCTCAATCATTTCGTGCAGAAACCTGTCTCTGTAGTTGGAAATGGTTTTAAAGATGGTGGTGTTGTTAAAATCGATGTTATGGCCTTCTTCCAGGATGTGTTTGGCAACTGCCGTCGATTCCGGTTTGTTGCATCTTTGTGTCCAGTAACCCTTTTTTTAAAAGCCATTGGTTGGTTTGCCCCATGTAGATCAGGTTACAGTCTTTGCACTTGATCTTGTAGATAACTTTAGATTTTTTATCGTGTGGAATGGGATCTTTTAGGTTTGAGTAATGTAGACCTAGGTTGTTTTAAGATCTATAACATGTTTTTACATTGGAAGGTTTTAGGATAAGTTTGATTTTTTTGCAGAGTCCATTAATATAAAGTATCACAGCAAAACCTGTATATGGTTCTTTAATGTTGGTGTTTCCGTTGTATAATATGTTTGCACGATCTTTGACAATTTTGTTAATAAGTTGTTTTGGGTAGTTGTTTTTAATTAAAGTTTCTTTGGCAATCTTTAGTGTTTCCTTTTTATGGTCTCCATGTGTTAATTTGATTGATCTATCAATTAGTCCGATAGCTGTTTTTATTTTATGGCTCATTTTAGTGGTATGAGTTAAAGTTTAAATATCTGCCGGACCATATAGACTTTTGTGTCCATTTATATTTTAGAGAGTTGCTGTGTCTAATTATTTCAATGTCTAGAAAGGAAGTTTTATTATTATTATTTTCTTTCTCAATTGTGAATTCAAGTATTGGATAAAATTTATTGAAGTGTTCGACTATGTAGTCTCCATTTTCTTCGAGGATAGCCGTGATAATGTCGTGTACGTATCTTTTGATGAAAGGAAATTCGAAAGCAAGAAATGTGATGCGGTCTTTTTCTAGGCTTTCCATTACCAGATTTAATATGATGGCAGAAATTGGACTTTCCATAGCTGTTCCGAAAATTTGTTGGGGTATATTTCGGTTAAATTTGAAATACGTAGTATCTAAACAGAATTTAAGAGCGTTAAGAAATTTAGTTTTGGGAATATCGGTATAGTTTTTAATTTCTTCCTATTTTTCTTCAACAGCTTTAGTTGCCAGATCTGTAGGAATATTAGTAAATAAAAATTTTACATCCAGAGATACTAGTATATAATTTTGAGGTACATTAAAGTTTTCAACGTCTTCAATAAATATCCATGAATCTTTTGAATGGTATTTGGTACTGCCTAAAATATTGGTAATTATTTCTGAAAAGAGTTTTGCTAACTTGTAACAAGGTGAATTAATGCTGGCAACAATTGCTCTTAATGTTGTTCCATTTTTATGAGTTTTAAGAAGACCATAAATCCTTGGAGGTATAGCATTTTCTATTTTGAGTGAACTATGAAAAGAGTCTTCGATATACATATTTGTTTTATATCCAATCTGTTATAATCTGGTTGTATGTGATTTAGAGATTGTTAGTGGAATATTTAGTTAACATTTTATAATAATCGATTGTTATGTGGTTTAAGTAGTGTAAAGGTACGTTTAGATCTGACACTTATTCCACGAATTTTATGTCGGACAGTAAATGCTAACAATGCTAAGCTTTGTTAATATTTACTGTCCGACATAAAATTCGTGCAATAAGTTCCAGATCTAAACGTACCTTAACTCGATATTAACCATATCATATCAATATTTTAGAAAACCCATACACAAAAAATATCTAAAAAGTAAAAAATTTAAAATTTAAAGAACCTCATACACAAAAAACCAATCTTGCTACGAACCAATCGGGTTAATAGATATCTTACTACGTCAAATTAAACAGAAAAACCTACTAAAAGCTATATATCTTAATACCTATAATAAAACTAACGCGAATTTTAATGTCATTATCTTTCTTGGAAGGAAATCTAAAAAAATTGTTACATATTTGAAGAATCAAAATTTCAACATTGCATTTAAAACAGATAATAAACTTAATAAATTTATAATTTTTAGATTACGGTTGACCTTTTATTTAAGGCCGAATTTGCCAGGCGCTTTTACGCGTGCGTATTTTTGTAAGCATGCGCATCGTGTTAAAATTGAACGTATTTCCATTAATACGCATATTATGTCACAATTTTGCATATTTAGGTTATCTATTATATAAATAGATAACAGTCGTGTTGCAGAAAGTTGAACATTGCGGTTGAGTAAGCAATATATCAGAACGAGCGTTTAGCGAGTTCTGATAGCTTACGAAACCGCAATGGAACTTTCTGCGCGAGTCACTGTATTTAGCTTTACGTTCAAGACAGGTCCTTTCCAAAAAAAAAACATAAATTATGCTTTAAAAAGTAAAGTTTATATAATTTATAAAGGTTAATAGAAATGAGACGCGACATAACGGAAGTAAATAATACTCTTATCTATTAGCTTGTGGTGCAAAATTGCACGTGCACTTCAGTAGGCAGTGAAAACGCAGACAGAGTAGCAGTGTATTATAAAAGATACATTTTACATTTTAAAAATGAAAACTTAAAGTGGCCTTTGTAATTTTTATTTTTTAATAATTAAAAGTGTAGCGTTAGAATTTAAAAACAATAAAAAACGTAAGCAACCGCCGTCTTTTACTATTTATAATCTTGCAGGTGTGCCTTATCGCTTATCAACAACCGTCGTAGCCAGGAATTCACGATTCGAGTTAATTATAAGAGTATTGCATTACTTGATTGTATGAGTGCGGAAAGGTACTAAGCGTGCGGAAAGGAACTAAAAGCGAAGCATTCTCACTACATACAATAACTATAACCCACTATGTACGCCACCATTGCTGCTTATGTGCAAAAATATTTACGTACACGACTATAGAAAGGATAGCATATCAGGTAGTTTTTATCGCTCGAAAATGATACTTTCCAGCGGTGTTCGGAAAATGTTTGCACATAAGCATAATTTTTGCACTTTCCGCACGCTTATTAACTTTCCGCACTCATACAATAAAAAAATGCAATACCCTTATAATAAACTCGAATCGTGAATTCCTGGCTACGGCGGATGTTGATAAGCGATAAGGCACACCTGCAAGATTATAAATAGTAAAAGACGGCGGTTGTTTCTTGTTTACGTTTTTTATTGTTTTTATAGTCTAACGCTAGTACACTTTTAATTATAAAAAAATAAAAATTGCAATGGCCACTTTAAGTTTTTATTTTTAAAATGTTACCTTATTGTGGCTTTGCTACATGAAATGTTATATTGGTTATATTACAATTACTTATCATTAACGTAGGCGCGATTTCCGGCATCTTCAACGTGGTTGTATTATTTTGTTCATTCATTATTTTCACTTTAAAATGCACTACTACTCTGTCGGCGTTTTCACTGTCTACTGAAGTGCACGAGCATTTTGCATGACAAGCTAATAGATAAGAGTATTATTTACTTCCGTTATGTCGCGTCTCATTTCTATTAACCTTTATGGGCGCTCCAGACTATCGCGAGAACCTCGCGAGAAGTTCTCGCGAGAATCTCGCGAGAATCTCGGCGAGAATAGCATCGGAGAACAAGGCGAGAACAACGCGAGAACAAGGCGAGAAATGATTTTCGATCGTGTTACATCGAAAATTGGAAAATATCCACACTCACGAGGTTTTCAGTACTACAGTGCAGATTTTTTAAATAAATTTCTATAATTTTTTCTAAAACGATTAACAGTTCTTTAATTTTGTGATATGTCGAAAAGTTTAAATTTGGAATTTTGGGCCCCTTTAATGGATTAGTATCATCAAAAATTGTACTACACGTATCAGGATTTTCTGTTGCATTTACTGTCGTGCCAGTGATCATTTCCACTTCATTATTCCGATAATGTTCTTCTTGAAAGATAATTTTGCCATTTTATTTCGTTTTATTTCGACTGTTGAAGCGATTTTAGTTTGTACACGCGCGCATATTGTGAGCGCAGCGAAGTTTGAACCCGGTTTGCGCTACAACCTACAAGACCAGCGAGGTCAGTAATGTCACAGCGCTCGAATTATGTAAACGTACCAACACCCGAGCAAACGTAAACTACTTTTTATTTCGACAATTAATATTTGTCAAAATCACATCTTGAATGTTCGTAGGGCCTGGTATCATTGAGTACCTAGTTTAAATTAAATATCTGCTTAACCATAAATCTTCAAAATTATGTTAAAAAAAAAGATAATTTAGTTTGGTATAAAATCGACATAAATACGTCAAACTTCAAGTTTTCATTATTTTATTATTAATTGTGTTTTTACATTTTGTACTGTTACCAAGCAAGGAGTCCATAGCGCAAACCAAATGGACTTACAAGACCTCGTAGGCACGCTGCTCCCAAATTCACTGATTTTTTCACTCTATTTTTATAACTTCTATAATTTGCAATCAGGGAATCTTTGTTTTTTCTTAATTCATCGACGGGTATTTACATTATTGTACTAATCCACACCCAAGCATCATGATTTTTTTTCGATTTATTTTTATGCCTGTTTTCCACAAAACTGGTTCTGCTTAAAGGCAATCAATAAATGCCAATTTTTGTTCGTTTTCCAATTTACGCTCATTTTAATTCACAATTAATTATACTACTATTTAATCGGTGAGTCAGACGCTACTGAAGAATGCGAATGTGCAGGTGTGGGAGTGTTATCGCGATCTCGACTCCTTTGTCTCGCATCAAAAAACCGACAACAAGTGGAGAACAAGGCGAGAACTTATGAGGAACACGAGAATCAGCTCCACTCTCTCTTTTCTCGCGTTGTCCTCGTTTTTTCGCGATGTTCTCGCGAGGTTCTCGCGAGTCTGGAGTGACCTGCAAGGCGAGAACCTGAAAATGAACACGAGAATCGGCTCCACATTCTCGTTTCTCGTCATGTTCTCGCGTTCTCGTGCTGTTCTCGCGAGATTCTCGCGAGAGTCTGGAGCGCCCATTATATATAAACGTTACTTTTTAAAGCATAATTTATGTTTTTTTAGGAAAGGACCTGTCTTGAACGTAAAGCTATATACAGTGACTCTTGCAGAAAGTTCCATTGCGGTTTCGTAAGCTATCAGAACTCGCTAAACGCTCGTTCTGATATATTGCTTACTCAACCGCAATCTTTCTGCAACACGACTGTAAATAGCTATTACGATACAGAGTTATGAGCAGTTGACATTGACATAAATTAATAAGTTCATTACATTTCTTGTAATATAAATCTTAACTTTATTAATCTAGATACAGTTGCCTTTCTAGTAAAATTTTCAATATTTTAAAACTTGAAAACGCATAGTTTGAAACTGCGTAATATTTTAATTCGGGCAAAGCATTTTTATTTTTACGCATGTGTTTCAAAATATTTTAAAGGCCGAATTTTCCAGGCGCTTTTACGCGTGCGTATTTTTGTAAGCATGCTTAAAATATTAAGCATTAAGAATAATTGTAAGAGCTAAACTTGTAGAGGATGAAATTTTTTTCAATTTTAGTCTTTACGCTTTTTCTATAAAATCAATAATGGCAGAGTTATTAAAAAAAAAGCGTTTCTTACCTAAAAAAACAATTTTCTAACACAATCATAAGCCCGTTTTTGACCCCCCCCCAGTGACTCCCCGGAAAGTATAAAACAATAAAAGAGCTCCATAGAGTTTTTTCAGGGTCAAATCCTATAATGACTGGACTAACTCGGTTGGAACGAAGTTCCTTACGCTATATTATTTTCATCATTTTTTTAATGAAACAATATAGAGTAAGGATTTCGAGCAATACGAAAAATAGTATATTATTGGCCGAGCATCGGAAATGATCCGTTACTGGGCGCGCAACTATACCTATTAAAGCTGTAAACCCAGTAGCGGATCATATTTTGAAGTCAGGTGAGTATACCGTTTTATTGGAAAACATAAAATTATCTCTTCTTCTTTTTCCAATTTAAGGCTAGGATTGCTCCTGTTTGCCTTGACTTCGGGGTTCTATCTTCTATCGAAGAGAAGCCGAAGTCTGTGAGCATATTAATTGTTTTACATCTGAGGTAGCCTGCTGGGCTCGTCGGGCACATCGCCCGTAACCCTGGATTTTTATTGATGAGGGCAAATCATCAACCCAGGGGGACCGCCGGGTTTACGTGCCCTCCGAAGCACGGAGACAATCATATGAAATTTCAGACTTTTTCCGGATTTGAACCGAGTACCCTAGTGTTAGCAGTTATTCAACTTACATACTAGGCTAATGACCATGACCGTCTCAAATATATCAAATATAAAAACTAATGTTTCAATCACAAATCGTAACAGATAAGACGAATTAAAACAATGTCATTAGAGCAACCCTCTATAGCGAAATGTATTAACCCTTAGATTACCACGTGGGGTATTTTACATACCCCAATTTTGGTTATTTGATTGTATCTTTACACATAACATTTTTAAAATTTTTCTTTTCTAGCTACTTAATTTTTCTTTTATGCCGGTTAAACCCAAATAAACAGATTTTCAAAATTTTCACTATTTTTCAAAATACAAAGGAAATGTGGCTTAAAAATTTTTTTTTTGCTTGAATATTTTTTACGTTTGCAATTCAGGTATTTTTATTTTTTTGCCGTTTTATGTCAAGATCCTCGGAAAATACAATCTACCAAAAAGATTGTTTGTGTACACAACATGAATTAATCAAAGCATATAAATTTTTATTTTTACAGAAAATTATTTTTTTTAAATAATTTTTTTTTAGGACTAGCACTAAATAAAATTCTTTTTTTTTGCATAAACATTCTTTACTTAATCTTCCAAATGACTTCTTTTATCTTTATTTCTTTTATCAATTTATCTTCTGATAAATATTAGCTTCAAAAATCAATAAATAGTCGGGGTACCAAAAGTACCCCACGTTGTACTTTGCGTGATTTTTATTTACGTGGTAATCTAAAGGTTAAGTGCTTGAACCAGAATTACATCATTTGGAGATCGTGAGTTGGAACCTCACGTCAGTCGGTCAAATTTTTATAACATTTTTTTATAATTCAAATGATTTGACATGGAGAAGTGCAAAATCAAATAATATGCTTACGATTTTTCACAGATATAAACAAAACTATAAACCAATATGGCGGCGACAGGTTCCAATACGCGTGACGATTTCTGCCGTTTTGGTCCTACCGTAAATAGTTATTAATTATATAAGGGGATTAACAAGCCTCTAATCCACGACACAAAATGGGCACTCGAGGCGCAGCCGAGAGTCCCATTTTTTCAAGATGATTAGAAGCTTGTTAATTCCTGAATGTAATTCAACGTTTTATCCACGACCATGGCAAAAACCATAAATAAAAATTCTGTTTTTGAGAAACGTCAGATTTGACAAATTTATTTTGATCAATAATAGATCAACTCGTGTATTATGAGTTCTAATACACTAGTGTATTAAAAGGCCTCTAATCCACGGCAAACAGACGTATTAAAGATAATATAGTGGTCGTGGATAAAGTTAATAAGCCGCGCTAAGGAACTTCGTTCCAATATTATTGTCACTTATTGTATCTCAGAAATAGAAAAATAGTATAGGAATAAAAATGTATAGAATGAAATTTACAAGAAAAAATGCCTATTCATTTTTATTTAGTTAGAAAAGGTGATGGTACGGCACCTTCTTTTAAAAATAATTTAGATTTAGTGGAACATTCCGGTAGAAGTTTTTTTTCAATATAATGTTTAAAATCACTTTATTTAAAGTGGATGAGTATGTACGAGTATATGCGACTTGATTTGGTAGCAATGAAGTTTTTCTTTTAATTTTACTAAAATTACACTTGCGGTGTAATTTTGGATTTTTTTCCTTGTCAAATGTTATTTTTACAGTCGTATACACAACATTGAGGTATTTTTTTGAGTTTTTATTATAAAAATAATGCGAATTGCACTGCACTCAACTTCTAATACGTGTATGTGGTATTACAGCTGTCGCGGTTGCACGAATGACGTCACGTTTCGTCCACTTCCCTGTTTACGTATCTGATATTATTATAGAATGTTTTATTATGATTTATTATAAAATGTATCAGATTCTAATTTGCGATATTTTAAAGAAGATTCTTTCGTGATTTTTTTCAAAAAAGTGCCTTAACCACTTCACGACACCATTAAGTTATCATATGTATATGTACAGAGGCGGATCGAGGAGATCAAGGAGAAGGAGAAATTTGCGCCCCCTACACGGAGGCCCTTGACAGAGGGCGCAAATTTTTTCTAATATGAATATGAATTGAAGATACAAAACAATTAAACGAAAAATAAAATGTTTTTAAATAAATTTTTATTCCATTCCATTAAGTCACTCAAAAAAAGCTTTCTTTTCGTAAAAGTAAATAAACAAATAACTAAAAAATATAAAAATGTATTGTTGAAACAAATAAGCAGTCAACATAACATGATTAACAAACTTTCAAACAAATTTTTAAACAAAAGATTTCTTCCTAGCTTTAACATGGGAAAATTCATCCACAATTTCAGAAAAGTCTAATTTGCAAAAAAATTTTGTTTTCAATGACGAGCAATGCCTTTGAATCTAACATTTCTTCTTTCATTGTGGATTGCAAATAGTTCTTCATGCGTTTTAGCGCAGAAAAGGACCTTTCGCCGTTGCAATTTGTCACCGCACAACACAGATACATTCTTAAGGCGATTTCACATGTGTTCATACACACATAGCTAATATTTCAAGTTCTCAGACTTGCGAAGATATTTTTACAATGCAACCTATGTTTGATATTTTTAGAATTTTATAATATAAAATATAATCAAATAATTTTAAAAGTAATTGTAATAAATTTTGCGCTTCTTTCGCTTCTTGGTTAATCCGCCTCTGTATATGTACATGTAAATCAATTGTTAGTAGATAATGTATTTCAATACATAACAGAATACTATTCGTTATTTTACAATTTTATTTGCAAGATTTACTACTTACTATAAATCACATTTTATACCTACTTGAGGTTTTCGTAATGATGACAATTTCTGCAAATACGATGTGGGTAGTTCATTAGAAATCGTTCCTCCTTTATTGAATACTTTTACTACATGACCAGGATAGGATTCGTGAATTTTTCTGTCACTTTTCTTAATATAAAATATTCTAAATCTAGAACAAATTACGATGATAATAGTACAAAAATTATCAACTTGTGGATATTAAGCAAAAATATAAAATTAGCAAGATACGCTAATAATAATTATATAAATAATAAATAAGTTTAATCATTATAAACAGATGAAATGCGATACG
Source organism: Cantharis rufa (assembly GCA_947369205.1). Lineage (NCBI taxonomy): Eukaryota > Metazoa > Arthropoda > Insecta > Coleoptera > Cantharidae > Cantharis > Cantharis rufa. The sequence goes on from OX376304.1 coordinate 28,898,399, forward strand.
GTGCACTTTCTGAAGAGGTCGCGAAACATGTCATTACGACGATGTACAAAAATGGTGTGGGATAAACCTCACTTCCTAACCCTTACGGGTTATATGGTATATTCAAGAAAACAATAACTATGTGATACTAATGAGACCTAATAAGGTCGAAACATGTCTATCATTGCTGGTTTCTTGAATAAATTGATTCAAGTTTGAATCTATCTATATAAATAAAAATGAAATGCTGTTCGTTGGTAAGCTCATAACTGGAGATTGGCTGGACCGATTTTATTCATCTTTTTTTTAAACGTTTCCTAATACTATGTAGAAGGTTCTTACGGAAAGAAAACTTCAAAAAATTGCGCGGAAAAGTTCGAAATTCGCAAAATTAAAATCTTTTTTAGAATCACCCTATACAATTAAACTGCCAGACAGGTACTTACGGGTATTTAACTTTATCTTTTTTAAAATCTCCCTACACAATTAAATTTACCTGCAAAACCCAAATATTAAGGGTAGGTACCAGTCAGTGGCGTAAATGTGAACACCACCTATTTACTATTTATTTTACACAAATATTTTGTAAAAATTAACAAAAATGAAGAAGTTCCTTTTTTGGAGTGAATAACAACAAAATTTTTTAGTTAACTTTGCATTTCTAAAGATACACATTATTGTTAAATCTGTAGAAGTCAATTTGACACAAAATATTGTAAAATGGACATAATTTTAATGTTTATATTACTTTCTGAGAGTAAATTAATTAAATTTTGCAAAACATTTTGTCAATTATAATAAAATTAGTAGCGTTATTATTGACTTTATTTGTTGTTGCCGATTTAACAAAAAATAAGAGTGGACCTATGGAAACGCCGTTTTTTTATTATTATGACAAAATATTTTGAACAGTGTATGTTTTACAAACCCTTTATAAGTAAAACACCAATCACCAGGGCCGATTTATCTATTAGGCAAGAAAGGCAGCTTCCTAGGGCGGCAGTCTTTTAGGGGGCGGCAAAAATACTAATTCTAATAAAAAATGTAACATAAATAAAAACTTGATTGTAAATTGTACTTATTTAAAAATTATATTTCGTTATGTAGAAAACATAAACAATTTTTAAGTGCCGCATAGTAATGCAAGAGAATAAAGAATAAAAATAAACGAAGAACAAAAAAATGTCTACTGTTTAAGTAAATAAATTTGGTCGCTAATAAATATTATGCTGTTAATGTTATAATAAGTTCAAAGTTTAATTTTAAGGGGGCGGCAAAAAAATATGCCTAGGGTAATTACATGCCTTAACGCGGCCCTGCCAATCACCACTGGCGTATTTAGAGTGGGGGCAAAGGGGCAATTGTCCCCCCCCCCAAGTATGATTCGGAATTAATTAATTTGATTTCTGAAACATTTGTCAGTCGTTTTACAACTGATGCGCACAAATGTATTAACGAGATTAAAAAACAAACGTTCGTTAGTCTTATTTGTAAGGTTTTCATTGGTTAGTGAGCGTTTTAGTTGAAATAGGTTTACAACACTTTTTTTATATTAATGTCAAATTATTGCATGCGTCCAATTGTCGCGGGTCCAAATTCCCGCGTCGTTTTTAAAAATCTGTGAAAAATGTGAAGCGTCCAAATATCGGTTGGCGTACGCGTAAGCTAGCCTTAGTTTATTTCGTTTATTGTCGTCGAGTCAATCACACAGTCCGTAAGGAATTTTTGTTGTAATTTAGTAACTCACAATATAACGGATAGATGGCGCTACTCTATCTATGTACCTAGCAGAGTTATAGCCAGTGGTAAAGATAAACCCATCTGCCTGGAGACTGTTTTTTGAGTGAAAAAGTGAGGATATCCAACTGGATTGAGAGCATTCATTGCGAAACATTTATTCCGTAAGTTTTTTTTTAAGAATTTTGTTTTTTGTTGTTGTTTGTTTTGACTTTGTTGTTTTTTAGAGAGAGTTATTTACTTGACTAATGCCTTCTATTCGACGATCAAACCTTGGACGACGTACACGTCGTGCAATAATTTCTCAGAATGTCCGTAATACTCAAACACAAGACGAACGTGCAGAAAGAAATGAAAGGACACGTGCCCATTATACACAGGTTTGTGCTGCATTGAAGTTTAAATCGGAAACCCCCGGTTTATGCTGCGCTGGTGGTAAGGTGAAATTGCCCGCTTTGACTCATCCACCAGAACCTATTGTATTCCTTTTTTTATGGAAATACCATCCAATGATCCAATCAAAACATTTCCTGGCGAATACACAAAAATATAACGGATGCTTTCAAATGACGTCATTTGGAGCCGAAGTTGTCGATCAACCTGGTTACAACCCCAGTTATAAGGTAATGCTCCTACTATCAATGAAGTCGCAGTGGTTATTGTTGGCGAGAATATGGAATCACGCGATATTGTTCTCAAGCGTCGGGATGGTGGACAATTGCAGCGCGTGTGCGAGACTCATCGGTCATATGATGCACTTCAATACCCGTTGATGTTCTGTCGTGGACAGGACGGCTATCACTTGAATATAAAAATGGTCGATCCAACGACAGGATTGTTTACAAGTCAGCACTTCCGTTTTCATTCTACAACTAAGTTCGAATTCATATTTCAGGAGCAGAAACGAATAACGCTCCATGAATTTTTATGTGTACCGATTGATGATTCGGCAAGATGTTGACAATCATCTGTTAAGATATCGCCGGTTGTTTCAACAATACTGCGTCGACATGTACGTCAAGGTGGAAACGGAGCGTCTGAATTTCATTCGTTTCAATCAGTCGAAGTTACCATCAGACGAGTACATCCATTTGCGTGACGCCATCGCTACTGAAGGAAACGCGGCCAACATCGGTCGTTTGACCATTCTCCCAGCTACTTACTCACATGCATGAGTAATGTGTCGCTCTCTACTGATTTCGATTCCATTCAAATAAATAACATTGAAACTTGAAATAACTGTGTTTTATTATCACTCTGGAGTTTATCTAAAGGCGTTAAAATGGGGGCGAGACAAAGTTTGCCAGGTCCGCTAATTTATAATTTATACAGGATGCAACAAAAGACGCAACTTTTATAAATATTCATCAAAGCAAAAACCGAAGATTACAATTACATTTCTAATGCCCAGTTTCTTCACTAAAATGATCCTATAGATATCCGATAGATAGGAAATAAGTATAGATAAACATGACAGAACGCATTGTTGTTTTATTGTAGTTCGGTCATATTTTTCTATACTTATTTCCTATCTATAGGATCATTTTAGTGAAAAAACTGGGCATGAATAAATGATTATTATTCAGAATCTGAGGCAGGACAACGTCTGCCAGGTCAGCTAGTTTTAAATAAATTAAGAAAACTTCACAGCATAAAAAAACAGGTATTTATTGGGTCACTATTTTAATGTATATTTGATTTTCATTTTAAATAGATAGACAGCATTTTAAATACATAGTAAGTATTTATAATAAATTGTCAGTATTTAGAAAGGTGCATATAAATATGGCGAGTCGCGCCGCGCCGGAGTCGCGTTTACGACCCGATGAGCCTGCCACAAGTTTCCCTCGAACCTCCTTCGAGTTTTACATGATCCCCTTATAAGTTAAACGGGCAACAAGTTTCTGTCGAGCCTCCTTCGAGTTTTACCTGATCAGCTCGCGAGTTTACCATGATCCGTGCGAAGGAGACTCGTGGCGATAGGTATGTTCTAATATGGCGAGTCGCGCCCGCGGCACTGCAGCAAGTTTATCATATTAGGACGGGGCTCGCGAGAAACTCGCTGCGATCCACTTTCTGTCGGTATTTTGACGAGCCATCAAAGGAAATTGTCGAAATTTAATTGTTGATAGTTGATCATGATACTATAACTAAAGGCTAATTTACACGTGTACGGTAGCTTAAGCAAGCTCCTAAAGTATGGAACTAAATTTAGTTAATTGTATGGTTTGGACAAATCTACTAAATGTGAGTAGAAAAGCACCGACACTTAATTTAGCTACTTGCTTTAGTAGCTTGCTTAAGCTACTGTACACGTGTAAATCCTGTTCCTGTATAAACAAGATAAGCCGACGCGCAGGAATAAGACACGTGACACTTAGTGTTTTTCAAAGTTAGAATAAAATAGAAAGCCTCTTTATTATTTTGATTTTTACAGTAAAAGTAAAATTAAATTATGTATGTTAGAATGAGTGAGACATACCCTTAGTACGGATCTGCTAGACATACTCCCTAAGCCAACTAACAACCAATAGAAAGAGACATCACCCAAGTGAAGATCTGAGAAGAAGACTAATACAATATTCCAACCACCCTGTATGTAAAACATTACTAAGTATGCGTTAAGTTGGCATTACGGAGAAAGACAATAATACTATATAAGGGAGGCAGCCTGGAAGAGAACAGGAATATGAATAGAATATCAGAATATGAACAAGAACATCGGAATATAAACAGGAATATGAACAGTCAGAAACATTATAAGAAAACAAATGTAGTAATAATAACTTAATTTTAAATAAAATATCAAATTATCTAACATCAGAAGTGGGATACTAACAAACGTTTAACCACAATAAACAATGTTGAACAAAACCCTGACGAAAAGGATAAAAGTTTAGAACAATGCATGAAAATGTTCTTTAAGGAAATGGCTAATTTTTCTAAATGGCTAAATAATAGAAAACAAACGAACACAAACTGAATTGAAGGAACTATCTCAAGTACCCGATCACATAATGATCCTAAAAGCAGGAAACGCTCTACGAGGAAACAGTTAAAAAAAAATTTTTTTTTTTTGATGGCTGGACACCGTTTAACAAGAATTGGGATAATTTCGTGAATGATCTACGTACAAATTTTCCAAACCGGGAAACATGGCACACGAAGTTGGTTAGAGCCGCGACTATGGAAAGTTATGCAAATATGGGATAAAAAAAATCCGTAGTATCTACCAATACGAACCACAATTGGCTTGGGAAAAAGTATCATGTCCTGTAATCGGTAGAATGACAAATAATACGATTCGTCAGAGAATCTCGGTGCAGATCAATCTATAATCCATCTTTGTGGAATAAAGAAAATTAATGATGCATTGATAAGTTGAGAAACCAGTCCACTTGAATGATTTGAAAACATAATTGAAATAATAGTAAGAAACTATGAACTAGATTTAAGGCTCATACCAAATGATCCCACTAAGAATCCGAAGTGTACAATGGAAAGATAAGTGGTCAGGATTGGACGAGAAATGAAAAGTTATTCCTTTCATTGGGAATATAATCTGAAGATATCCAAAGAGGTAATGGACAAATAGAACAGTTAATGAGAACACTACGTAATCTGTTAAGAAGTACGATGAACAACAGAAATAAGGAAGAATGGATTACTAAATTGGCCATAGGATCAGGAATTAACGTAAGTAACAAAACAAAAATTTATTAGTATTTGTCTACTCTTATTTCTTAAAAGCTAAAAAGTATTTATGGTTTTATTCGTTAAACTAGTTACAATTACAACACTAATTTTAAATTATTTTCCGGTAAAATCGTGTCACGAAAATGCGACAATAATCTGAATAACAATGGCGACTAACAAGAATACAATGAAGAAGGGAATATGGCATTGGTAAGAACCTGATTAGCGAATACATAGCCGGTTGAGGTCAACTTTGTGACCTCGACAAGGTTATTGTTTTTTCGTGTTATTTTCTTTTGTTGATGTTGGAGTTTGCGATGATTAAGTTGTGATTAAGTTGTGATTGAGTTGATTGAAATGAGAAGTGAAGAAGAGAATGTGGCATTGATACGTGCCTGATTAGCGAATACATAGCCGGTGACCTCGACAAGGTTATTGCTTTTTCGTTTTTTCTTTGTTGATGTTGAAGTTTGTTATGATTGAGATGAGAAGTGAGGAAGAGAATGTGGCATTAATACGAGCCTGATTAGCGAATACATAGCCGGTTGAGGTCAACTCTGTGACCTCGACAAGGTTTTTGTTTTTCGTTTTTTTTTTCTTTCCAGTTCTGCTTTAAGATATTGTTATATGTGCTTTAAGATGTTTTTAGATGTGCTTTAAGATGTTTTTAGATGTGCGTTAAGAAGGTTTTAGCCCTCTATGAGTTTTTTTTGCTTTTTTTTTGTTTGTTTTAGGGTCACAAGGACGTGACAACTGCAGGATGGCCGTGTTAGAATGAGTGAGACATACCCTTAGTACGGATCTGCTAGACATACTCCCTAAGCCAACTAACAACCAATAGTAAGAGACATCACCCAAGTGAAGATCTGAGAAGAAGACTAATACAATATTCCAACCACCCTGTATGTATAACATTACTAAGTATGCGTTAAGTTGGCATTACGGAGAAAGACAATAATACTATATAAGGGAGGCAGCCTGGAAGAGAACAGGAATATGAAGGGGAATATGAATAGAATATCAGAATATGAACAAGAACATCGGAATATAAACAGGAATATGAACAGTCAGAAACATTATAAGAAAACAAATGTAGTAATAATAACTTAATTTTAAATAAAATATCAATTTATCTAACATGTATAAAACTGTAAAAAATAAATAGAAAAACCTAATCGCCACGAGTCTCCTTCGCACGGATCGTGATAAACTAGCGAGCGGATCAGGTAAAACTTGAAGGAGGCTCGACGGAAATTCGTTACAACTTTAACTTCTAAGTTATACGTGAGCGAAGTGCGCGAAGTTAGCCCCCCTTTTTTTGAAAACTAAAAATTTTTTTTTGTATTGTGTTGTATTCACTTGTATTGGATTGTATTATAAAAAATTTTTTTCATTTCATAAAAATTTAAGTTCTAAGTTTAATATTAGGCGCGTAAATCGCAAAACAAAAATTCGCGCTGGCTCCCCTTTTTCAAAACTTTGGAAATTTTTTTATTGTATTGTGTTGTATTCAATTTGTATTGTTTGTATTATTAAAAATTTAAGTCCTAAGTTTAACATTAACCACTTTAATCTTTTTATTTTTATAAAAAATTTAATCTTTAATTTAACTTTAATCTTTTTATCCGATTAACGGATTATTACCAACTGAGATATTTTGCTATATAAGTGAAATATTATAATAATTTAAAACTAAATAAGAATATCCACAAGTCATCAGAACAATAATTAAGAAAGTAGAAATTAATCAGAATAATGTCGCGCTATGTACAACCTTTGCTTGATATAGTTTTATCTTCAGAATTTAACAATGTAATTGATGATAATGGTACAGTTGCTTTTCCTTCTTCGGATGTATTTATGGAAATAAGTGAAAGATTAAATAATTAACTAAAACCTGCTTATGTAAGTTTAGTAGAAGGAACTTAAGTCAAAATTTCACGAATTTTAGTTTTTTATATCATTGGATTTCTAATTTTTTGTTCTATCGATTCGTATAAAGAACATAAGTCTATTGTTTGGTATAAGTGTTACCGACAATTTGCGAAATCCGGTAATTTGCAAAATGCGTAGGTAATCTGCAAACCGACTAAGTCGTCAGCTAATATGCAAATTCACTAGTACTTTAGGAAATCTGCAAAATGGCTACGGTGTTTCAGGCAATTTGCAAATTGTCTATATTGTTAGTTAATGTGCTTTTTGAGTATGTAACAAACTCACATTGACTAGGCAATGTAAAAAGCGATATTTTGTAAAACATAGCTCCTTGAACATTTTACAATTTTAATTTTATTTTTTTTATTTTTTATTTAATTACATTTTCTTTTACAATAAAAACTATAAACCTATAAACATTAGGTTACTTATTTTTACATGGATTAGAACTATTGACAGCGACTATTACACATTATTCCATTTTTCAGGCATTTGCATGATTTATTTATGCACTTCTTTGTACAATTACATTTCAACATTCCCTGACCACCTGTAGAAGAAGCAGTTGCCACTGCCACCCGAAGACTAATTTCGTCTGCAGGTACATCTTCTGCATGTATAACAGAACAGATCGAACAGATCCAAGGAATATGTTAGGTGTAGTTCTTGGCGAAGAAGAGGGATTTTATAAAATTGGCACTAGAGCAGGAGTTCTTCAGAAATGCTACAGTCGAAATGAATTTGAACCGGTGACTCAAAACTTTATACATGCAGAAGATGTACCTGCAGACGAAATTAGTCTTCGGGTGGCAGTGGCAACTGCTTCTTCTACAGGTGGTCAGGGAATGTTGAAATGTAATTGTACAAAGAAGTGCATAAATAAATCATGCAAATGCCTGAAAAATGGAATAATGTGTAATAGTCGCTGTCACTTTTCTAATCCATGTAAAAATAAGTAGCCTAATGTTTATAGGTTTATAGTTTTTATTGTAAAATAAAATGTAATTAAATAAAAAAAATAAAATTAAAATTGTAAAATGTTCAACGAGCTATGTTTTAATAAATGGTTCTTTTAAAATTATCTATTTAAAATATCGCTTTTTACATTGCCTAGTCAATGTGAGTTTGTTACATACTCAAAAAGCACATTAACTAACAATATAGACAATTTGCAAATTGCCTGAAACACCGTAGCCATTTTGCAGATTTCCTAAAGTACTAGTGAATTTGCATATTAGCTGACGACTTAGTCGGTTTGCAGATTACCTAGGCATTTTGCAAATTGCCGGATTTCGCAAATTGTCGGTAACATAAGCACTAGGTAGTGAAAATCTTAAGAACTTAGTTGCAAATTTAATTTTTTCAAACTGCATAAGAACTTAAGTCAACTTATGTTCTTAATATCAATCAAACTGAAACTACTTCTGCAATCTTATAGATTTTTCTTCTGCACCTCCAATGTTCAATCAGCTGTACACTATTCATGGGGTACAGTATAGCAACGTCATACCAAGCGTATACGCATTACTCCCCAACAAGACCGAGCAAACGTATAATCGTCTTTTTCAAGAATTGAAAAACCTTAAAGCAGGATTACAACCAACAACAATTATGGTAGACTTTGAGAGAGCTGCTATCTCTGCACTTCAAAATAATTTTCCGAATGTTAGGATACGTGGATGTTTCTTTCATTTTACGCAATGTGTATGGAGGCACATTCAAGGCGCGGGCTTACAAGAACGATACAGTGTAGACTCTGATTTTGCTCTACACGTAAGGAAACTTTCAGCTCTAGCTTTTGTACCAGAAGAACATGTCGTTGAAGCGTATGAAGAGCTGCTGGACAGTGAATTTTATCGAACCAATGAAAATTTACTATTACCAATCATTAACTATTTCGAAGATACATGGATAGGCCGACTTGATAGGAGGGGACGTCGAAGACCACCATTATTTTCAAGTAATTTGTGGAATTGTTATCAACTGGTGGAAGATGACATTCCACGAACAAATAATTCCGTCGAAGGATGGCATAATGGATTTAAGTATTTACTTGGTGCTGCTCATCCCAATATCTGGAAATTCATTAAAACTCTTAAGAAGGAAGATAGTGCCAATCAATTGATAACAGAACAATATATCGCAGGAGATATCCCAGTACGCAAAAAAGTGTATAGAGATACTGCAAAGAGAATTAAAGTAATTGTCGATGATTATGCAAACAGGCTACTGCTGGATTACTTACGAGGAATCGCGCACAACTTTCAGCTGCAGATTTAAAATTAATATGATTAGTTTCTTTTTATGTAAATATTAAAATGTTGTAAATTTAATAAAAAATGTATTGTTTACATGACAAAAAATTAATAAAACTGTCTCTAATTAACTTCTTGTAGTTTAATTTTATAAATAAATCTTATATCTATTATATTAATGTCAAATTATTGCATGTGTGCAATTGTCTTACCACAAATTGTCGCATGCGTCCAATTGACGCGCGTCCAAATCTCCGCGTCCAATTGTCGTACCCTAAATTGTCGCATGCGTCCAAATGACGCGCGTCCAAATTATCCGCGTCCAATTATCGCATGCGTCCAATTGACGCGCGTCCAATTTTACACGCGTCCAAATTCCCGCGTCGTTTTGACGGGATACCGTTATTCGTACTTTTAGTAATGTAAAAAATATAAAAAACTTAAGTCAAGCACTTCGTATTTTTACATCTACTATTTCCGATAGGATCCGTATAATTATTATACCTTAACAGGCGCAGCTATTAAACAATATTTGATTAATGCTTTGTCTAACTATTTATCGGTACATACATAGCTATTGTTTATACAATATGAATATTTTTGTTAGTTAGTGTATTATGGTATTATACTGTATACCGCTAGTAAGATAGCTTTGTTTATGAAAAAAGACGTAACAACAACAAATATTTTTCAGAATTTTATTGAGTGTACAAAAAAATACTTTGATGTAAACGCAATCGACATGTTTATTTAATGCTATCAATAAATTTACCGGTATAGTCTTATCCTAACATTCTAAGTCGACTATCAAAGATTGATAAAATGCAATATGCAGTAGAAATTTTATTATAAACATTGATCATTCTCCATTTAAAATTATAAAAATTGGTCATTCTGGTGCTAGCTTTTGTTGGTGTTATTTCGTTGTGCGATTAATTTATTACTTAAATAAATAGTATTGAAAATGAGTGCAAGAGCGAAGAAGGTTCTCGAAATGGCGTTAAGGGTTGTGCAACTTGAAAAAGAAGGTAAGTAGGTAGTGCCTTAATCAATTTTAGTTTGTTTGAATAAACCACTTTTGATTATTTTTAAAAATATTTCGTCAATTATACGAAAATGATTTAACTTTAATACTGTAATATATTGTAATTTCTAAATGCATTCAATTCGTTTGATTTAGATGAAGTCACTTCGAAAGAGTCATCTCCTCCCAATTCGATCAGTTCTTCCCTGGAAAGGATGTTCAGTTCAGATGATAGCGTGAATGATGAAGATTACTGCAAATTAATGCAAATTAAAGTAGCTGATACCAAAGATAGAGAGCAACTGGAAAATCAATTGAAAATTCACCACGAAAGAGCTGATTTGGCTTACCAATCAAAGAGAATGGATAAGGTTGAAGCTACTGGAGATGATCTGAAAAGGTGTTACTCTTTTGATCTACAGCAATGTTTGGCGACTCCTTTATTGACATCTTCAGTAGCTTTTTATAAAAGGCAGTTGTGGACATTTAATTTGACCATACATGATAACAGCAATGGAAACTCCAAAAATTGTATGTGGCATGAAGCGATAGCTGGACGGGGAGCAAACGAAATCGCTTCTTGCTTGTACCAACATTTGCTACAATTACCTAGTATTGTCAAAGAAGTTACATTTTACTCGGATTCCTGCCAGGGGCAAAATAAAAATTGCCATGTGTGCGCAATGTTTCTCAAAGCGATCGTGGATTGTCCAAATTTAGAGATAATTAACCACAAGTTTTTAGAACCCGGACATACCCACATGGAGTGTGATGTTGATCACTCGATGATTGAGAAAAAAAAGAAAAAAATGGAAACAGCAATCTTCCATCCTCACGATTGATACCAGATGGTAAGAAACGTAGAAAAAAAGAAACAATTTGAAGTCAAGGAAATGACCCAAGACGAAATCTTTGATTTTGCAAATTTATTAACAAATGTATTGGTGTACAGAAAAAAAAAATAAAGATGGTGACCAATTTAAAATTCACGACATTTGTTGGATTCAGTATCGTAAAGAAGAGAAATGGCAACTATTTTACAAAAACAGTCTAACTGCAGAAGAAAACTTTAAGCAAGTTAGTTTTTTAAGAAAGAAAAACGGAAATTTGAAAACCTCTTTAAAAAAACGCTATTCTGCTCCGGTAAGCATTTCGAAAGAAAAGAAAGGTGATTTATTGGATCTTTTGCCCTTAATACCTCCGGTATTTCACGACTTCCATAAAAATTTAACAACCAACGATAATCCTGATGAGGATCCAGATTTGAAAGAATTTAATGATCAATGAATTGTAATGTTTTAATAATTTATGTTATGTACCATAGTTGGAATAAAGTTTTTCTTTAATTCTGTTGGTAATTTTTAACTATTTTTCTTGACTTAAGTTTATATGATTGCAAAATTGAAAAAAAAAATACTAGAAGCTTAAGTCATTAAAAAAACTGATAAGGAGTGATAATTCAAACTTCATTAAATGGCACTTATTAGATGTAACATATAATTAATTAGTGCACGAAAAACAGTTCAAACATTCCTTAACGTTTTGATAATATAACAAGGTGGAACTCGCTTTTGCGACAGTTCTTAGGCTTCTATACATCTACTTTTTCGGTAGGTTAAATTATTTGGGCTTTATTTTATTCCAATTTTTAATGCCTTAATCTTTTAATTAGGTAGATTTTTTTACTATATAAGGAAAACGCTAACATTTTAATATTTTTTTTTTATTTCGACCTTTATAGGTAAATATTTGCAATTTACAAACCACAAATAAAACACAATTCATAATGAAATATTAAAATACCCGAAACACGTACCGAATACCGTATTAGAAACACGTAAAATACCTACTCTAAAAATACAAAATAAGAATATCGGATTAAAAAATATATATGTAAATAATCTGAATAATTAATACCAATCTAAAAATATTCTATATGAAGTAAAATTGTTTTAAGAACGTGCGTTCTGATTGGTTTTGAATTATGCGGACAGACGGACAGACGGACAGACGGACACGGAGCTAGATCATAAGGCTTCTTCCTATACGTTGTATAGAAGCCTAAAACTAATCGTTACCAAATCTTGGACAAATTTCTTGAATTTCACGGAATTTCAGCTAATTGTAGTGCCGAAGCCGAAAGTAGTAGTACAAAGGATGACAGTGTTTATGATGCCCAATTTATAATAGAACTTCCACATGAAATTTAGTTAAACATATCTCCCGAAGACGTGGTTTATAGCGATAAGGTGTGTAATAGTAGAAAGTACGGAACATTAAAACGAAACTGTTGGACGGACGAACTTTTTCAAAAGTTATATGAGATAACTAAATTACCATGTGCCATTGCCTTTAAAAATTGTGATGTGTCTGAAACAGGGTACTTCATAACTGTTAAAGGAAGTTGCAAAGAATGTGATGGTATCTTTCTTGGTCGTATAATTAACAAGCCTCCAGATAATTCTTCGGCAATTATGGAATGTTCCATGAAAGAATTTGATTTTTCTTTAAAGCATGTAAAGAAACGGCAACTTAAAGGAAAACGAAGGACCGAAATTTCTAACGTGATGTTGAAAACAGTGTACTACCATGCCTGTGGCGTCGAAAAGCAGCTGATAACCTAATGGAATTGGGTGATCTAGAACCACCTCACTTGCCCAAAATTGAAACGCTACGGAAAGCTAAGCAGGAAAGGAAAGATCAGTTGTTTAATTTGGTGAAAGGTTTAGACCCAATTCAAAATATTGTTCATTTAAAATACGAACGATATGCTGGACAAATTCATGGTATTGGATTGGACCCAGTTTTGTGCATTATTGGATATTAGAACAAATGGCAACGTACATTTTGCATTCGAATGTAATTTATATAGATGCAACAGGATCGTTGGTTAAGAAATTGAAGAAAGTAAATTATGAACTATCGGCTCACATATATTTGTATCAAATCGTTTGCAAAACCACAACAGCAAAAATGCCGGTTTTTCAAATGTTAAGTGCCGTACAAAATACAAATGCCATACAATATTGGCTTTTTGAAATTGTTCGAATAGGTTGTATGCACAAATCGAATTTCCCAATGCCACGAGAAGTAGTTTGTGATTTCGATAAAGCCTTAATGGGTGCGATGGCGAGAGTCTTTGGTCAATGTAGGGATCTTAGAGATTATTTATCTAAGTGCTATTTGGCAACTATAAGTGAAGATAAAAATTTACCCGGCTGTTATTTAAGATTGGACATATCCCATTACGTTGCTTTGATAATTAGGTGGAAAATATTGAGATCGTTGAACCTCCAAGTAAGAAAGTTTTATATTGTTTTTATGTGCTTACTAACTAAAACTACCACATTCAGTACTTTTAAGAAATTAGTTAAATCAGCTATCATTCTTAGTACTAGCGAAACATCTGGAAACACTGAAAGCGGGAAAGTTTCTTTAGCCGAAGATGCTCGAGTTTATATTTGCAAAACAATTAAAGGCAATAAAGATTACAATTTATATGATATTATACCAAGTGATGACAATAAGGAAGAAGAAGTTCAGGAAGCAGGTGAATCAAATCAATTTTTAAATCAGAACGAAAAGCCCATTGATTCTTGGGCTAATGATTTTTATTTGAAATGTATTGATAAAGCAAAATCAACAACTACTGGACTTGCCATTAACGCATATTACTGCCCAGCAATGGCACAAAAAATAAAATATATGCTACCTTATTTCCCGCTATATTCTGGAATCATGATTTCAGAATTTGGATTTGGGGAAATCAATGCAAGCTCGTCAGCAGTGGAAAGTGAGTTCAACGATTTAAAGCACAGATTGCTGCGTAATGAAAACCTACCCTTGCGCATCGATAAATTTTTGATTTTACATATAGGTTCTTTTTCAGGAAAAGCTAAATTAGCTCTCGCCAGTTCACTTACTGATATAAATAAGAAAACCATTTTAAATCTTCAAGACACTTCAGAAATCGGTGAGAAAGAAATGGATTTCCAAGAGCCATCTAAAAATGCTGACCAAGTTTTGAATCTTCAAGACACTTCAGAAAGCGTTGACAAAGTTATGGATCTCCAAGAGCTTTCTGAAAATATTAGCATCGTTACAGATCTCGATTTAAATTCAGAAAATGTAGAATTAACTGCCGAACAAAATTGGAGGAATAAAAATCCGGCAAAAACAAAGAAACGTTCGTACCTAGATGTTTATCCCGATTGGGATGTTATCAAATACAAGAAGAAAAAACTGGATATTGCTTTATTGCAAAATGGCAATATATGTCCAATAATTAAAGGAAGGCGTGAAAATACCGTCGTGACAAATACATGTGGGTTCGACAGTATAATTCAAATATTAGCTCTAGCTTGCAAAAACGAAAAGTTCCTTCAAGTGATCAATAATAGCAAAACAAAAACATTTTCGTTTCTTAAGTGTTTTCTCAAAGATGGTCCTTCTATGCCAATATATAAAATGCGAAGCCAGATATTAAAAGAAGTCGAATATTTTGTTAGTAGTGACAAAGCGGCAGATGTTATCAAAATCAATGCAGCTTCAAACATTGCTAATATGTGTGAATATATTTTTTTACCCCAATTGGAGCGTGATGGAGAATTTTAAATGCAATTCATGCCAGAAACCAAAAATTTTTAGAAAACCGATCGCCCCTGTAAATATCGAAATCCTTAAGGAACATGGTTTTGGAAAATTGACAGAAGCGCTGAAAAACGGTGGACTTTTCACAAGGAAATGTTGTAATACAGTATTTGAGGTCACCGTAACGTATGGTTCGCAACTTTTCATTGAATGTGAGTTGATGGGCAAACAAATTTCGGTAGAAATTCCAAATAAAATTGACCTAAATAGCAGACAATCGGTGCGATTTTCTAAAAAAGTTGTTAACGCAGTTATTATGTAACAACTGAAAAATAACAACTATACTTAACAACTTTCTTAACAACTTTAAATATTTTGCTATTTCCTAATATACAATATAGCAACGTTGTTATAAAAATTATTTTATAACGATCGTTGTTAAATCTGAACAATGAAGTATGTCGTAACTTATAAATTTTGTTTTCTTAACCTAGAAATAATTTATTTGTGTTATATACGTTTAATAATAACTAATTAGCGACATGGATAAATTCATAAAAGGTAAAGTTCGATCCCAAAAATGCTCTTTAAATCAATATAATTTAAAGGTGCATTATATTTTCAACAATAAAATAATGGTGGAAAAAACTTGCCAAAAGGAAAAAGACGATTTAAAAGAAAAATTGAAAGAATTGACTTCGATTTTAAACACCAAAAAGGGCGCTACGAAGAGTAAGCTGTATATTTTTATTATACAGCAGCGCTGTATAATAACAGCGATGGATTTTGGCCGGGCTAACCACTTCATTTTATGAAAGATTTTCAAGGCAGATTACTTCGGTGGTTTACCCTTGACTGCCGAGGAAGGACGGTTAGAATATAGTTCTTTCTTCACTCGGGCTTAAACCAGGGCTCTCTGCTTAGTAGTCGACGTCCTTAAAAGCATCAAACCTTAACCGCCCTCCTATAAACTTAATAATTATAAATTACATTAACTATATTATGTTGCATTCTTAGGCCTTTGTCGCATATAAATGCAAAGTAAAAAGTAAAGTTAGAAACTACCAACAGTGGATGAATGCAACCGGTGCAGTGGTGGTGTAAATAATGAACCAAATTTGAACGAACTTGAGGAAAAAGTAATGGGATTAGGATGGGTGGGGGATGGGTGACCGTTAGTGGCGATCTTAATTTAACAGCAGCGGGGATAGCTGTTATAAAAGATATTGATTTAAACAATGGTAAATATTTATTATTTATTAGTTAAACGAAATATAGTTTCTCGCATTGTTTTCGATTTGATAGCTAGTTCTTCTGCGCTTGTGAAATGTATGAAATTTTTAAATAAATTGCTTTAATAAAATAATTGGATCAATACAATATTACCTTTGTTCTTGCTCTTCAAAAATATTGAAAAACTCATGTCCATACAATAATATTTCGTGAAAAGCTATAGTCGTTACCGTAAAACACCATAATTTAGTAGTTGCTACGATAGCGACAAATAATAGCAACGAGTCGTTAACTTGAACAACTTTGAATTTTACAAAATAGCATTTTTTGTTATAACAACTGACCTTTCACATAACGACTAAATTTAGTTGTTATGGATAACAACTTTTTTTAGAAAATCGCACCGATTGTTTACTTATTTATTGAAATAATAAAAAAAAAGTTACGATACAATGCAATAAAAATCGAATTTTGCGATTTACGCGGTTAATGTTAAACTTAGGGCTTAAATTTTTAATAATACAAACAATACAAATTGAATACAACACAATACAATAAAAAAATTTCCAAATTTTTGAAAAAGGGGAGCCAGCGCGAAAAATAGTTTTTTGCGATTTTTAATTTTATGCTTCGCGAAATGAAAAAAATTTTTTATAATACAATACAATACAAGTGAATACAACACAATACAAAAAAAAATTTTTAGTTTTCAAAAAAAGGGGGGGGCTAACTTCACGCACGTAAGGGAGCGTTCATAAACCACGTAGTTTGATTTTGACCTCTTTAGAGCCCCTCCCTCCTATCATGTAGCTTAACGTAGCTTTTTTTTTTCCTACAAATTCCGGAAGACAGTTTGTGCTTTCTGTTAACAAAACAATTAAAAAATTATTTGGCATAAAAAATTAATAAGACCGATATTTGTATTAGTTTATATTTTTTTATAGTTATAATTTTAAATATCCATATTATGTTGTCAGTTATTCTGCAAATTGCTTTCATGGTGCCGAAATAAAATAAATGAAGAAAACTGCATTAGATCTTTCACTATTGTACAAGTTGGGCCAAAAGTAATCACTCAATGTTCTTTGGCTGTAATTTCTTTTATAATGAAACATTTTGGTTCTGCTTGTGAAATTTGTTTATTTAATCCATTAGAATTTATTCCATCAAGTCGAAAAAATGATATCGGCCAAGTGGCCGCCGCCAGAGTTGATAATCTCTCGTTTTGGTGATTTGCACTGCCGGCCAGATCACCCGATTTAACCTTTAAAATCCCCCAAAAATTCGTTTTATGGGATTTTTTGAAGTCACAGGTTTATTTCAACAAGCCTCAGACTCTTAAAGCCCTTAAAGAGAATATTTGCCAAGAATGCGAGAACCTGTTGCCCGAAGTTCAGACAAGAGTAATGGAAAATGCCATAAAATGGTTCCGCATGGTCATCAACTCTGGCCGCGGCGACTTGGCCGATATCATTTTTTCGATTTGATGGAATAAATTCTAATGGATTAAATAAACAAATTTCACAAGCAGAACCAAAATGTTTCATTATAAAAGAAATTACAGCCAAAGAACATTGAGTGATTACTTTTGGCCCAACTTGTACATCAGATGCGACTTCAGAAAAATATTTTATTAATTAGTTATAAGAAAATAGTTCAGGATACATACTTTGAGGAATTAATTTAAAACAAAATATTAATTAAAATGAATATTTAAAATTTGATGTTATTAAAAAATTTTTTGAGTGAAGTATGCCTTCTGATAAAATGTAAATTAAATGAAAACATTAAACAATGGTAAAAAAATGGATTGTTCTTGAATGTTTAAAATAGCTTCATTATTTTTTATGGCTTTTTGAATTTCATAGTTTTCCCATAGTGTTTTTCTTAAATATTTGTTTTCTTTATGTAGAATAATTGTTCTGTTTAAATCTATTTTATGTTATTTTAAATTGAAATGTTTTGAAAGTTGGAATTTCGAATAAATTTTTTGGTGTTCTTTTATTCTAATTTGAAGTTGTCTTCCTGGTTCACCAATGTAATAATATTCACAATTGTGACAATACAATCTATACACACCATTGTGTTTATAAATAAAAAGAAAAATTAATAGTCGAGTTTCTTGGATAGCGATACTGGGGTATAGATTGGAAACATCAAAGGAAATTAATCGTGAGTTAGTTATTAGTTAGTCTATTAGTTATTTAACTAATATAATTCGAATAAATTAGAATTTTTGATAGAATAAGGTGACTTTTAATCTAGTTAGTTAATTATTATATAGTTTTGAGTTTTTGAAAGAAGATATGCTGGTGTGTTGCAATTGGTAGCAATTGGTCTAATGGGTGTATTAATTGTATGTAATTTTGGTTGGACGTATAATTGTGGAATGGATGGATTCATTGGGATTAATCTTGATACACTCGTATCTTTCCATAATCACGAAGTCCGGACTCTTGACCTTTTCGCTATATTAATGACGGGCGGGGTAAGGCACTATCCCCACTGGTTCATATAATTTGCCGGTAATTTTAGTTAGATTATGTTTTTATGTGCGTATTAGGACACGCGCGCAGGACATGTAAGTAGTATTCATTCTTAATTCAAATTCGGCGCCAGTTAACAATTCAGTGGAGGGAGTGCAGGAGAAGTGACTCGCGTTACTTCTACTCGTTACTTCTCTTTACTACTTCTACGAGATACTGGCCGTGATTATAGAGAGATAGTGATTATAGCGAGATCGACTATAGCGAGATACGAGTGTATTTATGTTTAAACGATTTAAAATGTCTTTTATGTTGCGTTAAAGCTCTTTTAATCTTAGTGATGTAATTTGTAAGAGGATTTTTTTATTTATAAAATATTATTAATAAATATATATATGACAGCACTACGAGCCTTGTAGACCCATGGCTTGTTTAACTACGCTGGACCATTTCTTTCTGTCTAGAGCTACATCCTCCCATTTTTGTATGTGCAAGGTATTTAAGTCTAATAAATAATAATAATTAATAAATAAATAATAAATTTAATACAAGAAGTAAGGTATTAAATTTTACCGAAAATCGCATTCTATATATCCAGACCAATCAGATTTGACTATTTTTGACTTAAATATCAACGAAATCTTGATTATATGGAAATCTCTGTATAGTCGTGATTTCCAGAAACCACATGTGATGACAGCGAAAATCATATTGGTATTTAGCTGAACTAATTTTTTCATAAAAAGAACGAATATATAACTTATTCTATGTAATTATTTTTGAAAGAATTGCAATGAAACATGGAATTATTGTATATTATTTGGTTTTGTCCACTTCGGGTCGTCGAAGACGACCCTTCATATCATGCGATTTTCTAGCTGATTCTATTTCGTGATGGTTTGATTTCCTGTGGAAATTTACCTTCTGGATTGTTTTGTTCCTTGATGCTACGGAAATCTCGCGAGTCGAAGACGACAATCCAGGCGGCAAATTTCCGGTAATCAAAACCATCACTTAATAGATTATATATGAAAATCGTAAAAAATCAAAATTTTAAAACATCAATTGAACAACATTTTTAAAATGAGCAAAATTCAAGTGTGTCAATTTGTTGACTACATAGTTACCATACATAGTTACTGTCAAAACAATAATAATTAATAAAGAAAGGAACGACATCTCTTTCATTTTGTTACAATTACTAATTATTATTACCGGGATAGTCATTAAAATCCAATTTCCCTGCGCGTACATAAGCAGGGATTTGATGAAGATTTTTGGTAAATGACTATTATTATACTATAGTATTATATTATACATATATTAAATAACTATTACCGAAAATCGTCATCAAATCAACACTTCCCTGCTAATTTACGCTCAGGGAAATTGGATTTTAATGACTAGTCCGGTAACTATATTAGTAAAACGATGTACAACTCGTCCCAGGGGGAGTACCGTCGTCGGTACTTCAATATATTTTTCGGTTGGTAAAAAAATTCGACCAATCAGATTGTTTCTTTTTTCACCAAAAAATAACACGCTGGAGGAGGAGCCGGAGCAGCAGAGTGCTGGTATTTTGTGTATTAAGACTAGCAAAAAGCCCGTCCACGGACGGGCATCTAGCCCCGATTGGTTGGAAACTCGATTGATGTGCAACTCGTCCCAGGGGGAGTACCGTCATCGGTACTTTAATATATTTTTCGGTTGGTAAAAAAATTCAACCAATCAGATTGTTTCTTTTTTCACCAAAAAATGACACGCTGGAGGAGGAGCCGGAGCAGCAGAGTGCTGGGATTTTATGTATTAAGATTATTGTTTTATTATATCTAGCGCCGCCGGCGCCGTTCAAATAATAATTATGACAAACATTAATTATGACAGTTGTTACCAAAGGCTACTACACATAAAAGGCTACATCGAGTTTAATTGAATTTAATCGCATGTTGAGATTCACTTGCAAAACTTCAAAGCGACATGTGATTGGTCGAAACAAAACACATTTGTGATTGTTGATTGGTTGTGGAAATAGGAATGTATTAATCTGTGTTACTCGCAGTTTTCCTTTTTTTGACCTGGTTACTTCTTTTCTTTGCAACAGTCAGTATTTTTTGCAGTTTAACATGGACTGTTGATTCTAATATACAGGGTGGTTCTTATTTTAAACTTCGTGGCCCTCAAAATATTAACTCATCAGCTAGTTCTTCGGAGCGTTACATTTAGCGTTTTCCCCTGTATATTAATCCTTCTGCCTAAAGAAGTATCAGCTCATTACTTATCGTGTTATCATCCTTCTGCTTTTTTTTGCCTTTACGAGCTAGTTATATGGTATGGTTTATTTATCCTTCATGATTACTATTTTAAATCTAAATTCATCAGCCAATCACGGGATCTTTCTGATACAGTATCATTTATTTCACGCATGGATCGTACAAATCTTCTCAAAGAACAGAAATTGACAATGTGTAACATTGTTTGGTCAGTACATCCGCAATCACAATTTTAACACATTTTTTCAAAAAATGATTACATCTGCCATGCCCAGTTCTGAGTTGATTTAAGGTAACCCAGTCTTTTCGTTGTAATTTGAAACAGTTGGATCCTCAATAAGCTCGTTGTTGAAAACCTTCGAGTTTACCCAATATTCTTTCTATGCTAGGTTTCCATCAAATGTAACCAGTTGGGCGAATTGATTGTGAATAGGTTCACTAGATTTTAACCAATGTGTGGGTGTATCTCTAAGCACCTTATAAAGAATGGAGTTCTCATGGTATAATATCTTCTTAAGCAAACGTGATGTTGCCTTTTTTCTTCGAATGTAAGGGGGCGCTATATTGCAAAGGGTTGTAAGCCACGATAAAGGTGTTAAAGCCATAATAGGGCATTGCCAATTCCCTGAGATTGGGGAAAAATTCCCAACCATTTCCCCTAACGACTTTTAAGTGTGGCATGTTGTGGTTTAAATTACAGGTTGTGATTTTTAATGGTAATTAAAAATAAACTAGTCCGGGAGAAGTCACGTTGTGGCGAGATGCCCACAAGTCGATGGAACGCAAATCTTATTAGTACCTTGATTTTGTAGAAAAACAAAGCTATGTTCAGATTTTTGGTTGAATTTTGTTAAATTTTACTACCTAGCGCCTGGAATAGTTGAATTATAGGAAAAAGGTTATACTTACAATTTAACACTTTTTGATCTTGGGATTCTTTCAATATTTATTTTTGTATTTGATTTGAAACGACTTAAAAAGTTTGTGTTGTCGTCTTCTTCTTCGATAATATGGCGATAGCTATCCGAACGGAGAATTCTTGGGGATGTCGACTTGACTTGAGATGCTGCGACAGGTGTACTTAATTCTAAAGGAATTTGATTCTTTTTTTTTTCTGCAGCAATAGAGCCAGTGTCAGCAACAATGCCAGTTCTGTTGCCCTGCCCACATTTTAAGAACAATAAGAATAAGATAAAACTTTAAAATATAACAAGTTAAATAAACTTCAATAATTGGAAATTCAATTTGAGCTTTCAGCGATGGTAATCGCCTTCGTCAGAATGTTTATTAGTCAAACATTAATAAACATTAATGTATAAATGTATAACAATAAACATTATTAATAATATTAATAAACATTCTGACGAAGGCGATTACCATCGCTGAAAGCTCAAATTGAATTTCCAATTATTGAAGTTTATTTAACTTGTTATATTTTAAAGTTTTATCTTATTATTATTCTCACAAGTTAATAATTTATATTTAAATCATTTTAAGAACATTATAAAACAACAATTTTTGTCGATTTTTAGAGTTATTTATTATTCTAGGTACCTGATTAGGCGATGGAGTTTTTTCTGTAGAAGTTGTAGAATATGTATCGGAATCTTCCTCCATCAATGGTTCAAGTGTGCGTCTTGGTAGTAATCCTCTTAATGTAGCGTTCGCAATTGGTGGGGTCATTAACAATTCATCCATCATCAACTCCGTTTCATCGTTATCTGAAGATAATGATTCTTCATTTGGCTGAAAAATGTTGTTAGTTTATTATAAACATATTATAAAATTAAAATTATTAGCTATTAATAATAAATTTATAAATTTTTTTAAAAATTCACCTGGACCTATGACCTGGACTATGAAAAGGGACTTACGTCGGAAAAATCAATTTTCACTTTTTTGGTGATTTTTATAGGAAAACAGACGCTCTTTCGAATGGCGAGAACCACAACTTTCTATCTTCATCATTCACTTCACAAAAAATCAATCTGAAAGTTAAACGTAAAATCATAAAAACATGAAAAATCATCAAAAAATTTTTTTTCACTTTTTTAACGTTTCCTATAGAGAAAAAGAAGAAAACATACTTTAAATGTTTAAACGCGTTTTACCGGGAAATTAGTTTTCCGACGTTAGGTCCCTTTTCGTAGCCCAGGTCACATATTAATATTAGTATATTAAAGTATAAGTGGATATTAAGATCTTTAAAACCCGCGCGATTTTGCGAGCACAACGGCGCGGCCGGAGTGCTCGAAATAGAGCCAGTGTTTTAATGATCATGTATCCACCAATACTTTACATAATTTTTTTTTATTGGTACACTTTGAAATCATTTTTACATTTATTTAAAAAATTAATATTGTCAAATATTTGAATATTAGTATAATTTGACGTTAAAAGGTACTTCTGTCAAAATCAATAATTAAAAAGTTGACATTTTTTAACTTCACCTTTCCTAGGTTGTTGAAGTTCTTATGGTAACTTTAAAACCCGCGCGTTTTTGAAAGTTTAATTTAAACACGCTATAGCGTACTAATGACCAGCAGTGTGGCGTAAAGACTACACCGGCCGACTGGGAAGCGGGTGACCGCGGTTCAAATCCTGGTCGAGTCGAATACGCTGCTGTGATCTGGGGCCCAAGATAGATCTGTGGGCTGTGCAGAAGGGAGGGGGACCCCCACTGCATCCATACTTTGTCCCAAGAGAGCAATATGATATGATATAACAATTGTTTATCATGAATGTTGCCACGATGCCCGGATTCGGGCGTACCGAACAAGAAGAAGAATATAGCGTACTTGAAATAAGCAAAATAGGATACCAATAAAAAGAATTATACTTCACTTATACTTAATTATATAATAGTATATTGTTTGGCAAGGGGTGAAACAAAGCGATTTCAGACGAGGGTGAAATTTGCCTGCCCGAGTGAAAAGAGATTGATGACTAATCGCGTTTCACTCCGCGCCACACATATTTTTCATATTACCTGCCTTGAAACAGAAAATTTTTTCTGCATTGAAACTTTTAAAATAAATATTTTACATTCAAAAATTTTTTGAATTAGCAATAACTCAACAACGGCGCTAGATATCGAAAAACTGAGAAAAAATTTGCACCTCCTCGTCTCGTACTCATCCCCCGTGAATTATCGGTAGGAAACCATATAAAAAAATTTAGATTGATACCGCGCAAAAAAAAATTACTCATAAACAACAATTTCGAATTAATCTGACAGCTGTCATATTAATAAAATTTTATTTGAAGTAATGAAATAGTATATAACATTACTAGCAAGGTTCCTTGAGCCAGTAAAACCCGTTACCTTGCGTGTATTGTTTTATATTTTATTTGTTTCTCATTTGTAAAAAGGTTAGATAAATTCCAAAAAAATCTCAATAATTTGTTGCAAATGTCGTAAGCTATGGAAGCGTTGCCATGAACATGTCTGTTTATTTTTCTTTACATTTGTTTTGGCGAAAGCGAAAATGAATGTACCAAAAGAAATTATTGAGGCAGCCAGCAGTATAGCTTCAAGTTTATTACCTGCAAAATCAGCTTCAAGGTACGAGCGAGAATACGACGACTTCAAAAAGTGGCAAAACAAAAATAGTGTGATTGGGGTAACTGAAGATGTTTTGTTGGTATACTTGAATCAACTATCAGCTAGATTCAGCCCTGATACTTTATGGGCAAAATGATCTATGCTGATAAGCTGCTTGGAAATGAAAGAAAATGCCCCTGTTCGCAGGTTTGTTTTCCTCAAAAAATTTATTGAAAAATATGACGTTTAGTTGTCATTTGCAGATTTCAAAAGGTAATAGCGTTTCTGAAACGAAAAAATGAGCGTTATGCGCCAAAAAAGGCCAAGGTATTAAGTAAAGAAGAGGTTGAACAATTTCTTTTACATGCTCCTGATGACCAGTGGTTGCTGGCGACAATTGTAACAATATTTGGGATTTTTGGATGTTGTCGATGTGACGAAATTCTCTCCTTAAACATGAATGATGTAGAAGATATGCGAAAATACGTTATTGTGACATTGCGGCAAACAAAAAATTTAACAACAAGAAGATTCACCATAACCGATGATGGCTGCAGCTTCAAGCCCTGCATGTTATACAGAAAATATGTAAATCTTCGGCCTCCTGGAACAGAAAGCCTAAGATTTTTTTTGACATACCGACATGGAAAGTGCATTTCCCTTAATGCTGGCCAGCACACTATTGGTGGTGTCCCAAAGCAAATAGCGAAATATTTAGGTTTAAAAGACCCAGAGTTATACACCGGCCACTCTTTTCGCAGAACTGGAGCCACTATGGTTGCTGATTCGGGTGGAGATATTTTAGCACTAAAGCGTGCAGGAGGGTGGAAGAGCACCGAAATTGCGATGAGTTATGTCGATGATTCGGTCAACAAAAAAATCGAAATGTCTAGCAAATTATTTGGTAGTAAGGAGAGTACAAATGTTCTGCAGTCCTCGAGTTCAGCAGTTTTTGAGTCAACAGATGGTTCATCATCATCAGTATCAACTCTTTCATCATCAAAAATCTGTGTTACCGGAAATAACAATTGTACCATGATTTTCAACATATATGACGATAAAACAAAATTTCCTAATGTAAATAATACTACTAACTTGTAAAAATTTTGCAAGTTAACTGTCAGTTTTACAAGTTAGTGACTTGATAAAATAAACTTTCTTGATTAATATTGTGTTTTTGGAAACTGACGTTTACAAATGAGAAACAAATAAAATTATTTTTTCTACCACTAGTATGGGAAATCACCATTTTCCCACCCATTCCACTATTGAGAAGTAAAATTTCTCAACCTAGGTAAATAAGAATAATAAAAAAATACCTAGGTAAATAATGAGCATATTGATATTTTTCTATAGTTTGGTAACTAATTACAAGACAAATTTGGTTAAAAACGATTTTGCATAACCAGGAGAAGCTATTTAATTGCATTTAAACTATTCAAATCGTTTTTTTAATAAATTAATTTCATTTTAAACATTATAAAAAACTCGAATTAATTATGTCAAATCAACTGTCAAATCAAAAAAAAAAACAAAACAGTAATTTGGAATATAAATTTTATTATAAACTTAATTCTAAGCAAAAACCAAATAAACTCGAAAATTAAATACTGTTACATTTAACAGTATGATAATTTATATTATATGATAACAATTATATTATATAGAAAAAAAATTATTTAAAATTATAGTTAATTGTACAGTTATGACAAATCATGTGTATTCCTGCATTTCCTGCATTAACAGAACTAACATTTGTAACAGGTATTGTAATTTCTGTATTATGAATAACTCCCATATTTTGAGAGCCTTCATTCACAATTGGCACTAAATCTTCAGTAGTCTGGAAGTTTTCTGAAGGAAGGGCAAAAGAAGTTGACGGAATACTTAAATTTTCTTTGGATAACGGAGGTTTTTGTACTAACTCGGCAATTCTTGTTTTGTCAGCAATTGACTCCTCAATATATCCTTCAGCCACTGTAGCCGACTTCCACCCACCGTGCCTTTTTAGACTTAACAAGTCTCCTCCATTTTCTGCCAGGAGCGTTGCTGAGCTGCGCCTTAGAGAATGACCAGTATATAACTCAGAATTTTGTAATTTTAGATATTGAGCCATGACATAGGGTACTTTACCAATAGTATTATGCCCAATATTTTGTTTAACATGTTTACCTCTACGGTATGAAATAAATAGCTTTCTCATATCAGTTGGTCTGTTAGCTAAGTATTTTTTAATAACGTTGATCCATTGACGCTCAACAATGACAAACTTCCTAGATGTTCCATTCTTTGAATTACGAATATTTAATATTATAATATCATCTCGGATATCTAAATCATCAAGAACCATATTGCACAGTTCGTCTGTTCTGCAAGCACCGGCTATCCCAATTACCACAATAGCCTAAAATATAGTTCTTATTATAAAAACTAAACACAAAATAATAATGAAATGTATTTACCTTTTTTGATAGATATTCATCATCCCGAGCTTCAATTATAAATTTATCTATTTCTTCTTTTGTAAATACACGGGATTTTTTGGGTTTATAGCCACGGTTTTTCTGTTTTAGAAATGCAGTGAGTTTGAAAAACTTGGAAATGTCTATGTTTTCTTTTACTTGAAGAGTCGATTTAATCATAGAGTAGTTTGCCCACAATGTTGAAACCTTTTTGCATCCAGCGTTTTCTTTAAAATATGCTAATAATACATTTTCCGATATTTTAGCCGCTTTATTTTTTTAACACCATTTTTTAAATTCGGTGTATGCATTGAGGTACAACCTTTTTGATTTTTCCGGCAACAAATCACTACTCGCAATTGCTGCTGCTTCTCTAACTTCCGGTGGGGTACACACTTCCATATCAAAATCGTCACTATTTTCTCCCATTTACAAATTTTATTAACACGTTTAACTAAATCACTTTAAGATTATGCCAATTACCACAATTACCAAATCAACTGTCAAATAAAAAAAAAACAAAACAAGAGTCATTTGAAATGGGTAAATATTTTAAATTCGAAATTTTTTTGAATTAGTAATAACTCAAGAACGGCGCTAGATATCGAAAAACTGAGCAAAAAAATTCTCCCCCCTCGTCTCGTACTCACCCCCCCGGGAATTATCGGTAGGAAAGCATATGCAAAAATTTAGATCTATAGCGCGCAAAAAAAATTCTACTTGTAAACAACAATTTGTTGAAAAAATTGGTAATAGCTCTAGTGGTAGAAAAAATCCTATATACACTTCGGTTGAGAAGGCCATTATTTACCGCGCACATTATATCCTTCGGCGCTACGCGCCTCAGGATATAAACTTGCTCGGTAAATAATGGCTCACTTCTCAACCTAAGTGTATAATATACTATTGTTCAATCCTGCTATTGAAACTTGTCGTTTCTTACCTTGATACGCAACAAGAAACCCTTTGTTTTACTCATTCAAATTATTTCTAAGGTAACGAGTGGGCGAAAAAATTTTCACCCACTAGTGAGTGAAAAATGCAGTCATTCATTGTATTTGTTTATGCAAACTATAGCAACGCAACCTGCCGTCTATGTTAATTTGCCTACTTATTTTTATATTTTAAAACCAAAGCTAACTTTTTTCTGAATTATTTTGCGCGCAAAGTGCGCTATTGATCTAGAATTTTGCATATGGTTTTTGCTCAGTTTTTCGATATCTAGCGCCGTTTTCGAGTTATTGCAAATTGAAAATCTCAAATTTAATTATTGATGACACGAATTATAATAAATTATATTTTTATAAATATTTTAGATTTATAAGTGCAGGATTAAACAAAACGCTATACATCGCAAGTAACACACTTTCGTATATTAGACGTAGATATTTGGGATATATGGGATATTTTTGGTATACGTCTAATTTATAGACATAATAAACGTACATCATAGCCACTTTAAACACTATACTTAAAATATTCGTATATTATACGATGCTTATATACTTAAAAATAACATTTATAGCAATGGTAGTATTTTGATCTACGAAATACGTATAGTAGATGTATATAGTTTATGTATATATTTATATATACGTGACTGACGGAGGATCCCACGCCCGGTACATACTACAGGTCTCCTGACTCCCGGGTTTTATATTAATGCTATAGGTAAAAATTTTAAGTATATAGGCAACTTATTATGATAGAATATAAGGCAAACGAAGAGGGGTAAAAATTTTTATGATACATTAAAATAAATATTCGACAGCTTTTATGAGTCCCTACACACACAACAACCTTATCAAGCCCAATTGTATATAGTGTAACTATTGCGCGGGTTTATGAATCCCACCATTGTTGCCACTTTTCATGATAGCATTTACCAGTAGTAACTAGTAAGTTACATTATTATTATGATTACTCACAACATCACGTCTTATTGTTAATTTTTTACGTTGCTGTTGAATATAATACAACTTATGTAGGTTGTAAAAGCGATGGGCGCTAATTTAAATTTGAAGTAAAATAATAAATTATGAAGAACCCAGATAACATTTGTACTTTTTTTTATTGATTATTTTTTTTTTTTATAAAATGTAAATTCTTATTTCAAAATAAATTTAAGAGTAGATAGATACCTGCTAAAATTTCGAATTTATAAAATTCATAAAATTTACTTAAAAAAAAGTTTGCTTAAAATTTTAAGACTCTAGATAACTAGCAGCTATTAAAAGTTAAGTAAAATTCTGATCTTAAAATATTACTCCTAATAGTAATAAACGATTCGCACATATCGCATAGTTGCAAATTTAGATTCAGCGTTATTGAAGATACTACCTTGCCTTGATAACGCAATTTTTAATAAGATGTATTATAGTATAATTTAAAACTTTTCAAAATTTATTAACGAAATATAAAACTGTTCTAAAAGATTTTCGAGTCGGTAGTGAGTGGGAGACGAATTTATTGTCCGGGTTATCCGCTCCCCAGAACGAATCTTGGCGAGAGATCCATTTTTAAATTTAATATAGTTTTCGCCAGAAATTGTTTAAGCTATATTGTCCAATATTTTTAAACCGTTATTTTTATAAAATCTTATTTAATTTTTTTTAATAGTAATGGAAAGCATAAAAATTTAAAAAAATGCATAGAAAGCATAAAAATTAAAAAAAAGCACAAGAACCGAAAAAACTCAAAAGAAAAGCAAAAAAGCATACAAAACATGGTGCGAAATAAACCATTTTTTGATAAATCGCTCAGATTACTTAAAAATTTTAAGCTGCTGTGAATTTTCAGGAACAGTATTATAGCTACAAATCTGTGTTTTGAAAAGAAACATAAGCCAGTTTAAAAGTAAAAATCAATTTGCTAGCTTTTTGCGCACTCTGCAACTCCGAGTTGTAGGCGTTGAAGTAGTAAATCGTCTTTATTTTAAATTAAAAAATATTGTGTTAAAGTAAGGAAGATCATACTTTAACTTATCAATACGGCCATAACTTAATAATTCAAATTCAAAAATTATTTTAAGAACTATGCAAACCTGTATCAAAGTATTAAAAATCGTTCAATTTTTTGGATTGTTAATAAAAAAATATTTTAAGGTAGCAAATACCCATGTTATTTCGCCATAAGAACTTATAACGATTAAAAAAAGAGTACAGATGACGTATCATACTAAAATTTGGACATAATATTCTTTGAGCATTTTTCGATAATAGAAAGCACTTTGAGGTAAAAAGCATTAAAGATCATCTGTAAAAGAGATTCAATTTTGAAAATCTATTATATTATAGTTATCAAAACCAAAATTGTTTTTTTTATCTATTTTTGTTCATTAACTATAAATGTTTTTTACCTCGCTCTATTTGCTTTATATTATTGAAAAATTTTCAAATAATATTATGTCCAAATTTTAGCCCGATACGTTATCTGTACTCTTTTTTTAATCGTTATAAGTTCTTATGGCAAAATAATAAGGGTATTTGCCACCTTAATAATAAAAAAATAATTATTTACTGGATATTGTTATCTTTGAAAGATTGCAAATAATAACCATCAAACATAGTGCAATTGTTTTGCTAAGCATGCACAGAAATAAATTGCTCCCCGCCTACATCTTATAAAAAGCGCGTAAATTTTGTCTCTCATATAAGAAAAAATATAAACTGCCTAGATAATGCAATTTGTAATAACTTAAAAAAAAATTTTTACTTTTCAAATTTTAAAACTTTTAAAAATTTATGTGCGAAATAAAAACTATTCCAAAATATTTTCAAGTAGGTAGTTGGAGACGAATTTCAAAAATTGCTTACTTTGTTTACATTTTAAAACATTTGTGAAAAATTTTAGTGTCCCCTGCGGGCACGCTCTAGGAGGCGAACAACCCGGACATTTGTCCGAAACGGCAAATTAAAAGAGCGAAAATTTGACTCTTAATGTGACAAAATATTGATGAGTTAAATACCCATTAATCGGGATGTATAATTTGATATGTCGAAAATTTGTAAGGAGGCAAATTACGGGGCGGCAATTTGTTTTTTTGTCCGGGGCGACGGCGACGCGACGTAAGCTAGAACGGCACCTGATCTCCGAGCTCATAGCACAACACTTAAAAACTTCCTCTGTGGATTGGCAGTTTTTTTGTGTGCGCGGATAAAATTAATTTCTTCAATTTTTTCGATATTTCGGGTAGCTCACGAGAAATTTAATGTGGTTTGTTTTCAAACCTGTATTGTAGCGCACCATTATTAAAAATAATTTCTTAATAATTATGTAACATTATTTTCTAGTTTCAAAATGATTAAATGATGATACCAATTTAAGTGTGTTGATTATTTGAATCGATAAATTTCTAAATCGAATTTGAAACTACTCAGTTTGAATTTGAATCTACCCACCAAGATCGAATTCAAGTCGTATTACCAAACGCTTACTGCTCGGAGTTTTCTAACATTTCGAACAATTATAACTTTTCAAACAATGAATTACAAATTATGATTATAAATTAAGAATATACAAAGAAAAACTGCGCTAATCACTGAACTTGTCTAAAAGACAAGAAGAGATTGCCAAATTAATGTAATGCTATGCCGTCAATCAGGCCTGTAGCCAGGATTTCATTTCGGGGAAAGGCACTCATAAAAACCTTTCGTAAAAAGTAACATTTTCGGCGGATCCCCTTCCGGGAATTTTTATTATTACAAACAATTGTTGTTTCTTTTAACATTTGGGGGGGGGGAGCATGTGCCCCAGGTGCCCCCCCTGGCTACAGGCCTGCCGTCATTTATATACGTCTCTCATACTCGTATAAGAAAAAATATAAACTGCCTAGATAATGCAATTTGTAATAACTAGAGACCGGATTTTAAGCATTTTTGCTTATTGTCAATTTTTAAAGCAGCTCTTTAAAATTTGAGATGTGGACGAATTACATAAAAAGATGTACTTTAACGTATAGTTTTTCATGCTTTTTTTGCTTTTTTTCCGATTTTTTGCGATTTTTTGCTTATTTTCTACTTTTGTGCTTATTATGAACTTATTTTTAATATTTATAATTGATGATATAAAAAATTTTTAAAAATTAAAAAACTTTAAAACAGGGCCGTATTTAGATTAGATTTTCGGGAAAGTTTTTAAAAACTTTTTATAATAAATAAATAATTTATTAAACTACAAAGGAAACTAAAACACTTCAGAATTTGGAACAATATTTAATTGTCAATTCTTTTCAGCAGCATGAATAGTTTTATTTCGTTGTATTATTATGTTATGCTATGTTAACTTTTAATTTTAATAAATAAATAAATAAATAATTATTATTATTATTAATTATTATTAATATTATTATATTTAATACGTGTAAAAAGGCTTTGCTTAATTATTTCGAAAAATAGTTTCTAAATGCCATTTTTGCTCTTTTTTTTGTTTAATTATTAACTTTTTTCGTAACTTTTTTTGGCATAATTTGAACTTATTTTTGTAAAATAGCGTGCTTTTTTAAGCACTTATTTTTCAAAAAATCGTGCTTATTTATCCGGTCTCTAGTAATAACTTAAAAAAAAATTTTTACTTTTCAAATTTTAAAACTTTTAAAAATTTATGTGCGAAATAAAAACTATTCCAAAATATTTTCAAGTAGGTAGTTGGAGACGAATTTCCAAAATTGCTTACTTTGTTTACATTTTAAAACATTTGTGAAAAATTTTAGTGTCCTCTGCGGGCACGCTCTAGAAGGCGGACAACCCAGTTAGCAATACAAATTTGTACTGCCGTGGTTAAAATCGGTCGGTCAGTTTGCTTATTTTCATATCCCACCGTTTTATATGATGCTCGGAGTTTTCAAACGTTCCGATTTTCAATTGGTTTTTTATATTATCACGAAATGATGAAACTATCATGATTTTGGGAAACGAGATTATGAGATTTTCAATATTTTGTAATGTTTTGGAAATATTAAACAAAATTTAAATTTTTTAGAAAATGTTTCAGAAAATTAAAATTGTAAAATTTTCAGTTGTAGCATGTTATCACATCTCAAAGACGTTATGTATACGTCGATGACAATATTATGTTATCGATATCCTGATGAAGTCATAACGATCTTTCATGCCCAACACTTTTTCAAAACAGCAGCCATTGCTAATTATTTTCTGCTGCTACGTGCTATAGTTACTAGCAACTAATTTCCAAGTCATTTCAAATCTGAAATACCTTTAACAATAAAGTTTGAAGTAAAAACGATGGTATATAATGCATTTAGGAATAAATAAGTTTATTTCTTATTTTATTTATATTTTTTAACATAATTAAATTAATAATTTTAATCAATATTGTTTCTGAATTTTTTTGAAATAAATTGTTCAATTTAAGAATGCATTATCTTTTTGTTTATTGAAATCCTACAAAAAAAATACATTTCCAAATCAACAGCTAGAAGTTGAACAGATAAGTATAATAATAATAATAATGAAATATGAGCGTATTAAATATTTACACTCGTAGAAGCTATTTTTAAAATAACATACTGCCTTCTCAAGATATCAATGTTTGCGTTGTTGCCAACTTTAGGGCTTCATGTAGTATGTGGTATAAGTTGGGGGTCGTAATATCGGTTATACATATACAAGGTATACAGTTTGTATATACGGGCACACCGACGCGCCCTCTACACAAAATTTCGACTAACTAAACGTGTATGTTTTGAGATATAAACCAGAATTACGAAGCCCTAGCGAAAAACGACGGATGAGGACCTCTGTTAATATCTAGCATAACTAGCCCTATATACACGGAGATTTTTATCATGCCCGAAACCGGGCTTCGTATTGATGGTGCGGGCTTCGTATTATACGTTAAATATGGCATTTTGGGCTTCGTAATGATGCTTAACATATATAATAATATAAAATAGTATATTTTTGGACTACGATATATGTTTAATAAACGTTTGTTGTAAACGAGAACTCTCAACATTATTTTTTTATAATTGAAGCAGGGCAGGATAGAGTTTTGAGCTAAAATCTTCGTATTGTAGATGTATATTATACGTATAATTTTATCATATTTAAAATAGTATATTTTTGGACTACGATATATGTTTAATAAACGTTTGTTGTAAACGTAAACACTCAACATTATTTTTTTATAATTGTCAAAGTTATTAGTAATCTTTTAAGCCCTTTTAAGCTTTCATTGTGTTGTGAGAAATTAGTTTCATTCAAGTTGTTTAAAAAAATTGTGAGGTATGATGCAATTTCAGTTACAATAAAATTAGTTCTAGGCAAGCTCCATAATATATCAAATTATATAGTCTATAATATCAAATATAGATTTCATGAGACGAAAATTATTCTGATGTTATAAAATAAAACGCAGCGTAAGCACAACTAGCAAATAAACCACATTTTATTTTGATTTTATAAATACTGGGTGTCTCAAAGGTAAGAGTCGGAATCTTGTTTTGACGCCATTCTATCAATAGGTACGTAATAATCGCAAAGAGAAATTAAATACAGCTCTAAATTTTCTTATTTATAATAAATAGAATCGATGGGGAGGGGTCTACTTTTAATTAGGTTGCCAACTTGTAA
The DNA here is from genome assembly GCA_947369205.1 of Cantharis rufa. NCBI lineage: Eukaryota > Metazoa > Arthropoda > Insecta > Coleoptera > Cantharidae > Cantharis > Cantharis rufa. Next base: position 28,933,202 of record OX376304.1, read on the forward strand.
TTGGTAATACAATTACAACATCTAATTATTATATAAGAAAAACATCAATGAATAATTATTATAGAAATACAAAAGAAGAACGAGAAATTAACCATCGCAAATAATACAAATTGCAAGAGATTACTTATTATTATCGAATACTATAGAAACACTTTCAGAAATATTGGGCGTTCGTGGTAATACGTTGTTAGTGTACAAAGGATTCACATTTTATAAACAATCCGTGTTATTAAATAAAACTATTAAGTGGCGTTGTAGCAATAACAAGTGTTCAGCAAATCTATACACCAAAGGAGAGGGAGAACTACGTGAGATTTCCAAAAAAAAATGATATACATAATCACACGGAAAATCAAGAAAAAATTGAACGTCAAGCGGTAAGTGGGGTTGTTAAGAAAAAAAGCGATTGAAGATATATCGGGAAAACCTTCTAAGATATTATATGATGCTTTAAAAAGTTTTCCGCCTGTTAATATTACAGAACCAGATGTTGCGCGGATTAAAAGAAATGCATATAATGCAAGGCGACAAATACAACCGCCTTTGCCAACGTCAATGCTAGATGTGCATTCCGCTTTAGATGCCATCAATATTGTGACATGGTCTGGCGAAGAATTTTTAATGTTGAATGATAGCCCCAGTAACCTCATTATTTTTTCATGTTTAACTAATTTACGCTTTTTGTGTTCCATTGAAAATATATTTATGGATGGCACTTTCAATTACTGCACAAAATTTTTTACTCAGTTATTTACCATCCATGGGTACAGTAATGGTTATTATATACCTTTGGTGTTTTGTCTTTTGAAAAACAAGGCACAAAATACATATCGTGACTGTTTCTAAAAATTAGTTGAAATTTGTCATCAACACGATTTGCAGTTTCAACCAAAGCTTGCCACTGTGGATTTTGAACTTGCAATACACGCTAGCTTAAAATACGTTTGGGAAAATGTTTAATTGGCTGTAGATTCCATTTAGGCCAGTCTTGGTATAGGAATATTAAGAAGTTTGGATTAGCCAGAGAATATAATGATGCTTCCTCGAAGATTGGTAATTGGCTGCGTTATAGCTTTGGTTTGCAATATTTAAGTCCAAAGAAGTCGATGCAGTCTACAGCGAAGACTTAATATCCATTATACCGGACGATCCACGGTTGCTAAAATATTCGGATTATTTATTTCGCACGTGTGTCGATGCAACTTCAGCATATCCTCCTGAGCTTTGGGCTGCAAATTCAGCTAGTATGTGTCGGACCACTAACGCCTGTGAGTCTTTTCACAATATGTTTAATTCGCAGTTTTATACCGCCCACCCACCATTATATACGTTTTTGGAGAAACTGAACGAAATCCAAGCAGAAACATATATCAAACTTAACAGCGTTCACATAACTAAACATAGTAATTGTGATACTGCAAGGAAACGAAAACGGTTGGAGTATTTACTTCAATTATATTCCACCAAAGAAATTAACAGATTTCAATTTGTACAACATATTTCTAATCGCTTCTGTGAGATATATGTGAATGAAAAGGGGGGGGGGTGACTAAAATATCTTTTATTTCATTTTAGATTAATATGTTACCTATATACTTTTCTTTTTAATAAAAATACATAATAAAAGAGTCACAGTTGAAATTTCTTAAAAAATTATATTTTTTTAACCTATTTTTAAGAATCAATTTTTGCAGTTTGAATTATCAATGCAATATTGCCATAATTACTATCGCCGGCTTTGCGGGTCTTAATCCAGTAATACTTTAAGTTTCCACCGGTGGAACTTACATGTTACCTTTTTTTACCAGCGGTGGAACTTACATGTTGACATCGGTAGCTTAGCAAAAAAAGCGGATTAAAAACTGACCATCGGTGGAACTTACCACCGTCCGTTCAAATATCCTACACCGATTCAAGTAATATACTATAAGCGGCTTTGTGGGTCTTACAACGTTTAATATACGTTTTCACTATACGGATTATAGTCGTAGCATACTACGAATAATATGCGTTTATTGTGTGGATATTATATACGTATATATACACGTTTTAAACGCTGACATTTTAACGTTTAATATACGTGTTTACTATACGGATTATAGCCGTAGCATGCTACAAATAATATACGTTTATTGTATGGATACTATATACGTATATATACACGTTTGAAACGCTGACATTTTAACGTTTAATATACGTGTGTACTATACGGATTATAGCCGTATTATACTACGAATAATATACGTTTATTGTATGGATATTACATACATACACGTTTGAAACGCTGACATTTTAACGTTTAATATACGTTTCCACTATACGGATTATAACCGTAGCATACTACGAATAATATACGTTTATTTATGGATATTATATACGTATATATATACACGTTTGAAACGCTGACATTTTAACGTTTAATATACGCTTTTACTAAACGAATTATAGACGTTTATTGCGTTTGGTCTAGACCAATATTATACGTCTAATATACGAAGGTGTGTTACTTGGGATTACTCGTGGAGAAACCCTTTCGCTCACTTATTTGCGTCTGCACACTCGCCTAACGGCTCGCGTGCAAATCTCGCAAATGCGTGAGCGAATCATTCGGTTTCTCCACTAGTAATGTAATATACTATTAATTTTGACAGGGTTGACATGAAATCGGAAACTGAGTTGGCGGTAAGAAACTTGACTGTTTCTGCCCTCGGTAAGAAACAAATTAATTTTTGACCAATATTCGCAGTGGTCTGAAATTGTCATGCTTCGACTGTCTTGACAGGCATTGAAACACACTGTTTCAATGCAGGTAATCTAAAAAATAAATTAGACAAGGAGAGAAAATTACGAGTGGTATAAATAGTACACAGGGTGTCCCAGAATTCAACGTAATCCCTTGGAGGACTGATAGGCCACCTCATGACTGACCAGAATATCAAATATTATCTTAGTACAAAATCGTTTTTTTTTAAATTAATTTTAATTAATTAATTATAATTTATTTATATTTAATAATGTATGGTATGTATAGGGTCATTCATTTTCTATGATACAACTTTGACAGCCGACTACGGCTTTCTTTGAAAATAGTTTTTTTCATTCAACTATTTTTATATTCCGTCATACTGTTACGCCGACGGTTTCTGACGACTAGTTACCGCGCAATCGTCCGCGCACAGCGTGGAAGTGGAGAGCGGTAGGGAAGGTGTTGAACACTTTCTGACGGGCGATCGAGAGGGTCGGAAGTCATTTTAAGACCGGCTAATTTAAGTTGAAATATTTATTTAGTTGATTAAATTATGGTGACTATCTCCCTCTGACGTCATAACTAATCTGTCCACCAATCACCAGATTTCATTTCAAAAATGTAGTCCAATGAGATTTCCATTTAGCGAGCATTTAAGTTGTCTAGTGAAATCGACCAATCACGAGTAATATGCACGAATTACCGATCATTTTCGATAATTTTTCATCCTTACATTATTTACAATAAAAATAATCGTGACACTATTATAATAATAACGAATGGTAACTAGGCATTTGTAAGATTTAATAAACAAAGTCATAACCGACACTCTTTTTATATTAATATAAAACAAATTAATATAATTAACGAAGCAAATTAATCGTCGGGAGATAGTCATTGGAATTTCCCTTCTGCACAGAATATTATCTTATCATTTGTTCTCTTACATATTTTTGATTGCAATCGGCCCTCCTCTGCGAGTCGGGCCGATTGTTATCAAAAATATGTAATCGAACGAAATGATCGATAATATTCTATGCACATGGGAAATTATATATGACTATCTCCCTCTGACGTCATAACTAACCTGTCCACCAATCACCAGATTTCATTTCAAAAATGTAGTCCAATAAGATTTCAATTTAGCGAACATTTAAGTTGTCTAGTGAAATCGACCAATCACGAGTAATATGCACGAATTACCGATCATTTTCGATAATTTTTCATCCTTACTTTATTTACAATAAAAATAATCGTGGCACTATTATAATAATAACGAATGGTAACTAGGCATTTATAAGATTTAATAAACAAAGTCATAGCCGACACTCTTTTTATATTAATATAAAACAAATTAATGTAATTTAAAACGAAGCAAATTAATCGTCGGGAGATAGTCATGGGAATTTCCCTTTTGCACAGAATATTATCTTATCATTTGTTCCCTTACATATTTTCGATCGCAATCGGCCCTCCTCTGCGAGTCGGGCCGATTGCTATCAAAAATATGTAATCGAACGAAATGATCGATAATATTCTATTCACATGGGAAATTATATATGAAAGTTTCCGTTTTTCCTAGTGGAATTTCTATTTCCGCGAGTATCGTTTGTGAAGTTTTTAGGGAACGAATTTTGAAGAAATTAGGATAATTATTGTTGGGGATGCGCGCCAGGCGACTCTCGACCTTAGTAAGAGCAGGAAATGTGGTACGACGTTGCCGCTCGCGCATGGAATGTGTGCGATACGACAACCATGTTGCTGGTATTCATCTTTAATTTTGAACGAATTCCGATCGTGCGATTTTTTGTCGAACTTTTCGAATTACAATGAGTTTAATCTAGTGCAGAAATCTTTAAAATTGAAATAGATTGCGAGCTTGAGATTGTTTCGAACTTATTCAAGTTATAATAACGTTATAATCTATAGTGCAAAAATATTTAAAATTAAATGTTCTTCTGATATTGCGATTTGTTTCGGACTTTCGAGTTATGATGAAGTTTCCAATCTAATGGTAAATAAATTATGCCGCTGGGTATATCTAAGTGATGTTGCTATTGTCTTAATAATACATCTTTTGGACGCCGGGTTATTCTCAATCTTTGGTTGGAGCTTACGAACTGCATGATGCCGAACCCTGCTTCAACAACCATCTCCATCGACACCTGCGTCTAACAATGGAATTTAAATTGTAACAACGTATTGTTGTTTTGGTATTGTTTTATTTAGTACATTTCTTGGTGCTGTGTGCACAATTTCTGTGGACCTTTCAGGTCAGTATCGACGTAATTTTCATGTTGTTTGATTTTTCGATAAATTCATGTTTGCCGTCTTAACAGTAGATGTTGATCTGTTGTATTTTTACGAGTGGTAAATCAGTTCTTTTCATGATGTCGTCATCATAATTTTTAGTTATAATAAATATGGCAATTGTTGCCAACAATATACTGCTGTGTTGATTATATGTTTATCGATGTTATTTACATTGTTGTATTATTAAATGAGCTTGCTCATTTCACGAATGTCAAAGGGAGAAATTAAATTACATAATATAAAATATTTGTGTTGTTTTGATTGTGTTAAACTTCCAAGAGTAGACCACGCCCATAAGTTTGATCCGCTGAGCAAGTCGTCGGCAGTAATAAGTTTACAGGTAAGGCCCTCGTAACAATACTCACCATTTTACTATGGCGAATTACAGGATTCAACAACGCAGCGTAATAGTAAAAATTTATTATCAAAATTCGAATTCTATTCAGAGAACGTTTCGAGCGTTATGTACAATTTACGGTCGTAATGAGCGTCCTTCCAAACTCACCATTCGGCGAATTATAAAGAGAAGAAACTGGTTCAGTGGCTAATCGAGCAATCCCAGTATATCAACGAAACGTACGGTCGACCGAAAATATTGGTGCGGTGGCACAAAGTGTGCGCGAGAACCGAAACGTCTCAATTTTACGTCGTTCTCAAGAACTTAATCTTTCGTACGCTTCAACTTGGCGAATTTTGCGAAAAGACTTGGGTTTGCATCCATGCAAAATACAAATAGTTCAAGAACTGATATCTACCGACCATCTCATGCATCGTGCATTCGCTTTTGGGCTCTGGGAAAGTTGAAAACCGATTCTAATTTCACAACGTAATCTCACGGCGAGCTGATGTCGATTGGCCGCCCCGCCAAGATCGTGTAATTTGACGCCGTTAGAATTTTTTCCTTGGGGTTAAGTTAAATCTCGGGTCTATACCAGTAAGCCAGCAACAATTTCCGACCTTGAGGACAATGTTGTTCACGACATTGGTGAGATTGAGACCAACTTATGTGCTCAAGTAGCCCAAAATTGGATCTGTCGGATGACCGCCGTCAAGCAAAGCCCACTTGAGGGAGCCCACTTGAAAGAAATTATTTTTAAAACATAATGGTATCGAATGCTCATTAATTTAAAATAAAAAAATCTGCTATACTACCTCAAACATAATTTGTTTTATTTAAATTCAAAGATGTATCACACAAAATGAATGACCCTATATTTAATAATATATTTAAAAATATAAATGTAATAATGATGGGCTTCGCGGCCTATCTTAATTCTTTAAGTTAACTTAATTAATCCTTCTTCAAGTTACAAAACTTCTTTCCATATGCCAGTTGTTATGTCGCTTTTACTTTGAATTTTTATTCTATTCCTTTTTTTCAAATCAATTTGACGATTATCTTGATAATGCTACGTATAACTATCCGTGACTAAATAAAGGTCTATTGATATAATATATTGCTACGGCCCGCCTTTTATTAACTACCCTTAACGTAGTTAACCTCTTCCTGGTTCGTGGGTATCTTCTCCTCTTGCTGGGAGCCAAATTTTATTAAATAATTAAATTTTTCAAAGCAGTTAACTTCATTAAAAGGATGTTTATGGTGAATAGCAATTTATTAAACAAAATAAACAACTGAAACAAATTAACTTTAAACAAATTAACAAAATTAACGTGTTTGGTAATGTACGTGGTTGTGCGTGTACTTCAAATCCTAAAGAACAAATTAATATGCTCACAACAATTAACAAATAAAAAACACAACGAAGAATAAATAATAATAATGGGTGGGTCTGGGTTTATAGTGAATAAAAATATAAAAAAAAATGTCGTCACTCTCTGCCGCAATACCTCCAATCACCAGCACACCAAATTTTGTCCGGAGATACGATGACATAATGTTCATTTTTGTTTTCTATTGTGGTAGCCTTAACAAAGATATCGGTAGCTCTGGCAAAGATATCTATATGTATCACCCCCTACCCTAAATCTACCTATAAAAGTTTATTTAACAAAATCCAAAATGAAAAAAATTTTTTATTTTTGTACGCCACTGAATTTTTTCCAAAATTTTTATATACGTCACATAATACCGTAAGAAGTCACAAATAAAATTTCTCCAAGATTGGTACAACAAATTTTTTCGGTCATCTAGCGGATTTTTCGAAAATAAATTTTTGTAAATTACTGACTGTCGATTTACTGATTCTGAAAACATTAGCGAAAAAATTTAACAAACAGCCTAAACTTGGTCGCTACCTAGTGGCAGAACCTTTTACTTATTACAGGATACGTTGTACGTAGTGTAGAAAAGTAGTAGTAGAAATTTAGTGACGCGTAATTAACGAGATTCCCAGAGAATATTTTAGAAAATCCATACCTTTATAGAAAATCAAAATATGAATAATAGTCCGAAAGGCTCTAAGAAGCCATCTAGCACGAGAACCAACAAAGATTCGGAAATTGAAGACATAATGGTTGCAAAACAAATTGAAGAAGAAAATAAACAGCTCGAAAAAAGAATGCAAAGCACCAGAAACGAAAAGAAGATACAAATTATTCGGAACACTCAGCTAAAAATGCCTGAAAATAAGAAGAGGACCAGGTCCACGGATGAAAATCAAGAGCAGGAGGAAATCTCAGAATCCAAAAAATGCAGAGAAGAACTGCAAAAAATTGAAGAAGTACTTTCCGAAGAAGAAGTGCACATAGGTATGGGAAGTACGCAAGAACGTCAATCTGACGACTCGGACTTTGAAGCTCCAAAGAAAAAAGCAAATAAGAAAAATAAAGCAAAAAAGAAGAAAAGAAAAAAAAAGTATGAAATTACTCTCAGACTCCGAATAAGAGGAGCCGCTGGAACAAAAAAATGAAGCCGCCAAAGAGTCTGAAACGAGCAACGAAACAATGGATACAGAACAAATAGTGGAAGATACAGGAAAAAAACGCAGAAGTCAGCACAAATTATGAAAATAACAAAAGCAAATTAAACACGAGAGTGGCAATAGTGGAAAAATTTATGGTAGAACTTAACACCCACCTAGCTGGAAGTAAATACCGACTAGAAAGGAAGAACTATTGTTCTTAAGAACAATACGATAAATTATTAAGGTTAATAAAGAAAAGGAACAAAATATACAAAAAATATTTCAAAAATAAGCAAAACTTAAATATATATCAAAGTTATAAAAAATTGAAAAACGAATGTACGTTATTAGCAAGAAATCTTAAACAAAAATATATAAATAATAATATTGAATACTGCAATGGTTGCCCAAAAAAAATTTGGGATTTAATTAACAAAATATTAAAAAACGATTTTTCCAATCAATCTAAAAAAAGTAATAAAAAAGATACAATCAAGGAAATCATATGCGAAAACAAAAAAACAAATAATAATTTGGAAATAGCTGCGGCTATTAACAAGTTTTATACGGAAATTGGGGCGAAACTAGCAAACAAATTAGCAAAAAGCAATATAAATTTTGAAGAAACTAAATGGTCTCCAATGGACTATGAAACTTTACAGAAGATCAAGTTTTATTAGCAATAAATTCACTTAAACGAAATAGTTCACCAGGACCAGATCTTATAACAGTTACTGATATCCAGTTAATAAAAGAATTAATTGTTCCTAAGTTAACAAAATTAATAAATACAGCTTACAATAAAGGTACATTTCCGAAAATATTAAAAATAGCAAAAGTGATTCCAATATATAAATCAGGAGAAAAAAACGACTGCGGTAATTATAGGCCAATTTCTATTACAAGTGTGTTTTCTAAAATTATAGAGAAAGTTTTTAAAGCAAAAATAATTAAGCATATTGAAATTAATGGAGGTCTCGATCAATACCAATTTGGATTCCAGCAAAATAGTGGCACGCAGACTGCAATTAACACATTTTTAGATTTTATAAATCAAAAATTGGACCAAGGGGATTATGTAGTGGCCGTATTTATTGATTTAAAAAAAGCATTTGATACAGTTAATCATAATTTCATAATATTCTTTTTAATAAATTACGTAACATGGGATTTACTGAAAAAAACATTAAATTTATTCAATCTTTTTTTTATGAAAGAACTCAATATGTTTATGTTAACGAAGAAAAAAGTACCCTTGAATATGTTTTAATGGGAATTCCACAAGGTACAGTTTTAGGCCCATTAATGTACCTCCTGTATGTTGACAGTTTACGTTTAGCAGGATTGCTAGCCACATATTTTACCTTTGCAGACGATACGGTATTACTATACCATGGAAAGAATGATCAAGATATTGAAAACCGAGTTAATGAAGACTTACAAAAGTATTACAACTGGACAGTTCATAATAAACTAACAATTAACAAATCAAAAACTAAATTTATGATATTTTCTCAAAAAAAGAAGAAATCACCTACAATATCTTTAAAAATACAAAACGAGTATCTGATGCTGAGAGTATCAAATATAAAATATTTAGGAATCATTGTGGATGATAAACTGACTGGTCAACAACAAACAAATTGGGTTATACAAAAAAATACGCCATTAATAGGAGCTATTAGTAGATGCGGTAATGTAATAAGTACTAAATATAGAAATATGATTTACCATGCATTTATAAAATCACAATACTTATACTGTATATCAGCTTGGACGCACCAATCCAGTAATATCGCAAAATTACAACGCCAACAAAATAAAGCTTTGAAATTAGTTTTTAATTTGAATTGGCTCACGCCAACAGAAAATTTATATAAAAATTTTAATGTATTTAATATCAAGGAACTTATTTATATTGAAAAAATGAAGTATATCTTTAAAATTCAAAATAATTTAATAAAAAACTGTGTAAAATTAAAAAGAAGAAACAAAATTCATCAACACAACACAAGGAATAAAAATGATTACGATATTACTACAGCCAGAACAAATTTGGGAAAAAGAACTACTGAACATAATGCACTACGAGAATTCAACCAGGTACCAATTTATATTCAACAAGCCAAAACAATACTACAATTTAAAAAATTAATTCACGAACATGTAAATACTAAAAAATAACTAAAAATTTTTTTAAATAATATTTTAATATTTAAATGTAAATTTTAATCCTTATACCAGCTCTGCTGATTAGGATGTATTCTTGTTATAAATAAATAAATAACTCCCTAATTGCTTCCGGAGCCGAAATCGCCCACATCTTCCATGAGATGGCCAGGGAAATAGTAGAATTAAACACCTTCATATCCTGCACGAAACCCACAACCGTAGAAAAACCTAAGGTAAGTAACAACAATATTAGCACCAATAACCCAAATAACATTGTAACAATAGTCAAGGCCACTGTTGCGGAAGTTAAGGCACAAGAGCAGAGAAAAACCCTTCAGGTCAAAATCCAGCCTCCAACCTTAACATCTGCAACAACCCAACCAGATACACCCACCCAACCTGCATTCCAAAACCCTCCACGAGACTACTTGGCAGCTCTTAAGGTAAAGGCAGCAAACCCACAAAGAAGCACCAAGTCCTTGTTTTTGCGATGGAGGGTAGCACCTCCACATCTTCCGAGAATACCAAAAAAATCCTCACGCAAATCCCACAATATCACTCGGAATCAAAGCCGACAGGCTATTTTATGTCAAAAATAACGTGGTAATGATAGAATCATCTCTTGACTCTGTCAAAAACATAATAGGGCACACTCTCCTCACAGAGAAAAAACTTTCAGCGTGCCTACCGTCCTCGGTATGGCCCACTATCAGCATAAACATGGTCGAAAAAGACATCACAAAGGATGAAATTATTGGGGAAATCAAAGCAAGCTTCCCGGAAGCAATTAAAATAGCAGGGGAAAGCTGGTACCGGTCTATCAACCTTATCTTTACTAGGGATAAAAGCCACAATAAGTGGATAATAGAGTTGCACCCGGCCGTCCGGGCAGCAATTCTAAAAAAGGGGAAACTTTACATGAACTGGAGGAGCTACAAAACATTGTCATATATGTCAAAACATATACATAAACATTGTCAGATGCTTCAGGTGTCAAAATTATGGGCATACTTCAAAGTACTGCAAGTCCCAAGAAGTCTGCTCATACTGTGCTTTGACTGAGCACAACACCAAAGTCTGCACCCTAACCTCTAAGCCTCACACAAATGCATTAACTGCGTCAGGGCTAAATACGCCAGTCATAGTCATTCGACAGCATCAAACGACTGTACAGGTTATAAGGCGCGCTTAATGAACATTTCGACAACCTTGGTTAACTTAGATGGATAAGTCACCCAAGTTTATGCAAGTCAACCTCAGAAACTCGGAAGCGGCAACAGCGGAAGCCCAACGCTACGCCTCAGAACCCTACTGCTACAAAGCAGAGACTGGAGCCTTTAGACTGCCCTTCTACCCAAACACCAGAACAGCTGCACTCACTGGAAATCGTTTCATGACCTGCATCATGATCAACGACGCTCTGAAGGGTGACCTTACGTTTACCTTCCATAAGCAAATTTCCAGTGAACATATTACAGTAACTTCAGTTATTTTCCAAGAAAACTCTAACCCGAGATATTTCATAAGCATTTACTTTCCTCCTTCAGAGAACATCAATAGGCACCTTTCAGACCTTGGGAAAGCCCTTCAGGCAACAGGGGGAAACCAAACTTTCATTTGCGGGGACTTTAATTGCAGATCAAGGACTTGGCACGACACAGTGGACTCTAATGAAAGGGCCCAAACCCTAGAAGAGTTCATCGTGCTCAAGAACTTTTATATCTTCAATCTACCGGGGCATCTATCAACATTCAGGGGTACACTAGGGAGAATCAGCAACATTGACCTCACTTTGGGGTCAATGAACACTGTAGATATTCTTAAAAACTGGAACGTGGAGGACCTCGTGGCCGACTCAGACCACAGGGCCATCACCTTTCAGATTGACTCTGCAATAGCAAAAATCAGAATAATAAAACACCGCAATCCAGATACCATCTCATTAGAAACAGTTAGTAAATGGCTTGGGAAGTGGACGGAAGAGGAAGAGCTTCACTCCGAATCACTATCCACTGCCCAAGACATTGAAAACATAGTAGTCAGTTTACACAACAGCATTCAAAATCTCATCCACAGCAAAGCGCACTTCAAGAAACACTACATTGGTCGTCCCGACTGGTGGACGGACAATGTAGAAAGAGCAAGAATTAAGTACCTAAGCAAAAAGAAATCCCTCTACCGGTGCAAGACGGAGGAGGGAAGACAACCCTTATATGAGTCAATGATGGAGGCCAAAACCTCTTTCAAAGACTCCTTAAGGAATGCTAGGGAAAGAAGCTGGAAAACTTTCGTTGAAGATTACCTAGCCAGGGATCCATGGGGCATCACTTACAGGTTAGCCGCTGGAAAATTCAGGAAGAAAGAAATTCTAACCTCCTTCAAGGATTAGGGTGGTAACCACTTAATGACACCTGAAAGAACGTTGGAATTCCTCCTGAACAAACTGTTACCAGATGATGATCGACCAACTGACTCATGTGTGGATCACCAAACCATGAGGTCGGATTTCGAAAATCTGGGACCAGTCTGCAAAGCAGCGCCTGTAAGGGAGGTCGACCCATCGGAGCTTGACAGAATCATTTATGATACGCAAGCCAAAAAGGCTCCCGGGTTTGACAATGTGCAAGACTCTTTCCTCAAGAAAGTCTACATAGTTGTCAGGGCAGTATTAGGGAATATTTATAATGCCTGCCTAAAGACTGCTTATTTTCCCAAGTTGTGGCAAAAAGTAGTACTTATAGTACTCCTTAAAGACCCAAACGGGGACACAGGCAGTCCCAAGAACTACAGACCAGTCACTCTTCTTAGTGTATTTGGCAAAACTTTAGAGAAAATAATCAAAATCAGAATTCATGAAAGCAAATTCCGTACTACTCTCCTCAGCAATCGGGCTTTATTGAGGGAAAGTCCACAATTGGGTCACTTCAAAAGTTCATAAGGCAGCTAAACCTTCCTGAACTAAGGAAAGAAAAGGTGAGGGGCGTCCAAACAAGGGTTTCAGTCTTCAGGGCAACAATTTTTATGATATATCAGGGGCATTTGACAACTTGTGGTGGCCAGCTCTGTTCGCCGCCTTACGGAGAAAAGGGCTCCCCCACAAGTTGATCCTAATATTGAAAAGTTATCTAAGGATGAGGGTAGTCACCTTCACCTCAGGGGTAACGTCGGTCAGCAAAGTCAAAAGGGATGCCCACAGGGGTCGGTCCTTGGGCCACTCCTGTGGAACACACTTTTGGACGACTCCCTGGAATCTTACGAAGAAGAAGGGGTAGAAGTCGACGCATATGCGGACGACATTCGCGCAGTTATAACTGCCAATAGCAGGAGGGAACTAATAAGACGAATGCAAGCCAATGTCGACAGCTTGAATGCTTGGTGCAAGAAGGTCAAGCTCTCCTTGTCAGAGAGCAAAACCAAAATTATAAGCTTCTACCCTGATAGAGTACACAATTACAATATCAGGGTAATGCTTAACGGCAAGAAAATCCAAGTAGTTGAAGAGTTCAAATACTTAGGTGTGTGGGTCGATCGGCGACTGACCCTGCAATGTGCGATAAAGCCACGATGTTAGTGAGATCTCTTCAGCAAAAGGCCAAAGCAAGCTGGAACATTCCCCACTATGACTCTATGAGAAGGATCTACCGGGGGGCAGTAGTCCCCATCGTGGCTTACGGAAGCGAGATCTGGATCCATAGAGTCACGGATAGGTATATAAAAGCAAGACTCCTGTCGACCTACGGTCTGTACGGCCGCCTGATTAGCAAATGCTACAGGACTGTTTCATCAGAGGCGGCAGGAGTCTTGGCAGGGCTTCACCCACTTGACATAGAACTTCAAAGGAGAATTGCTTGGGGTGAACTTCAAAAAGGGCAATCTGTAAAATTTTTGGATCAACTCTTCGATCCAAAACAATACAGATATAAGACCCGGCTCAAAACAGCATTAGAAGAAAGGATAAAAAGCACTTGGCAGGAAAGGTGGGACCATGGAAAGTATGGAAGGATAACTTATTCATTCATACCAAAAGTGGACCAACCCCCCCCCCTGCCAACGGGACCTATAACGATGCACAAATTTTAACGGGACATGGAGAATTCCGCAGGCATCTCAAACGTTTGGGAAAAGCCGCGAATGGCCTATGTCCCACTTGTGGGCTCTTGGATGAACCGGTACTTAGGATCATGAAGTGCGACCTGTATGATGACGAGCGAGCGGAGATTATTGACTATCATGGCATTAATCTTCCTGCAACCTTGGATGAGTTATACAGGGAAACACCCCCTGAACTATTCCACCCCTTCCTGGCCCAAAAAGCAGTTTTCGAAAAGCCCTTAGTTTTAGACCCCCCCCCCATTTGAGTCGGAACCTTCTTCCAACTCTGAACTAACAGAATAACGAAAACCCAAGCACTCCAACCCCAAGGTAACACCCCAAAGGTAATAAAAGGAATCCCATTCTTCAGGATACCTTACCGATGGAAGAACCAATGGGAAATCTTCAGAATTGTCTTTCCACCCAGGCACATCTCAAGACTCAAAACTTCTAACCCGATTGGGTCTCACCGAAGCAGTAAAAAAGTCCTAAGCTTCCGGACACCTTGCAAAGGACAGAACCCAAGGGGAGCTTTCAGAATCGCCTTTTCACCCAGGCATTTTATATAAGATTCGAATTTCTGAGAAACCCTGTATAAACGAATCCATATGGAAACCGATATATAGGGGGACACATAAAAAGGGGGGGCACAAGCCTTTCCACCCAGGCATTAAAATGAAAATGAAATCCTGCACAACACCCCTGAATCGAAGTAATCAAGGCGCGAAACTTGATGAAAAGAGGAAAGGGGAATAGTATTGTGAGCAAATAAACGAAAAGTGGAAACCCAGCGAATAATGGAGAATCGAAAAAAAATTCGTAGGAGTAAGAATTGATATGAAAGCCAGGACCGACTCGAGTATATTTTGACACAAATCGCATTAAAAGCGACGAAAGGGTGAAAGGCCCTTACCAGAAAAATGACAGAAAGTCACGCAAGGAAGACCTGCTAAAAACAGGCATTTTTATATAATATTTGAAGTTTGAAATTTTCTGACCCGACCAATTTGTCGGGTGGCAAATAATTATTGTATTTATTTTTATATATAAATAAAGACTTAATCTGATATTGCGGGTAAATGTAAGATCAAGGCAAGTATTGCCGAGAGTACTTGGAGAGTTCTGTACGCAGTTCATATTGAACTCTCGTTTCATGAATTCTGAGAAGTTCTTGTTCTGCGTCACATCCACGTTGAAGTCACCGCATAGCTTCATTGGTGTCTCGGTGTCGGAGCACGTGGTTCTGATATGCTTCTTTATTGGGTCCGAGTACTGGTTGAGCATCATCGACATAAAGTACTGAAGAGACGACTGCGATACACCCGGATGGATATATATATATAGAACCAAGTAAGAACTTGAACTGGATTAGGTAATCGCATTCAATGATCAACGAGTCAGAAGTTATGTCGTGAGAATGTGCCACCAAACTCTGGGTGTTGAGACTGCACGCGATTATCTCAACCATACCATCATAGGTATACCAGCATAAGAAGTTGCTGCTGTTTCTATAAACCGTTTAACCAGTTCAGAAACAGTTTGCAAACGATGATTGAACATTCTTGCGTACTCGTTTCGTATCTCTTTGGTAGTGGGTGTTACACTACCATAGCCGTGATGGAACTTGAAATCGTCTGTAGGGTTGGTTATGTAGAGTCCTTGCAAAGATGTCACTCGATGTCAATTACCAATTGGGTCTGTTGCGAACGATCATAGTGAAAGACATCTTCATCAAACGCTCCACCTTGTGATTTGTACGGTTAACGCACAAGCGGGCACCAGGGGAAACTGCTTGTACGCAAGTAATAAGCGTAAGGCGGAAGAGAAATTGACCGCTAAAGAAGCGGTCAGAAAATTTAAAAAGAAGCTGCAGAAGTGAAATTATGCTTAAAATGCTTAGAAGAAGAAATTTGTAATGATGAGGCAGCAAAAACATTTAAAGAAGAATCTGCAGAAATAGAAATTTTTAAAAACGATCTTAATAATGAGGAGACTTTTAATGAAATTTTCTTTTTTTCTTGTTTTTACTTATAATAAATTTTATTAAATTAATATTTACGAGTTTATTAGATTTAATAATAAATTATCGCCACCCCAATATTTTGTGAAATTTCTATTTCTGAGTTTGCATAATACTATTTTGTAATTGTGTCTGTAATTGATTAAATGATTGAAAAGAATTACCAATTTAAAATTATAACTGAAGATAATCCGATAAGTTTGTGTGCCAATTCGGAAATATTTCTATATAAAGCCCATTTGAGACGATGTCTAATTTTTTGTATTTTTCACACGAAAATTTTCTAAAAAATTTGCCCAAACTTTATCTATCGTTATTGTATAATTTTGATAAAAATTGGTATAAAGTTTTGTATAAAATTTAGCAGTAAATGGTAAGTAGCAATTTTTTTGTTACATAAATTTTTATAATTTTTGAACATGTAGGGTGTACTTTTTGTACACACACACATTTTTCGTTACATATTTGTTTTAAATTTTTAAACAAGTAGGGAATACTTCTTGTACAAACACACATTTTTCGTTACATATTTTTTTTAATTTTTACCGATTTTATAGACGTATTCACGTCAAAAAGAAGAAAAAGAATTGTCAATGTCGTTGCGTGACTTTGAAAAATATTTAGTAAAAGAGGAAGAAGAGGTAGAAGAGGAAGTAGAAACCTAATTGGTTGAATGTTTTCAATAAATAAAAAATATTTGTATTATAAAATATGTATATCATAATGTCAAGTGAGTAATTATTGTCATTTTAACTATCGTGATTTTAACCAAAATTTTTGTGTGGGTTCTGTGGGTATTTTTATAACATCAAAAGTAAAAAAAATTAGGAGGGGAAAGGAATTCGTATAATAGAAAGTAGTCATATAAATTTAATCCTTTTTCTTTTTTTCAAGTATTCGCAAAAAAAATTAATTTTTTCTTAATGTTGAATTCTTGGTTTTTGTCAAATGGTTTTATATGCTGTCAAGTTCTGTGGAGGCAATGTTTCTACATTCAAAATTTGGTTAAAATCCCTTCAATACTTCATGAGTTATTCACTCCTGAAGTTTAAACTTTGGCAGCTTGTAATTTTTGACAGATGACAGATAGAAATTTAATTTCACCTATTCTAGATAAAGCTTTTCAAGGCGATTAAAATAACCTATCACAAGACAAAATAGTTTTTAAGAATTTGTGTTACTTTTATTGTAGTAGATTGCAAGCCTTTCAAATTTTTGAATCGTTATATCTCAAAAACGGTGGTCAAAACGGTCAAAAACTACATGTAAAACTGATATAACTATCATACCCGAGAGCGTTAAAGGTTTAATATAATATAACTGTTAAATACTTAGCTAATAACTTTTCACAATTATAAATATGGGAAAAAACAAAAAACGACGTTCTACGAGAGAAGATGATACAATTGATGATATGAGAAAAAGGTTAAAACTTAAAAAAAAAAGCTTGAATGACGAAATTACAGTAATTTTTGACAGATGACAGATAGAAATTTAATTTCACCTATTCTAGATAAAGCTTTTCAAGGCGATTAAAATAACCTATCACAAGACAAAATAGTTTTTAAGAATTTGTGTTACTTTTATTGTAGTAGATTGCAAGCCTTTCAAATTTTTGAATCGTTATATCTCAAAAACGGTGGTCAAAACGGTCAAAAACTACATGTAAAACTGATATAACTATCATACCCGAGAGCGTTAAAGGTTTAATATAATATAACTGTTAAATACTTAGCTAATAACTTTTCACAATTATAAATATGGGAAAAAACAAAAAACGACGTTCTACGAGAGAAGATGATACAATTGATGATATGAGAAAAAGGTTAAAACTTTAAAAAAAAAAGCTTGAATGACGAAATTACAGGCGATCACGTTCAAGATCTTCGAGTAGACACCATAAGCGGCGCTCGCGACCTTGTCGCTCAACACCTAGTCGGTATTCCGAACGTAATTATCCTTCCTCCTCGGAAGGATCAGTTCGAGACCGCCATTTTACAGACCTTAGCACGCGATACAAGGATGTAGATCGAACTCGTAAAGAGTCGACAACATATATCCACGAAGATCGTAGTCCAAAAGGCGTTATCAACCTCCGAGACTCGACTACGCGCTTAAACAACGAGAAGAGTCCTTCCCCTTCGGCTCATGACGATTTCACAGGTACCTATTGAAATACAAAAAGACGAGAATCTATGTAGATGATCTTACTAGATTCCTAGGGGAAGAACCTAACTCAAACAACCGAATAGGCGAAAATATCCACAATCCGCTAGCCCAAAGATGGACGCATACCATTATAAATAGATTAGACAAGGTCATGGAGTCCGAACTTACAGAAAAGTTTAAAATACCCGCCAATTGCGTGAGCCTAGGCGCTCCAGAAATTAACCCTGAGGTTAGTTGCATCTTGTGAACTTTGCAATTAGGGAGGGACAAATACTTGCAACAAATGCAAATACAATTGGGCAGAGGACTAGCAGCCCTGGGAAAAAGCGTGTCTTGCGTTATCCAGGAGACCGAAAAGGTTAATGGAAGTGCAAAGGACACAATTCTATCCCCATTATAAGACGCAGGTCGCATTTTTAGCAACCTCTTCCACAATATTACGGTATCCAGAAGGTCGTCATCGCACCAATAATGCATAAAAATCTGAGGAAGGTTGTTGAAAAATCACCGCCTACAGAATTTTTCATATTTGGATCCGATCTAACGGTAAAAATCAAAGAGGCAAAGTCTTTAGAGAATGCTTCTAAAGATTTAAAGGCTAAATTTCGAACACTCCCAGCTGCAAAATCAACAAGAATAGTAGGAAGGAGACCAACAAAGCCTCAATCATCCCAAAATTTAAACCGGTATCGCCCGATCCGCCACCAGAAGGAAGCGAGATCCTCCAGAGGGACAATACCGAGAAAACAAATTCAAGGGGAGACAATAGAGCAGGTAGGAAATATGGCCGGGAGACTCGGCAGTTTTTATGAAAAGTGGAAATACATAACATCTAATAAAACTATCTTAAATTGGGTAAAAGGATATATATTACCTCTTACATGATACCAAAACAATCGACACCGCCGGTAGAATTTGAGAGGTCCTTGTCAAAATCACCACATCTGGTCTTGGCTATTTCAGAGATGTTACAATCGGGGGCTATATCACAATGCAACCCTTGTAACGACCAGTATAATATATCTCATATATTTTTAGTTAAAAAACCGAATGGAAAAAATTGGTTCATTTTGAACCTAAAACGGTTAAATAGTTATATCGATGCTCCTCACTTCAAAATGGAGGATATAAGAACTGTTTATGACAACGATAGATCTAAAAGACGCTTATTTTCTAGTACCTGTTGACAAGAACTTTAAAACATATCTTAGGTTTAAATTCAATAAATTTTTATACGAATTCAATTGCTTACCCTTTGGCTTAGCTTCAGCACCATATACATTTACAAAACTAATGAAGCCAGTAATTGAGACATTACGGTCTAAGGGCATTTTGTGTGTTAACTACTGAGACGATTTTCTAATTTTAGGAATATCACAGAAAGATTGCCTGTCTAACACTAAAGTAGCTATAACACTCTTAACATCATTGGGTTTAATTATTAACTAGCAAAAGGCTAGTCCACTACAAGGGGAGTACCGGCGGTGGTTTAATATATTTTTCGGTTGGTAAAAAAATCGACCAATCAGATTGTTACTTTTTTCACCAACAAAATAACACGCTGGAGGAGCCGGAGCAGCAGAGTGCTGGGATTTTATGTATTAAGATAATGAAAAAAGTAAACTAATACCAAGCCAAAGGAGAAAATTTTTAGGGTTTATTTTAGATACACGGTTGTTTAAAATAGAGCTACCTATCGAAATACGTATAAAAATTGAAACTTTTGCTAAGCGTTTTTTGAAATCTAATCGTTGCAAAATTCAGAAATTTGCTCAGTTTATTGGCTCATTAGTATTTGTCTGTCCTGCCGTAAAATATGGTAGGCTTTATACCAAGTTAAATAAATAAAAGCCCTTACGATCCATAATATGAATTATAATTCTTTTATGACCTTATCAAACAAACTTTCTACAGACCTGCAATGGTGAATAAAACCATGAAAATTGTAATGTTTTAATTAGGTGCGACAACACAACGGCAATTTCATACGTCAACCGTATGGGTAGAGTACAACATCCCAGCTTAGGAGCTTTAGCCAGATCATTATGGCAATGGTGCGAAAAGCGTAATCTATGGCTGTTTGCTTCTTATGTCAGTTCAGCAAACAATTGGCAAGCCGATAGTGAATCTAGAACTCTACCACCTGAAACAGAATGGTCTTTGGCAGATTACGCCTTTCAAAAAATAAGAACTACATTTGGAGAACCTGAAATTGATTTTTTTGCATCTAAGGATAACTCCAAGTGTAACTCTTATGTATCTTGGCAAAAAGATCCGTGCGCTTTTGCGGTCGACGCATTTACTATTCCTTGGCATAAATATAGATTTTATGCATTCCCACCTTTTTCGCTGATCCTATGCAAGCAACTGGCATTATGGTGGTTCCGAAATGGAAATCCCAACCCTGGTATCCACTTTTCTTAAAACTGACGATTGGGGAACCGATTTATTTCAAGCAAATAAAAATCTTTTATTTTCTCCATACAGCAACTCGCACCATCCGTTAGCCAACAAACTTACATTAATCGGACTCAACAATTATGCAATACAATTCAACTTACAAGTTATGGTGGCAGTTCTGTAGCAATATCGGGTTATCCCCATTTCAAGGAACTACTTCACACATTTTATCAATTCTTCAAAAACTTATGAATAATGGACAACATCTTTACGGCACATTCAACGCTCACAGATCAGCCTTATCTCTGATACGCCCGTCTGATCTGGGCAGTAACCCGGTAATTAAACGCTTCCTTAAGGGTATTTCCAGAATAAGACCACAAAAACCCAAATACAATACAACATGGAATCCATAAAAAGTCCTCACTTTTTTCGAAGAAACATACAGAAACGACTTGGAATACACCTCCAAAAAGCTAATAATATTACTAGCTTTAATAACAGCATAAAGATTACAAACTCTAGCCTTAATATAAAATTCAAGCTATACACGAGTTAGAATCTGGGTTCCAAATGTTCATACCAGAGAGAATTAAGACATCGGGAGTAAACAAGCATCAACCATGTCTAACAATTTCCTGCTTTGAAGATAATCCTAGGATATGTGCAATATCTACCCTTAAACTATATTTAGAGATAACCAGAAACTTGAGATCAACTGACAATCCATTCCTTTTTTAACAACTAAGAAACCCTTTCAAAAAGCATCCAAACAAACTTTGAGCCGATAAAATATACCCTTAATCTAGCTGGAATCGACTCGGTACATTTTAAACCTCATTCGACGCGTCACGCATCGACATCCGCTGCTTTCAGAAAAGGAGTATCACTGGATATTATTCAACAAACAGCAGGTTGGACTCAACAATCGGCTACTTTTGCTAAAATTTATAACAGGCCCCTCACAGATGCCGGTTCATTTGCCAAAGCTATTTTAGAATAATGATCCATAATTTGTTATATTATACTTTACAATACTATATTACTTTATTACCGATATCTTTGTTAAGGCTACCACAATAAAAAAAATGGGATGTGGCCATGCCCATAACTTTATCATACTTTTCAATAATAATAAATTAAAAAAAACTATTATTTTGAAGGGAAATAATTATAATAAAGAAATAAAATTTAAAAAATAAGAAAAAAATTGGATGTGGCCATGCACATAACTTTATCATACTTTTAAATAATAATAAATTTTAAAAAATTATTATTTTGGAGGGAAATAATTATAATAAAGAAATAAAATTTAAAAAATAAGAAAAAAATTGTTTTTTTTTAATTTGTAAAAACTATATAACCAAAAGTAGGATATTTACACGATTATTGATTAATACTTTTTTATTATTATTTTGGAGGAGAATATAATAAAAAAATAAAATTTTAAAAATAAGAAAAAAAAATTTTTTTTAATTTACAAAATATTGTTTTTTTTTGCTTTTCCGTGTACCGATTTTAACCGAAATCTAATCAGCTCTAAGTCTCAATATTTATGTACTTAATACAAAATTTTGTTAAAATATTCCTATTACTTTTTGAGGTAGAGCGCACACAAAATTTGACCACATACAGACATACACACATACACGCATACATACATACATACAGACATTTTTTGAAAATGATGATTTTCAGCTTCTGGGACCCCAAAATGACTAAATTCATCAAAATCTCAATTTCTTTTTTCTGCACGATTACAATACTTTTTCAGACTTCGTATGATAAAGTAACAACAATGAATATTATGTCATCGTATCTCCGTACAAAATTTGGTGTGCTGGTGATTGGAGGTATTGCGGCAGAGAGTGACGATATTTTTTTCTTTTTTTTTGGCTCTATCTATGCATTAATTAATTTTTTTTTCTTTATCATACGAAGTCTGAGAAAGTATGTAATCGTGCAGAAAACAAAAGTTAAGATTTCGATAAATTTTGACATTTTGGGCTCCCAGAAGCGGTAAATCATCATTTCCAAAAAATGTCTAAAATTTTGT
Organism: Cantharis rufa; assembly: GCA_947369205.1. NCBI lineage: Eukaryota > Metazoa > Arthropoda > Insecta > Coleoptera > Cantharidae > Cantharis > Cantharis rufa. Next base: position 28,956,037 of record OX376304.1, read on the forward strand.
ATGTGGGTTTGTATGTATGTGGACAGCTTTTTTTTACTTGTTTTAATTAATTTCATGCATACAAAAAAAGTGGTGACCTAAAGGGTTAAACAAGAACTTTCCGTGTTGCGTGTCTGCGGTGTCGATTGACTATAAGTATAAATTAAACCATTTAAAATGCCAGCTTAATATTTTGTCGGTCCGTACGTGGGGTTTCCCCGACGCGACGACGGACGCTTAGTTAGATCAAAATATTACTACCTATATTAAAATTAAAGGGCCAATACATATTATTTTTTCACTTTTTATGAGTTGTTTTAGAGGATTTGTTTTGTATCTGAGGTTCTTTAAATTTTTAATTTTTACTGATTAGTACTTTCTTTAGTGAGGAAACGCTTTGTGTTCTTAATGTAAATAAACTAAAAACAATAAATGTATCGGAACCAATTTTTACCTCCAATCAATTTAAAAAAAAATGTCGTCACTCTCTGCCGCAATACCTCCAATCACCAGCACACCAAATTTTGCCCGGAGATACCATGACATAATATTCATTTTTGTTTTCTATTGTGGTAGCCTTAACAAAGATATTGGCAGCCCTGGCAAAGACATCTATATGTATCACCCCCTACCCTAAATCTATCTATAAAAGTTTTTTTAACAAAATCCAAAATGAAAAAATTTTTTTATTTTTGTACGCCACTGAATTTTTTCCTTTTTATATAAATTTTTTTTTCAATTTGATATAAAAATTTTTATTTTTATATATTTTTTTTTTTTATATAAAATTTTTATATAATTTTTCATATAATTTTTTTTTTTATATAATTTTTATATAAGTCACATAATACCGTATGAAGCCACAAATAAAATTTCTCCAAGATTGGTACAACAAATTCTTTCGGTCATCTAGCGGATTTTTCGAAAATAAATTTTTGTAAATTACTGACTGTCGATTTACTGATTCTGAAAACATTTTCGAAAAAATTTAACAAACAGCCTAAACTTGGTCGCTACCTAGTGGCAGAACCTTTTACTTATAAAGTAACGTTCCGTCAGTCCGTACGACGATATTATTAGATATTTACGATATATGTATCGTAATGTGAAATTTTACGATACGCGATGGAAAAATTATCCAACGAGCCGTAGGCGAGTCGGATAATCCATAAGTATCGTAGAGACACATTACGATACAAATATTGTACAACGTTTTATCTACTTTTATAACTAATACCTACAAATATTTTTGTGTTTGTCAATAAACATTTAAAATTGCGTTTATGAAAAAATAATAGGGAGGCCAATGGCGTAGTTACGAAATTGTTTAATTGTTTTCAAATATTTAAGTGACAACAAGCGGCAGTGTATTAGCAAGTGAAAATTGTGTAATTCAGAGGAAAGTTTGCCTTCTGATGTAGAATTGGCTGCTAAATCTGCTATAGATACATTAATTCCTACCAAGAGCTCCAAATGCGACTCTCTGATTCGTCGGAAATGAGTAAAATATGACCCGAGGTTAATAATCAAAATAACAGGAAAGTGATCGATTATTCTACTACCGGAGACAATAGAAATAATATTGCTTTCTTCTATCGAGCCTTTAATGTAAAAGTGATCTATGCAAGATGCAGCGCCCTTGCACATTCTAGTTGGAATATCAACGCACGGTCTGAACCCAGCTTCCATTATAGTTGACTCAAAATCACAAGCTTCACGTCCATTCGACAAAGTGTTAATATTTGTATCACCAGCCATTATCTCAAAACTATCAACTGCATGAGACTGCAGGTACAAACGAAGAGACTCGATGAAATCATCTGCTCTATATGCATGGCATCTATAGATTGAAGTCAGAGCAAAGACTCTACCACAGAACATCAACATGATTTCGCTAGACTCCGACAGGCGACTCTTAATATATACAACAACACCATCGGCTCGATTAATATAGCTTTCATTGAACTGCAAAGTGTATCCACTCAAGCTGAGAGCACCAATATCAATACCAGGACATCCCCAAGATTCCGTCAAAACAATAATCTCACAATCGTGCCCCAAAGCTTCTAGATAAACCTCCAGATTAGCAAAGTTCTTCCCCAAACTTCTTATATTTATCTGCAATATACTCAAACTTTTATGTGTACTTCTAATATCGACCATTCTACCACGGCATTCTTCAATGCTATCTATGAACTGACTGCGTATTGTTGGAATCTCCGAACTTACCTCATCAATATTCATTCAAATAAATAAACAAATCCAAATAAGCCAAAAGACAATAAAAATACACAATCGTAACCAAAAAATAAGAAAATAACACTTTTTTATTCTAAATTCAATATCGCCGACTGCAAAAATAATCTTCAATTCAAATGGTCCCGCAGGTTGCACTCATATAAAATACAAATATTATATAAAAAACAAACTTTCAGGCATCTTTTCAATAAATTACAAACTCAACATATCAAAAAAAAACTTTTAAAATCAATTACAAGAATACAATAATATATTTTTACTTTTAAATACCTAGTTACTAGTATCTCTTCGGTCATCAACATCATCCGAGAGACGTCGTTCAACACCACCAGATAACTTTTGAAGATCATTAACACTTTTCACAGTCCTTATGGAATTCTGAAATCTGACACAAATACGTCCATCCCTAGACCATGCATTACGAAATCCAACAGTTTTGCAAGCCATCTGGAGTAACTCATAGCGATGCCTTGTTAGCGATTCAGTTACGTAACATCCAGTCCCTTTAAGAAGTTTTTTGTTCTTCCATATAAGATTCTTATATTTGTACGATGTAAACTTGACTATAATTGGTTTTGGCTTGTCAACAATGCCACTACTTTTACCTATACGATGACATCTGTCTATATCATAAAACGGCTTGATATTCCACTCAGTTATATTTAACTTCTTAATAATATCAACCACAAGCTTCTCAGTATCATCATCATTCGACTCACGAATACCGTGAAAAACAACACAATTTCCACGGCTACGCTGTTCCAATTCATCAGCTCTTGAAGCCAGTTCAGATAGTTGCTTCTTAATATTTTTTAAATAAATAAGGAAATCTTTTTTAAATTGCAAAAACTCTTGTTTTAAGCCTTTGACGGTGCTACTGTCCCCTCCAGATGCAGATATCGCACTTGCCAATTTTTCTTCAAAACCATTCATAATTCCATTAAAACTTTCACTCAACAAATCCAATTTCATCATATCACGTCCAACATCTGCCATATTTACGAATACAACAATGGTTATCTACTCACGAAAACTATGGTTTCTAAAAATTTGTCTATAAATGCGCTGGTCCCTTCTTCTTGATTCTATTCTAATTCGCTACAGAAGAACCTCTATGACTCGAAGTGATACACAAATTGCAATAAAAATAATTTAATTATGCCTAATTTTACAATTATACAGCGCTGCTACGGAGACACGACAATCAGCTAACTCACGAATGCTCACGAAAAATGAAAAAAAAATTCAAAATGGCGGGGCTAACTTCTATCAATAAAATAGATTTTGACCCAGAAAAATTTTATTTATCAAAATAAATCAAAATAAAATTTTATGATTTGCGGCACAAAACGGCACACCTCGAGTAGAATCCATTACAATTTTGGTTTTTAAAAAAATCAAAAATGGCGGGGCTAACTTTTATTCCAAAATAAGCAATCTCTATAAAGTCCAAAATAAATAAAATTAAAAAAAAAAATTACGGCACAACGTGTCACACACATCGGGCAAAACCCGGCACAATATTCAGTTTTTAAATTTTCAAAAATGGCGGTGCTAACTTACTATAATTGGACTCTGAAATTCTTTCTTTTGGTGGGGGTGTAAATGATTGATAACCTGGTTTTCCACGTAACTTTTTGCAAATTACACACTTCGTCGACCCGATATTATTTTGTCGTATATCCGAAAAATCGAGTTTTGGGAAATCGATGTTAAAGATTGAAACGCAATAAAAAAAAATTGGCTCGAAAAACTAGTTTCGATTTTCTGGTCACTTATAGTTCATTTCATTGCGGTTTTTTTGGTACTAAGATATAGGGCTTGTTATAAATAAATTTTGGATTTTAAGGGGCTTTTGTTTAAAAGTATCTTGTCGTATACGCCATTTTTAATGAGATTTTAATCATGCATAGCACCTTCATAGCACATACGACAAAATCATATTCAATAGATCTTTTGATCTATTGATCTCGATTCTCGGTTCATTGCTACGATACGGGCTAAATTCCAGTAATCTCATTGGTAAATTCTAGGATCATTTTGAGTCTCGGATTGATCCGTGACTATAAGGGAGCGTTCATAAACCACGTAGTTTGATTTTGACCTCTTTAGAACCCCTCCCTCCCATCATGTAGCTTAACGTAGCTTTTACCATGATACCCCTACCCCCCCCCCCTTAGATGGAACGTAGTTTTTTTTTTTCATATAAAGTCCAGAAGACATGTTGTGTCCTGTTTAAAAGATTTCCATAACTCATTAACATCATTTTGGATTTTGGCTTTTGAAAACTCGTTGGAAAAACATTTCCGATAAGCCTCGTAAAGTTTATTGTACAGGGTCATTTCACATCAAAATAACACTTGAAACTTGAAGTGACACTTTAAAGAACACTAGAATAATTAAAGATGCGCTAATATTCACTTTAATAATACAAAATTAAAATTATTTTTTCGCCTAAGTCGTATAATAGTGACATAAATAATAAAAAAATCCAAATACGGAAATAAATATCCATATTATGTTGTCGCTTATATTCTGCAAATTGCTTTCATAATAAATGAAGAAAACTACGTAGCTTGACTATAACTCCCCCCGTACCCTCACGTAGCCCTGCGTAGCATTCTACCTAACCCCTCCCCCCCCTTGGCCAAACCACGTAGTTTATGAACGCTCCCTAAGTACGGGCATAAGTGACTTAATTTTTTGTCGAGCACGTATTACCCAAAATTTTTTGCTTATTTCTGCAAAGATAGAATTTTTTGGTAAGATTTTTTGATAAGATTTGGTAAGAAGTAACTAGGATTTGCAGTTTCAAATGTATAAGTTCAAATTCTTGAAATCGAGTTTTAATTCGTAGCAACCCTTCTTTATCTAAAAAATGCGTTAATTTGTAAATAGTCGAATATTTATTGACTGTACCATTTTTCCGAAGATCGTCCATTTCTTGTTGAAACTCATATTGCACGTTCTTTATCCAATAAATTTCATCTTCAAGCAACTCATCGACTGTTAATTTCAAGGATTTACTTTCATTAGTATTTTGTCGAAATATACGCATGATGTATTTACGGTCACTCGTAAACATTTTTCTAAGGGTTCATAGTTGTTTAAGAACAAAATATCTTAAGAACAAAATATCGAGCGCAAAAAATATCTCGAGTATTTACCTTCGACCAGGCATCTCGTCTGCTTTCCCTCGGGCTGCGCCCTCGCGAAAGCAATACTCAAGGCCTGTCCTCAGGAAATACTCGAATATTTTTCGCACCCTAGGGCTGTTACATACGATAACTGATTACAATAAATTAAAAAATTTGGCTATGGAAGTGAATTGGGAGCAAATTACTAACGGTTTGGATCTTGAGAGATCTTTTGAGTGCTTAATTGAAAAAATAAAATTATTGGTGGATAAAAGTACGTATATGAAATCTTTTATCAGTAAATCACGTAAAAAACGCAAGCCCTGGATCACCAATGAATTACTGGACTTATTATCTGAAAGAGATAGAGTTCACTCTAGATACTTGAGAGGTGGTTGCAGCGAAGACTATGTTTTGTATAAAAAAATCAGAAATCACATAATAAATTTGACTAGAAGAACAAAAAATAATTACTATAGGTATCAGGCACAGTTGTCAAATAATACAAAAAAACTCTGGAAGGTGGCTAAAGCGGCTGTAGGTTTTCGTAAGCCAAAATCGACTATTAAAGAGATAAAAACACCTTGTGGAAATATAATACGAGACAGATCTAATAGTACAAATCATTTTAATGAATATTTCATAAATGTGGCTGAGAAACTTACGGATGCCCTGCCCGGAACTGTTGCAGATTACTCTCATGTTCGTGATATTGCACCACCCGTTCATTCTTTCTATTTTGCTCCTGTTGTACCGCTTGATGTGGAAGTGGCTATTGGTGATCTTCGGGCTAGTAAGAGTTGTGCATTGGATGGAATTTCAAGTATTGTGCTTAAGTCGATTTCTTCGGTAGTATCACCTATTTTATCAAATTTATTTAATCGCTGTTTGAGTGAGGGAGTTTACCCGAGCATATTGAAGAAAACGCTGATCGTCCCACTACATAAGAAGGGCTCCCTTGATAAAGTCGATAATTATAGACCCATCGCGCTGACTTCTGGGATATCTAAGATCTTTGAAAAGATTATTAAGAGGCAGTTAAGTGAATATATGAATATAAATAACTTTATAAGTGGTAGGCAGTTTGGTTTTCAAAAGGGTAAAAGCACCGAGGATGCACTTGCCTTTTTGCTCTCGAGAGTGAGTAGTAGTTTGGATGGTGGCAGGCCTTGCCTAGGAATATTTTTCGATCTCGCGAAGGCTTTTGATACAGTTAGCCACCATATACTTTTGAAAAAGCTGAATAACTATGGTATTAGAGGGCTTCCCTTGGCATTGCTTGAAAGTTATTTGTCTGGCAGAGAACAATTTGTGTCGATCGACGGAATTCTGAGTGATTCTCTGGTTGTTAGATGTGGAGTATCCCAAGGTACTGTATTGGGTCCATTGCTTTTTATTATTTACATAAACGATATGCTGAATCTAAGTAAGGATTCCATTTTATTATCGTATGCAGATGACACCGTTCTTTTTGTTTTTGGAAATGCCTGGGAAGATGTGCTGCGAATAGCATCACATGAGATGTCTAAGTTGAAGCATTGGTTTGATAACAACATGTTGTGTATTAATTATAGTAAAACCTTCTTCATGCCATTTTCCTGTTACTCAAATTCGCTGCCTGATTGCCAGATTTTGAGGGTGCATGGGCATGGTTGTGATGCTGTTTCTTGCAGTAATTGTCAGGAGTTGATACATAGAAGCTCGACTGTCTGTTATTTGGGTGTTTATTTGGATTGTCATTTGAGATGGGACTTGCATATCCAGAATACTGCTAGCAAAATTAGAAAGCTTATGTACATATTTGTTCAGTTGAGATATATTTTTAATGTTAATACCATGAAAATGTTTTATTATGCTTTTATACAGTCTACATTACAGTATGGAATACTGGTGTGGGGAGGTGCACTGGATAGACATCTTCGACAGCTTGAAGTGGCACAGAAGGCCATAATTAGAGTTATGTGTAGCAAGCCTTTTTTGTACCCGTCTGACCAGCTGTTTATGGAAGCAAGGCTCTTGGATATGAGACAGATGTATTTTTTGAGTGTTGCTAAATATATTTATAAAAATCGTATTGGAGATATGATATTTCGTTTTCCTACGCATGGTTATGATACCAGAATGGCTCTGCGTGGTTTGTCATATGGAGTTGAGACGCACCGGTCAATTGGCCAGCGAAGTTTCACTTTTCATGCCCCAAATGTGTATAATTTCTTGTGTTGCTCAATGGACTTTACAGCTTTGGCTTCTCATGGTTATTATACTTTTTGTTCGAGAGTAAAGATATTTGTGTTAGATCTGCCCCGTGACGCAATATCGGTAGTGATTAGAGGTGATTAGCGATTGTATGGTCTTTCTTTACTTACTGACCTTGTTTTTTTTTTTTTTTAAATACGCATATTGTATCCTCAGTCCAATAAAATCTCTCCCAGCTTTTCCACAAATAAAGCCTTGGTGCTAACATCATAGCTCCCTTTACCACAAAATGTTTGAAATTGTGTCCAAACCGAGTTTTTGGATCGCACAGTATTAATTGGAATACTTTTAATAATTTCTTCGTTTATTTCTTGGAGCGATTCGAAACCAAAACGTGAATTCATTTTAAATTACTTACGTATAACAATACTACTATATTATTTTTCAACGCACAATGCTTAAATTGCAAAATAGCTGCGTAAAATAAATTAATTAATGACATTTGAATTAATTCATTTGTTTCTCTCATTGCAACCTAACATTTACAAAAAAAAATTGTTCGCATTTTGATTGAAAATTTTTGAATTAGCAATAACTCAAAAACGGCGTTAGATATCCAAAAACTGAGCCAAAAAATTGTCCCCCCTCACCTCGTACTCACCTCCTGTGAATTATTGGTACGAAAAAACATGCAAAATTTCAGATCAATCGTGCGCAAAAAAATTATTAATTTTTTTTTTAAAATACTCGTTCAAGCGATAGTCTTTCCTAATATACCTCAAGCTGGGCATATTTCTGAGACAATTTGTTCGCGCTGCCTACACGCGTGTTTGTTGCCCTTAGATAACTGCCCGCGCGCAAACACTTGTTTGACAGCTTGAACAAATTATCGGAAATATGCCAAGCTTATATATATATATATACGATAAACTGTGTGTTAATTTTTCAGCACAACACACCTCGAGTAGAATCCAATACAATTTTGCTTTAAAAAAATCCAAAATGGCGGGGCTAACTTCTATCGATAAACTAGATTACACCCAAAAAAATTTTATTTATCAAAATAAATTTTTATGGTTTATGGCACACAACGGCACACGTGGCAAAATTCAATTTTGATTTTTTAAAAAATTCAAAATGGCGGGGCTAACTTCTATCGGTAAAATAGATTTTGGCCCGGAAAAATGTTATTTATCAAAATAAAATATTATGATTTACAGCACACAACGGCACACCTCGAGTAGAATCCAATACAATTTTGATTTTTAAACAAATTCAAAATGGCGGGGCTAACTTCTATCGATAAAATAGATTTTGGCTCAGAAAAATTTTGTTTATCAAAATAAAATTTTATAATTTGCGGCACACAACGGCACACCTCGAGTAGAATCCAATACAACTCTGGTTTTTAAAAAAATCAAAAATGGCGGGGCTAACTTCACGCACATAACTTACGACTGAAAGCTGCCTTAGAGGTTTACGTAGATTTATAGCAAGAAGAGGTGTACCGACTACCTTCTATACTCTGATAACGCAAAAACTTTTAAACGTACATCAAAAGAATTAAATAAACTTCATGAAATTTTGAACGAAAGAAGAAATTCAAAATTTTTCATTGAATAAAAGAATTAATTGGAAGTAGGTATTTAATTGAACGAGCAGCATAGTGGGGTGGTTTTTGGGAGAGAATGGTAAAAACGGTAAAAGATTGTTTTAAATTTGCTTTGGGAAAATCGCTTGTAAATATTGAAGAACTTCGAACGATTTTCACCGAAATAGAAGCTACGGTAAATTCAAGACTATTGACCTATATTGACGACGACAAGGACAAATTGTCAATTTTATCACCATCAAAATTTTTATTGGGTGATGACTGTAAATGCAACTTACCAATTCCAATTGTTAATTTAAAACGTGAAGTCATTCTACAAAAATGGGATGAACGACAAAGAATATCTCTTTATCAAATATATCTAATATATATCTCTAATATATCAAAATCTCTTAATTACCTAATTTTACATCATCTCGATTATAAATAATAATAAAGAAAAACTTAAAAAGTTTTATTAGCCTTAAGTCGATATGACCTTATCATATTAGATAAGGTGCTACCTTCAAATATCCAGCCACTGTTTTTATTGACGCCAAACAAGTAGCACCGATTTTTGTTTCAAGTTGCAAAAGCATGGATCTCCTCAGTCAACCGCTAATGGACGCAGTACCAAGTTCTGCCAAGTCTCCACTTGTAATTTGCAATGCTTAAAACTTCAAGCAGCGACTAAACGTTTAGCGCCATACAGTGGTGTAATATTGAAGGTTTTGCAAGCGTCCTACTAAGTAGGCAACTTTATGAATTACGCAAAACGTAATTCTCTTGCAATATATAATCGATAATATGTTGAAATTTGGTTTTCCAAATTTTAATATCTTTTTGTTATTCGATTATAAATCCCATCATTCAATAAAAAATGTATACGACTTAACTGAACAAATAAAAAATATAAAAATCCCTCTTAACTCAAAACTAGTTTCTCTCGACGTTTGTAACCTCTATTAGGAGGTTATTCCAATTGAAGAATCACAATTAGTATTAATACAAAATTTCCTACAAACTACATAGCTTGACCCAGAAGATATAGACGCTATTCTTAACCTAATTAAAATCACCACTCAACAAAATTTTTTTATTTTTAACAAAATTTTTTATCAAATGAAAGATGGTACTCTCATGGGCTCACTCATATCTTCTTTTATTGTAAATATTTTCATGGACTCTATAGAAAACAAAATTCACCAACTTCCACTATCCAAACATTGTCTCACTTGGCATAGATATGTAGACGACATCCTAGCTCTTTGGACAGGAAATTTAATAGAACTTAATAATTTTTTGTGTCAAATTAATAACATTCACAACAACATTAAATTTATTTTAGAAACAGAACAAAACCACCAACTCAACTTTTTAGATCTTCAACTTAATATACAACAAAATTTACATTTTAACATTTACAGAAAACCCTCTTTAACTGACACTTTAATTCCTCTACGTTCAAAACACAGCTATAAACCCAAAATTGCTATTTTCCTTTCTTTAATAGAACCTGCATTTAATCTTCCACTTTCAGAAACAAACAGAACAAAACAACTAAACATCAGAATAAACTAACAAAAAGAATGAAATTAAAAAAAGAACACCAATATTTTAAAACTAACATTACAAATAAAGACACAACCATTTACAAAGCTATAACATTTCACGGCAATATAAACAAAAAAATGAGTAATTTATGCAAAGAACATAATATCACTTTAGCTGAAAAAACTACGACAAATCTTGCAAATCTATTGTGCAATTACAAACAAAAACCAAAAATCACTCATTCTAATGGCGTTTATAAAATCTTTTGTAATGATTGAGAATATGCATATATAGGTCAGACAGGCCGACGTTTAGAAACCAGAATACAAGAACATGAAAGAACACATTTCATCTCCCAAGTTTCTAAACATATTAAATTAAAAATACACAAAATTAATCATAACAAAACAATAATTCTTCATAAAGAAGACAAATACTTGAAAAGAATAATACGGGAATCCTACGAAATCCACAAAGCTACAAAACGTAATGACTCTTTATTAAACAAACATGAACTATTAAACTTTCTTCCCCTTTACAACATATATATTTCCAACCTCTCTTCCTTAAAATTTAATATTCTATCACACTCCCTCTTTATTATTTTTTCATAATCAATATACCCATCCTGACATATATCTATACTTCAACTTCATAAAACAATTTCAAAAAATTTTTATTACTAATTAATTTTTTAAATATTAAAAAACTGGTATGTAAATCGTTCTTATATTTATAATTATGTTATATTATTATCCATCATTTCTGTAGAATCTCTTGAAGATGCATGCAAGACATGCGAAACTTGTCAGATTGTTTTAATAAATAATACATATATTTTGCGAAGATGTACTCTTATTATTAATATATTACAAATATCTTCGCTGGACGTTAAATTTAATTAATATTAAAAAAGTTCTGGAAAAAGTGATCAGTTGATTATTTACAACAATTACGTACAGCCCACAGAAACGTATGGCAATCATGAAAATCACTTCAAGTAGGTGATATTGTTTTGTTACATGATCAGTGTGCGCCAAGGTTAACTTGGAAAATAGTAAAAGTGAAACAGATACATCCTGGAAGAGATGGAAGCATTTGTGCCTGTGAAATTCAACTTCCGCATAAGACTTTATTACGACGACCAATACAATTATTGTATTCATTGGAACTTCCAATTACTTCCCGGGAGAATGTGGAAAATATTCAGAAACGAACGATAAAATTAACGAAAATACCGGTTTAACGTAACGCGCCACTTTTAAAAACAATAATAGTTTTAAAGTTCATAAAAATCAGTTCACATAAAAGTATCGGGTCGAAAGGTTCAAAAGTTAAAGACTAATATTAATTTGTAACGTATTTGTAGATTGTAGTTTTTTATATTTTTTCATTAATAAATAATTAGATTAAGGACTTATTATTTCGAATATTATTTTTAATGAGCATTAATTGGTTTACCATAAACGAATTAAAAACTACTTTGTATTTAATAAGTACAGGATTACGCTATTACAATATGTAATAAAAAATAACCTTGAAAGGTTCATTTCGCCAGCCCCCCATTTTGACTTTTTGATCCAACATAATTTAAATCCTCGTCTGTTGATCGTTTGCATTAAAAATTCAAAGTGAGATGGCCTGGCGAAATGTACCTTATATAATATAATAAAAGAAAACTAACCGAACATCTTCTTCCGTCATAAAACGATGGGATAATATTGTCGTCTAAATCTCCGCTTGTTGGTGTCCCCCATATTTCATCTCCAGATGTTCCCGAATTTTCGCATTCCTCTTCTACTTCATTTTCAAGTTTTGATTCATTTGATTTTAAATACCTAAAATATAAATTAAAAAATATGCTAATAATATTAGCTATGCTAAAAAGTTCCCGGCCCAATTAGACAATAAATTACTTCATTGGAAAAATGACACTTTCAGCTTAAAAACTAAATGTAAAATCATTCGATTCGGATCATGCAGTTGTGAAAAATTGCTGTTTAAAGATGGAAGTAAATAAAGAAAAATTCGCTACATTTTACAATTTTTCTTCGATCAAGGAAAAAACGCCGTGCAGGCTTGCGAAAGAATTTGTGCTGTTTATGGTCCATGCTTTATCGAAAACCGGGGCAAAATAATGGTTCGCGCGTTATCGTTCTGGAAATTTTAATGTCAAAGATGCACCACTCTCTGGTCGGCCATTCATTGAAAAAGTGGAGGAAATTCTAGAAACTGTGAAACAAAACCGTCATCTAAGCACTGTAGAGATCACCAAGAGTCTAAACATCAATCGCCAAACAGTTGCAAACCATTTGAAAAAATATAAATCCAAAAAGAAGCTCTATATTTGGTTGCCACATGATTTGACGCATAAAAATTTTCTTGACCGAGTTTCCATCTGCGAATCGTTGCTGAAACGTAATGAAATCCAACCATTTTTGAATCGAATGGTTACTGGAGATAAAAAATAGATTACATGCAACAACATTGTGCGCAAAAAATCGTGGTTGAAGCGAGGTAAAGCTTCCCAGGCGGTGGCAAAGCCGGGACCGACCAATCGAAAGGTGAAAGGTCTATTTGGTGGGATTGGAAAGGTATTCTTTATTGTGAGCTATTCAAACAATGGATTCTGCACGCTACTATCAACAATTTACTAGATTACAACAAGAGATTCAAAAAAAGGGGCCAGACTTGATTAATAGGAAAGGTATTGTGTTCCATCATGAAAACGCCAGACTTCACGTATCTTTGGTGGCCCGAGAAAAACTGGAAGAGATTTGTTTGGAAAGTTTTGATGCATCCACCGTATAGATCGGACCTTGCACCATCAGTTTATTATTTGTTTCGGTTTCATCAGAACTCCCTTAATGGTGTAAAGTTGGCTTCAAAAGAAGCCTGCGAAAACACTTTGGTTAAGTATTTTACCAATAAACCACAGAAGTTTTACTGTGATGAAATAATGGTTTTCCTCGAAAAGCAGCAAAAGGTTTCCGAACAAAATGGAGCATATTTGGTTTAAATAAAGAATATGGTAACATAAAAATTTAGTGTTTGAAAAATTATCTAATTTGGCCGGGAACGTTTTAGCACACCTATAATATTTTTAGGCTTACTTCTCAAAAAAACCTGTACCGGTTCTGTAATCTTCTCCTAATTTTTCAAAAAATGCCATTTTTTCAGAAACAAATGCACCTGCTCTTGCCGTCCAGCACTTGACAGTTGAATAATTTAAATTATCGGTGTCTGTTATCAAGTCATCTTCGCTTTCTGATGAAATTGAATGCACTGGATTGTTTTCTTCGTCAGAACCAAATCGCTCTAAACTAGAAACTGTTCCAAATCTTCGCAATGTTGGATTTGAGCTACTAAGAGAATGATACGGCTGTTCTTCTTCTTGCGGAGAATCGTCGGGTGAAATATTAGCATTATTGACTACGTTGTTAATATTCTTTATGGAATGCATTATTGAAACAGACTGATTTATATTGTTTGAATCGGTATAATTACATTTTTCCGCATGTGAAGTTGGAGAAACCACAGATATCTTAGGTACAGGTGAAAATGGGTCGAGTTTAACTAAACTAGCTACAGGATTTACTGCGCTTAAACCCATTAACATTAATGTACCAAAATCATCACATGTTGTGCTATGCACATTTTTGTTGTTTAAATTAGAATTATTTGTAGTTAATTCATAATTATTTAAACGTGTATTTATGAAATATCTGCTGTGATCTAGATTGATATTAAAAGATTTCATATTTGGACTTATACAATTTAAATTTGTAAGGCAGGTTTTATGACATTTTTTGCATACCGATACGGATTCTGGAGCTACAGGACTGGAACGTACAGTAACCTAATTAATTTACATTAATAAAATAAACTCCATAACATATTTACAAAAGTAAACTTACTTGACTTTCCGGACTAGTACTTTTCGATGGACTAGCATCCGATAATACACGATCTTCTCGTTTTTTAACATTATTTTCACCTCCGAGCCTATAATCTACCAATTGTAATTCTTCAGTTCTTTTACGTAACATTTCATCCGTCCATACTTCGCATTCTGATTCGTCGTCAGATGTTTGTATTCCTCTTGTTAACTGTTCCTTCATCCATTGCTCCAATCGAACAGCATTTCCTTTATTACTGCACTTGCTCAATTCCTTACATTTTTTTTCAATTATTTTATTAAGTTGTTTTTGAGTAACACAAGATTCGGACTGATTTACGCAATGGGGGTTCTGAAATAAAAACATTTTCCTATAGAATAAATAATAGTAATATATCAAGATCATAGCAACGCAAATGAACTTCTTTAGTTTAGTTTGTTTTTGTTTAAAAATAATAATTTAGGTATGCTAAAAAGTTCCGGGCCCAATTAGACAATAAATGACTTCAAAGTAGATTATCTCTGAAACTACTTATCTGATCGCATATTAATATATGTCATTGGAAAAATTACACTTTTAGCTAAACACTAAATGTAAAATCATTCGATTCGGATCATGCAGTTGTGAATAATTGCTGTTTAAAGATGGAAGCAAATAAAGAAAAAATTCGCTATATTTTACAATTTTTCTTCGATTAAGCAAAAAACGCCATGCAAGCGCATAAAACAATTTGTGCAGCTTATGGTCCAGATGCTTTATCGAAAACCGGAGCAAAATAAGGGTTCGCGCGTTATCGTTCTGGAAATTTTGATGTCAAAGATGCACCACACTCTGGTCGACCATTCATTGAAAAAGTGGAGGAAATTCTAGAAATTGTGAAACAAAACCGTCATTTAAACCCTATAGAAATCACCAAAACTCTAAACATCAATCGCCAAACAGTTGCAAACCATTTGAAAAAATTTTGTCCGGAGATTCGATGACATAATATTCATTTCTGTTTTCTATTGTGGTAGCCTTAACAAAGATATCGGTAGCCCTGGCAAAGATATCTATATGTATCACCCCCTACCCTAAATCTATCTATAAAAGTTTTTTAACAAAATCTAAAATGAAAAAAATTTTTTATTTTTGTACGCCACTGAATTTTTTCCAAAATTTCTATATATGTCTCATAATACCGTAAGAAGTCACAAATAAAATTTCTCCAAGATTGGTACAACAAATTTTTCGGTCATCTAGCGGATTTTTCCAAAATAAATTTTTGTAAATTACTGACTGTCGATTTACTGATTCTGAAAACATTTTCGAAAAAATTTAACAAACAGCCTAAACTTGGTCGCTACCTAGTGGCAGAACCTTTTACTTATAAAGTAACGTTCCGTCAGTCCGTACGACGATATTATAAAATATTTCCCACCGAACCACCTACTTTTGTATTCTAAAATAAATTGTTACAAGCCCTAAACTCAATTCTTATGCTGCACTTGGTATACAAATCAGCATTAACCTAATTTTGACACATATGTCACAAAATTATGACGTTTATTAAAATTTTGAATATATTGTTTTATTTTTGCAAGCCATCTGACAAATTCTCACAAAAAATATATAAATTAAAACTTCAGTTAATATTTTCTGTAATTTTTCTGACCTGCCCGCCCTGTTACAAGTGGCTGGGTTTGTTTTCTCACCAATACTTATACTTTCAAAGCTCCATCGACACACCAAATTTTAGCTGAATCGGTTAAACATTTCCGGAGATACGACGACATTTTCATTTTTTTGCTCATTTTTTATTGTGGTGGCCCTGGTGAAGATTTCTCTGGCAAAACGTTATTTTCACCATTCCAGCCCACGAGGTATACGTCCAATAAGTTTGATTGCAATCGACGCAGAAATGACGAAGAAAATCGATCGACAAAAACTTTTTTCATGTTTTTGCCAAGAAAGTTAATTTTATTTTTTTCATGTTGCATTACTGATTTCTATCGAAGGATTACATATGCTCTCAATCCATTAGGATCAATGTACCTACGTACCAAATTTGGGTAAGATCCCTTTAGCACTTCTTGAGTTATTCACTCTTAAAGTTTCAACTTTGACAACTTGTGATTTTTGACAGACGACAGATAGAAGATTAATTTTACCTATTCTGGATAAAGCCTTTTAAGGCATTTAAAATAACATATCGCAAGACAAAATATTTTTTAAAAATCCCGTATTATTTTCTTGTGGTGGCACTCCTGATTGATAGATCGCGACGAAAACCTTATTTTCACCTTTCCACCGTGAACCCTACCACCATACCAAATTTGGTCGTAATTGGTTGGATGGTTCGGAAGCAAATCGATTGACAAAATCCAACGACAGACAGACCGACACAGAAATTTTTATTTTACTTTTTGCAGATCTTTACGTTTCTGAACACGGTGATCTCAAAAATGCAAAAACAAAGTTGAAATTTTTTTTCGATTACTATACCTCCAATTTGTTTTTAAAATTGATTGGAGGTAAAAATATAAATTCAAAGAGAAGCTTGATATTTGGTTGCCACATGATTTGACGCATAAATATTTTCTCGACCGAGTTTCTATCTGCGAATCGTTGCTGAAACGTAATGAAATCGAACCATTTTTAAAGCGAATGGTTACTGGAGATAAAAAATAGATTACATACGACAACATTATGCGCAAAAGATCGTGGTTGAAGCGAGGTAAAGCTTTCCAGACGGTGGCAAAGCCGGGACTCACCAATCGAAAGGTGAAAGGTCTATTTGGTGGGTTTGGAAATATATTCGTTATTGTGAGCTGTTCAAACAATTGATACTGCACGCTACTATCAACAATTTACTAGATTACAGCAAGAGATTCAAAAAAGCGGCCAGATTTGATAATAGGAAGGGTATTGTGTTCCATCATGACAACGCCAGACCTCACGTATCTTTTGTGGCTTGATAAAAACTGGAAGAGCTTGACTGGGAAGTTTTGATGCATCCACCGTATAGCCTGGACCTTGCACCATCAGATTATCATTTGTTTCGATCTTTTCAGAATTCCCTTAATGATGTAAAGTTGGCTTCAAAAGAAGCCTATGAAAACCACTTGGTTAAGTTTTTACCGATAAATCACAGAAGTTTTACAGTGATGGAATAATGATTTTGCCCGAAAAGTGGTAAAGGGATTCCGAACAAAATGGAGCATATTTGGTTTAAACAAAGAATTTCGATACATAAAAATTTTGTGTTTGAAAAACTCTCCAATTTGGTTCGGAACTTTTTAGCACACCTAATACATGATATTTATCTTTAAAAGTTAGAACTATACCGTCAAACAGGGGAAAGTCGATCAAATCAAGATTGTTTGCGAAGATGCTGAAATGGGTTTTTGAATAAAAAATATCATTGACCATTTTAGTCCGGAGGTAAAATGGAAAAAAGTGCTCAGTGGCAATCTTAAGGGGTAATGACACTCTAGAGACGCAAAAAATAGCATAAGTTTAACAATTTTTTGTGGCGTTATAGTAAATGCAATACAAAAGCTTTTTAAAGGGAGTTATTGAACATATTTTAAAGAACATTGTATAATTTTTTATATTTTTTTTTGTAAAATGCAGTGTAAAATTGCAGCAAAGGAAACCTCTCTTTATAAATAGCGTTCCGCGGTCGGCAAGATTTCTCCTTCAATTTTTGACCTTAAACAAAAAACAAATTTTTTTCAGTTCTATATAAGATTATGTAGAGAATTACGTATCGGAATTAAAAAATATTGGTTTTTGTAGAAATTGTGCACGATTGATTTCAAATTTCGGTTTTTTCTTGAAATATTACGTAAAGAATTGCTTGTAACTGGAAAAGTATACTGAATCCCTACGTACTTTTCTAGATCATATAATTTTACAGCTACAGTTAAAATTTGAAGCAAATCGGTTAAGATCTGTTAAAATTGTGCTGCCTGTCAGTTTAGAAAACGTCGTTTTGAGATATAGCGTTTTGAAGTTTTACATAGTAGTATCTCTAGTATCATAAACTTAAGTAATAATATATTGCCTACTTCTTATTGCGCTTGACATACTTGAGTTCCGAAAATATTCGGAATATCAATATGAAATTTTTACACATAAATTTTAAGATATTAATTAATGCAAAAAAAAAATGTTTACATTTTTTTGAAACTCTAGAGTGTTATTTATGTTATTATGTTATTTATGTTACTACGATACTACGTTAATAGTGAGTTTGCGCAAGGTAGTTTTTTGCTCATAAAACTCTCCTCTATGCTTATGATTATAAAGAAAAATTATAAACTTATCGTAAAATACCATTTCTTAAGCTATTTTCGAAAATAGCGGAGCCAATAAAAAAATTCGACGTTACGAATTGACACTTGCCGATCTAACCTCAAATTCATAAATTCGTTTTTATTGTTTGTCTGTAAGAGATATAATTAAAAATGCTCTCTATGTCACCATGCATCAATATAGTTTCCGAAATATTTATAATTTTTCTCTTATACATACAACATAACATACACCAAACCTTAGATTTATTTGGTTTTACTTGTCCCAACTACAACTGTCATTTATAAGGTTATAAACATAACGACGAAGGTGGGCAAATACTTTTAAATATTTATACCGTATACTTTTTATACGGTAAATTTTGGCTATAAGTATAACGTTAAACTACCGTGCGCAAACTCACTAATAACTCTGTTATTTATTAACTAATTTTTATGAATTCTACGTCATCTAAAATTTAAATTTAAAATACCCGAAATCATCTAAGAATGTATTATTACAGCAATATTGGAGAAACAAGAAGCTGTAGTTACCTAGGAGTGCATGTAGACACAAACAGGAGTAGGCAACAGCAAATAAAAGTGGATAGTTACAAACCGGTAATAAAGCTTACAGCAAAATAACATCATGGAAGAGATTTCAAGAAGATAATTTGCACATCTAAATTTAATCAGTGTCTTTACATATTGCGATGGCCCCGGTCTCTCCAAAATCCAAAAATATTTCAATTTTTTACATTCGACAAAAATTGTTAAATGTTTAAAAATTTATCCTTTATTTTATCTTTCTCGACTTGCCAAATGTGCAACAATTCCACATGTCTCATACTTTGCAAATTAAAACTTTTAAATTTCAAATTAGTTCTAAAATAAATAAATTAATTAAATTCACACACTACTAATTAAAACTTTTTATTTTCATCAAAATCAAAATATAATGTTCTCAAATAAACGATTCAAAATTTTACAACTACGGAGACGCTCGCTCCGTCCAAAGCAACCACCCGGTCAACGCGTCTGGCAAAAAGCAAAGTAATCATAAACTTATTCGTACCACCTCTAAATTTGTTGGGGCGAACAACCAAATTTCAAAATATTTACAAACACAACAAATTATTTACAAAATCAAAATCAATCAAATATTAAAAATTTAAAACTCCAAAATATGATTTTGAAACACGACAATATAGATTTATTTAAAGAACATTTAAATAAGGGTGGGCCATCTTGGTTGTCAGCCTACAGCATTCTTTATAAATCCAAATGTAACAAGCGGTGCATCGTAGCCGGTGATTTAATCCCCAGTCAATTGGTCCCCGGTAATTTGATCCCGGTAAAAAGATCTCCTGGTAATTTCATCCCCGGTAATTTCACCCCCGGTAATTAGATTCCCTGGTGATTTGACCTCCTGGTAATTTCACTCCAGGTATTTTCACCACTAATAATTTCACCTCTTCATAATTAAATCCCCGGTAATTTAATTTCCTGGTAATTTCACTCCGGTATTTTTACTTCCGGTAATTTTACCTCTTGATAATTAAATCCCCAGTAATTTGATCACAAGGTGATTTCATCTCCAGGTAATATGGTCAATTTTACTAAAATATTAAAAGTGGTGAGCTGGGCCAAAAGCAAATTTTACTAAAATTTTGGAAATTAATTTTCAAGCAAGCTAAATTTAAAGAAATTTATTTTTTTTGTTGGTAGTTAAAAAATGATTTATTTTGTTTATGGTATAAAAAGCGAAAAGGTAAATCTGGGCGCAGGCATGGGTCGGATATGTAGGTTAGTGTTAGTTTAAGTTATATAATGAAGATAAAAGGTTATCGCAATCTTGCCAGTATAAATTTAAAATTTAAAAAATAAAACACAATTAAGTAAGAGCGACAGGCACACACTGCTTCTTCGACAATCTCCATGTATGTGTTTCTGACTCATTAGTTTTTTCAACAAGTATGCGGTACTGATGACGTCTAATGAGTCAGAAACACATACATGGTGTGATGGCGAGATTGTCGAAGAAGCAGTGTGTGTCTGTCGCTCTTACTTAATTGTGTTTTATCTTTTAAATTTTAAATTTATACTGGCAAGATTGCGATAACCTTTTATCTTCATTATATTGTATAAGCGCTGTGCTCGAGATTGCACGTTGGCAAGGTCGTGTACGTGTTAGTGGCGTTCGTATTAGAAGTCCGGCATGTTCTGCAGACCACAGCTATTTTAGTGCACACAATTAAGTGTTTTTTTCAAAAAGTATGCGGCACTGATGACGACTAATGAGTCAGAAACACATACATGGTGTGATGGTGAGATTGTTGAAGAAGCAGTGTGTGTCTGTCGCTCGTACTTAATTGTATTTTATTTTTTAAATTTTAAATTTAAGTTATATTTTAGCAAGATGGCTCATAAAAGGGAAATCTGGGCAAAAAGGGAGATCTGTGTGCAGACTTGGGTCGGTTATGTAGGTTAGTGTTAGTTTATGTTATTTTATAGCGTGATAAAAGAGATCACTCTTATAAAAGAGTGATCCATGCGAAAAGGGTGATCCGTGCGCAGACATGGGTCGGTTATGTAGGTTAGTGTTACGTTATGTTATTTTTTAGCGAGATGGGTCATAAAAAAGTGATCCGTGCGAAAAGGGAGATCTGTGCGCAGACATGGGTCCAAATTTGCATTTGGCCTACTTTACCATTTTAAAAATTTTAGTAAAATCTAATTACCAAGAGGTGAAATTACCGGGGGTCAAATTGCCGGGGATCAATTTATCAGGAGATCTAATTACCAAGGGTAAAATTACTTGGGGTGAATATACCGGGGACGAAATTAGCGGGGTTCATGGACTAAGTCCATGGCGGGGGTTCAATTTCCGGTGATCTATTCACCAAGTGATCAAATTTTCAGGGGATGAAATTACCGGGGATGAAAATACCGGGGGTCAAATTATCAGGGGCATATTACCGAGGATTAATTTACCAGGGAATCACATTACCGAGCGGTGAAATTACCAGGGATCAAATTACCGGGGGTCAATTTTCCTCGGGGATCAAATTACCTGGGTCAAATTACTGGGGACCAATTTACTGGGGACTAATTCACTTAGCGCCGCGCTGCACTGGTTCCATTCATCCTCCTTGTAAATAGAACTGTACTAAAATTCTTTTCAAGAAATGGAAGAATATGTCGGAGCTTACACGAATCCAAAACGACATACGCAATACAGAACTACAGTGCCGCCAAGCTAAGAAAAACTCCGGAAAATATGTCAACTAATTTGTAAAAATTTGAATGAACCAATGAACATCGAGTTATTTCACAAGTACATTCTGTTGTATAAGTTACAAATCATTGTGTGTCAATTGTCATTGTGCTGATTTTTATTTTGTTTGTTTTCGTGGTATTCATATTTGAGCTTTATTGTCTACAGAAAGGTGTTCTTTTTAGAACAATTCTTCATAGCTACATTTAATAAATCAATTTAATTAAACATTATTTGGTAAGTACTTTTTTAGGTTAGAATGCACTTTCTCTTCAGAGCTTTTCTTAGTATGGTCGAACTGTATAATATTGTTTCATGTACGTATATATATATATATATGTATGCCCGGTATCTTGTGACTTCCGGTACGTAGTCGTGGCGACCTGACCTCCGGGTCTATCCGTTATCTTAGGTATATATATTTTGGTGCAAACTGTTGAGGGGAACGTATATAATGTGTTTATCAAGAGAGGGGTAACATTTAAAAATAAATTTTTTTCTATATATACACTTATATAGAAGATACAAAGTGACTTCCGCATATATATGGCCTTACGCGCTAACGCGTTCTTACTTCCAGCAGCGTTGCCGCGTCTTGTATCCGTATCAAATATCAATTGGTCAAGATAAGCGTTTATCTTTCTTGTTTTACTTCCAAAGCACTATAAATTATATAAAGAAATAATTATATTTATGATAGTTGCTTAACTTCTATTACTGAGTATTAAAATTATAGAATCATTAGCTTGATGAAATTTAGTTATTTGTTTTTGAATTCAAAAACAAATAACTAAATTTATACGACAAAATTTCTATTTTATAATTTTTGACGATATTTGAGTAGTGTAACTATGTTTGAGCTCCAGTAATATCACAATTAATTGTTTTCTCGAGTTGATAAGATAGATTCACCAAGAACTAATGATGATATATCTATTACAGCTGATATTTGACTATTGATTGCCTGAAGATGAAATATATATTTCGAAACTAGTCGCATTCAGTACATCCTGATTTTTATTTGCGAAAAAGTACACATATACCTAACATAAGTCTGGAACTGTTAAATCGGGTGATCTGGCCGGCAGTGCAAATTACCAAAACGAGAGATTATCAACTCTGGCGGCGATACCATTTTCACGACTAGATGGAATAAATTCTAATGGATTAAATAAACAAATTTCACAAGTAGAACCAAAGTGTTTTATTATAAAAAAAAATTACAGCAAAAGAAGATCGGATGATTACTTTTGCCCCACCTTGTATAATACTTAATCTAGAATTAAGCCCTAAGGTAGTTATAAAGGCGTCCCTTTACCTCACGGCTTATTATACGGCGGACGCCGAAATTAGGCACGGCCATCTTGTGACGGCAGTATTGCCATACGGCATTATTTAGCAACGGCCATTTTGTGACGGCGTATTTTCCACGGCGTTCTTGAAACGACGTATTTGGGGACGGCGGCGGCGTTTCGACGTCATCCATTGATGGTTCCTTTTGTATCATCGGATTCGAATTTTGTTCAGAATTTGCCATAACTCCATCTGCGTTAAAAAATAATAGTTATAGATTTTTCCGCATTTCTATATTTTTATCAAGAGCGTACCATCTAGATCAGTGGTGGGCAAACTTTTTTCATTAGGGGCCTAAAAAACCTAAAAAATTTTACGGGGGGGCCATAATTCCAAAAAAATACAACTTGTTTATTTTCGACGGCTAAGCTGTTGTTAAGTTGTTTCACATGGTTAGTTAAACAAATGCTGCAATTCTCAAAATCGATTTTTTTAAAATTGGTTGAATATTTCTATTCATTCAGGCGGGTGGCAACAATTTTTGCAGTTTTATCTACGTATCTGTTTTACACCTGTTTGTACCAACGAGGCGGTTAAAATATATTTCCGAAAGCCATACACTTGATACTTTAGAATAAATATTGACGGGCCGGATTAAAACTCTTTGGGGGCCGGAGATGGCCCGCGGGCCGTACTTTGCCCATCCCTGATCTAGATTTTCTACTACAAATTCTGAATTGGGATCAAAATTAATTTCTGCTTATGATTTTCCCTTAAATTCTGCTGGATTACCATTTTCCATCATGAGAAGTATTTTAGAAACCTGGAATCAACTGGAAGTCTAAAGGTATAATCAATGGAGTAAATAATTGGCAAAACAAATAATTATTTAAACTTACTCGTAAAATTCTTTATGAGTTTTTAGAGTTTTACCCATACGGGTAGGGGTATGAAAGATATTAGCAACAAGCGCAAATACAATTTCAAGCAAAGGGGCGGGGATTATTTGTGAGTACCGTAAAAAGGGCGGTTGTTATTTTTTAATGATAAGAAATTTATAATAAATAATAAAAGATTTTACCACAGTATTGGAAAACACTTAAGATTATTATACTTTGGGTATATTATTTTGTGATAAGTTCAAACATTTTAGTTCTAAAAAGTGCGTGTGAATCTTTTAGATTTTCTAAAATACCGAAATGATTAATCTCAAGTTACAATATTTAAACCACGTATTAATTGATTACGTTGTTGAAAACTTACTAGGGCCTTTGCAAATCCGATTGAAGCCTCTGCTTCTAAACCACTAATATTGTGATCCAAAAGATTTGCTGGTACTTTTTTTTAACTATCGGCTTTTTACAGCCTAAAAAATTATAATCAGAATTTTAAATTACAATAAAAAGATTTCAGTTAGTAAGTAAGTATATTATTTATTATTAAGGCACCAAATTTTGAAATAGATTGAGACCTTCATGTAACGACTGTAAATTCCTTTTCATTTTTGATAACATTTATTTAGCTTTAAAAACTGAGTGTTTTGTAAAAATTAATCTCTTTTTGCGAATATTTATCACGAAATGAGTTAGTGCACCAGTACAATTTTGTAAAATCTAACAACAAAAAAGAACAAAGTCATCCTACATTTTTATTAGTTTTAATTTCAATGGAAAAATTAATGATATTAAAGAAATCATAATTATAAATATTATTATAATTAATCTTCTTTAAGAGCTAATCGAAGAATCTTACGCGATCTTGTATGCATTTTTATATTTTTTAATTATTGGAAGTCGAAACGTTCACACCAATAAAACATAACTAATTATACTTACCTAGGTAGATCGTCTAATTATAGACGGTGTCGATCTGACAACACCGCGCTGATAAGAAAGATCTGAGTTAAACATATTAAAACGGTAACAATTGCGAAATATGGAGGCGCAACAAAGATAGAGAGAGTCGACTTAAATAATTATCAACGCGGAAGTCACATCGAACAGTCCACTGTGCAACTGAAGTCGATGTCAGCGCCAGCGGTATACAGTGGAACTGAAGTCGATGTCAGCGCCAGCGGTATACAGTGGAACTAAAATTATATATTGCAGACTTACAAGTTACGTTATGACTTCCAAGGTAAAATTTAAAATTACGCTCCTAGCGACATCTTGATCATTTTGCTATAAAATACATTGAAAAACGTTATGACTTTCATTTTTGGAAGTCGCAACGTTATATATGAAGTCACAACGTATCTTGTATATGTATTTTGGAAGTCACAAGATACACTTCACGGGTATAATTATATATATATTTATATACCCGGG
Organism: Cantharis rufa; assembly: GCA_947369205.1. NCBI lineage: Eukaryota > Metazoa > Arthropoda > Insecta > Coleoptera > Cantharidae > Cantharis > Cantharis rufa. The sequence goes on from OX376304.1 coordinate 28,981,826, forward strand.
TAAGTTAATATAAAGCTTTTAAAAAGCTTACATATAAAACGATTAGCAGACTTTATCACGTAGTTCGTAAAACAAAACGTTCGCTGAAATTTATCTGAACATTCAAATTGTCGGAAGGGTACAACTTCTGCGCTTTTAAGATCGATATTTCGTCAAGATTAATAGAAAAAACTTCTCGGATAATGGGGATGACTAAATAAAACACAATTGCTTCGAATCGACTAGTTTCGGTCACAACTTGACCATCCTCGGGCAATAATAGAGAAAAATATACAATTAGTTACAAATTCGAAAAAGTAAAAGAGTTTACTGCGTCACCTCTCGATGCAGATGTAATTAGTGTAATAATGTCGTAAACAGATCCAACAATAGGGCAAAAAACGGACATTGTGCGGCGGACAATGTACAGGTAGTAGTCTTGAGTTAAAACGATTAAACAATTAATTATAAAAGCGAATAAAAACGAAACGTTGAAAACCATATAAACACGTACAAAAGTACAATAGATAAAAACATGTAAAACATAAACTAGTAACAAACTAAAAACACCATAAATTAAACGTGATAAAGCAAAATGTACGCTAACACTCCCTGAATGCTGCTTGTGCAAGCAGCGGCTAGCTTATACAGTACGGAGAGAGGCTTTTTGGGTAAGCGATACTAGAAAAATATTGCCAGGCGCCAGAAACTGTTATTAAACCGTTAAATAAAATAAACAAAATAGAATTAGTGGTTTAATGTAGTTTCAAATTAAAATTATGAACAATATTCTAAGGGATACTGAAGGTATCACCTTGACAATAAAATTTTTAAAAAAATACAAAGCTTCGACACTGATGGTATCAGAAGCTTAACAAAATTTTTGTTTACCACCCTCTTGAGTGACGACCATTAACGGAATAACCGTTTTATAAAAATTTAAAACAACAACCGTCACATAAATCTCCTGCAAAAGAGAATAATTGCAACACAAATTGTAACGACTCACCCTTAAAACTGACCAGGTGTAATGGCAATACCGCAGCTCGAGTTAACCACGACTTCCAGAAAGCTTTCCTTGGTTCGAAGATATTTCGGCTGCTCCAAAAATGGTTTGGTTTTGAAAACTGCAATCACAATTGGAATTACAAAACCCCCTCCTACAATTGATAAATGTGACAAGTCTCTCTACCAAACGACGTAGAAAAAAAATGTATCTTAATTGGCGTCACCCAAAATTGTGAATAAAATATTAATTATCTTTTTAAAACCAAATATTAACTCCTTGATAACGCTATCGATAATTCCGCCAACTGTTGGGATTAGTTTCAACGTTTTTCTTGGTACTTTGTTGAATGGTCCAAGTTGGATTTTGCATCAAAAAAATAAACCATATAAAAGAATCGTCTTGAAGAAAAACCTTCACCACGGTGGCAAAACGTAGGTGAGTGATAAAAATTAGCAAACTAAAAAAACGAATTCGATGAATTCAAGTTACAAAAATAATAATAATAAAAATTGTACCTGCCAGTGATTCAATCAAATGATTATCAAATCGGTATAAAAACCCAAAACAATTGATTTAATTAGTTGCAATTTCTATTAATTTTCGCAGTTGTAACAAAGTAATCTGCTTTTATTCAAGCGCTAGTGATAATAAATTATTGCTTTATCGTCCATACCAACGTTAAATATTCAAATTCAAAAAGGTCTATAAAATGTAACATTTAAAATTCAAAAACTTTACCTTGCAAAAAAAGAAATGCATTCGCAATGTTACAAAAATAATATCAAATACCAATTTGAATTACCGCAAATGTCGTATACGCGCCATCTAATGACGGAATAAGAGACGCAGTATGTAAACAAAATACAAAATACAAGAGGAAACAATACACAAATGTCAAAGCGAAGAACTATGTTAACTTTTTTTGGTCTTTCTGTGGAAGATAGTAAGCAGGGATTTGAACGCTGTATTCATTTGCTCAAAATCAGTGATTTTGTTGACATTGTTGTTGGTGGTGATCACGTAGGAGGACTCTAAAAACAATCTTTTCGGGTAACACTGTTCTTCTGCCAATACCTTTACATCGCTCATGCTAAATTCGTGTTTGCTGTCGGTGAGATGTTCCGACAATCCAGTTTTCCTCGACGTCACCCTTGCATCGTACTTGTGTTGTTTTAATCTTTCTGATAGAAGCTGTTTGGACTAATCGTGAGTCCCGCGGCATGTAAACGCTGAAAGACTTTTTCTAAAATTTCCAAATGGGTCTTAAAATCCTTAGCAATAATAATTATATCATCAAGATACACCAATACATAGGTCAAAAGGTCAGCGCCTAAAATTTTCTCAATCAGTCTCCGCCAAGTTGCAGGTGCGTTCGTAAGCCCAAATGGCATTCGCAAAAAGTGATATAATCCACCAGGAACAGTAAAAACCGTATACTCTCGAGCAGATTCCTTCATAGGAACTTGCCAATATGCAGATTTAATGTCTATTGAGCTAATGTACTTCGCGTCTCTTAATTGCTCAAGAATTGAATTAACTAAAGGCAAAGGGTACGAATCTTTTTTTGTTACAGAATTAAGTTTTCTATAATCAACGCAAAACCTATAAGTTCCATCCTTTTTGGGAATTAACAAAATTGGACTGGCCCAAGCTAATTTCGAAGGCTCTATAATCTGATCATCTAACATTTTTTTAATTTCTTCGTTGATAATACGTTGCCTTACCGGAGATACTGGATAACAACGTTGTTTTATGGGTGGTGAATCAGAAATAATTTCGTGTTCAGTCGCGTTAGTTACTCCGACGCCTGTACCTAATAATTCGAAATTTCTATCAAGAAGTTTGTCTAAAGCAAGACGTTCCTCTGAACTTAATTCGTAGTCGTTCTTAATAGAATTAATCGCAGTAACTGAAGGATTTGATCCAAAATGCCATCTCGTTTAAGATCGGGAACTAAATCCATAGCCAACCAGAAATCGGTTCCGAGTATTAACTCGCGAGGCAAATCTGGAACTACCAATACTTCTGAAACAACTATTTTATCTATGAGGCGAATGGGAGTACTAATAGCACCAATACTTTTACAAGTCTGACCGTTTGCAACGGTACACGCAACAGTTTCTCCTGGATTTAGTGTTAATCCTAAACTCAATAAAAATTTATACCCAGATATTCCAACTACAGTGCGCGTAGCGCCTGAATCTAGTAGAGCTAAAATACTACGGTTTAAAATAGAAACTCGTAAATAAGGTTGTTGATCACCATCAGCATGAGAAAGAACATAATCGAGAAGAATTTTGTGTCTTAATTGCTCTTTGCCTTTAATATTAACCAGATTGCAACGAGATTGGACCTTAGACCGGATACCTAATGGCCCATTCTTCCGTTTCCCGAACAATTTGGACAAGAAGCAACTGTAAAACCAACTCTACCACATCGGAAACATACAACTTTCTTTACTTTACTACAAGAAGACCTTCTGTGACCAGACTGTCCACAATTCCAACAGACAATCTCAGTATTAGGATGAATTTCGGTAGTAGGTTGACGCGAAATGAGATCAATGCGAGTGGATGTAAATTTTGTCGGTGGCTTACGATAAGCCAACTCAGGTTCAACTAATAAATTCCCAGTTGTTGGTGGAGAACAAAAAATTCTACTACGATATTCACTTTCTTCAATTCTACGTCCATACTGTAAAAGTTCCTCGACTGTAAATATTTCTAAACAAGCAAGTCCCCTTTGAATATGAGGAAGTAAATTACCCCTTATTGTGTCTACTCGGGAGCTTTCAGGTGGTTTATTAGAAAGTTTATTACATACAAAATTAATTTTTCGTCAGCACCTTGGGTTTGCTTTATATTTCAGCTTCTAGTCGAGTCTCGTACCCAGGAGGTAAAAACGATGCCCTTAGTTGACTGACTAAGTCATCCCAATCTTTAAAAAGATGCTTTCTAGGCCGAAACCAAACTCGAGCATCAGACTTAAAAAGTTCCACGGCTGATTGAAAAAGTTGTTCTTTAGTGACACCACGTGCTACGCGAAGTTCCTCTATATTTTCCAGAAAAGCCGTCACACTGTTATTGCCGTCAAAATATACACCCCACTTACATATAGGTGGATTCTTTCCAAAACTAACATTATTAAAACTTAGTGACGTACTAGAACTTAATCGTTTAGAAGGATCGAAGGTAACATTGCTGTCATTAATTTCGCTTGCGATACAGGATTGATATTGTCCCTATCACCGTAATAACTTGTAATGAGAGGAGTTGATTTATTTGAAGTTTCAGCAAAAGATACCCGTCGAGTATTTGAGAACTCATTATGAGTAGAATCTAAATTAACCTCACGAAGATGTTTAAGTAAATCTATAACCTTGCGATTGGTCGTTTCAAAGAGATTATCCTGATTATCCAAATTGGAACTGGCAATCTGTATAATAGGCAAAGAATTAACGTTAGCTAGAGGATTTCGAGTTACGGAAGTTTGTGCTGCAATACAATTATCTACGTCTAGTGGTGGAGTATAAGATGCAGATGGTACAAAAAAATTCAATAAAGAACCGCACGACTGCGATTCCGGAATAGAAGAATCGATAAGCGAATCCGATAATGAAATTAAATCATTATTGTCACTAGTACTATTTAACCCTGATACAAAATACACCTCACCAAGTGTTTTCAATAAACCAGCAGCTACAATAGAAAGATTATCACATTTCATTTTATGTTCTTCCTGATGTATTGGCAATGTTTCCAAACGACGCTGAACATGCAACAGACGAGCTTTTATTCGCTTTTGTTCGTTATCTCTATTTGATTGATCGAAATCTTCTATCTGACCACCTAATTCAATTAATTTTGCCGATAATGTATGGAATTCTACGTCTAAATCAACATTTGAATTACTCGCAACAGGCATACCTTGCTTTAGAGCATCCCTCAACAACTTACGCTTCTCCGCGACTGTTTCGCCTACTTCAATTCCTCTCCAACTTAATTCATATGAAAGTTCATCGCTTAATAAACGATTGACATCCATAGTTACAGAAAAATTAAGAAGCTACCAAAATCAAATACTAAGAAAAACAAATTTTCCGAAAAAACAAAACAAACAATAATCAGAATTCAAGAAGGGAATTCACTCTCCCTCCCCCTAAGAATGAAACTTAAAGAATCAACATAAATTCTAGAAAGGCAAAATAAAAATACTCTGAATTCCAAAAACAAAGTGAAAACAACTACAAACTCTGTACTCTACTTTTTCTCTCTTTATACGTTGGGCGCCAATTTGTTACCGTTAAAAGTAGATAGAATAAACAATTAATAATAATAATTATTGATGGTGATATTATCGGTAGTTGGGTCGTGTGCCTTTGGCTAGCTCGTAAAGGCAAATAAACTAAATACAAAAAAAATGAGATTGAGCTGATTCTTCTTCAGATCTGGAGGATTAATATACAGGGGAAAATCGCTAAAGTAACGCTCCGAAGAGCCAGCCGAAGTGTTGATATTTTTGGGCGCCACGAAGTTTAAAAACAAGAATCACCCTGTATATTCGAATCAACAGCCACTTTAAACTACAAAAAAAATACTGGCTGTTGCAAAAAAAAGAAGTAACCAGGTTAAGAAAAGACTGAGTAACAGAGATAACGTTTGTTTCCGATTTAATGAAAATAAAAAAAATATTTTTCTCCAACCGTATTAAAAGCAGTACATTTTTAGTAGCATTACCTCAACTAAAAGTTGACGTTTTCGTTATTAATTTAAAAATGCGAAAATTGCTAAGCAACACTTTTTTTTACGTGCACTAATAGCTATTTATGCAACCTAGATGTAAAAGTGATACTTTTTATAACTAGGCGTGAAAAATCGGCTGCGCCTCGATGGACAACGCGCCGTGTTATAAAAAGACACTTTTACGTCGTGTTGCATACAAGATTTTTTCTAATTCTGTGCAAAATGGGCTTTCTTAAAACAAAATTTTTTGAATTAGCAATAACTCGACAACGGAGCTAGATATCGAAAAACTGAGCAAAAAACTTTCCCCCCCTCGCCTCGTACTCACCCCCTATGTGAATTATCGGTTGCAAAGCATATGCAAAAATTCAGATCGATCGCGGGTAAAATTATTTACCCTACTAATAATATCAAGTTTACGTTGACAGTTCAAATACCTGCACAAAATAAATTATATTAATCTAGAAGTTTTAAAACATCCGTTGCTACAACAATATGTATAAACAACAAGCAATTTTTTATTTCGGGTAAATAGTTTTGCACGAGGTAATGGTAATAAAATGAGTGGTTCTGAAGATTTGATATTGAAAATGATGCCAATTTCGCAATTTTAACTTTATTGCCAGACAAATCTAAGCAAGTATACGAATTTGCATATAAACGCTTCAAAACATGGTGTGATTCAAAAAACGTCAAAACAGTAGTGGAAAAGGTACTTCTTGCTTATTTTGCAAACAAAGCAAAGGTTTATAAACCTTCCACTTTGTGGAGTACGTATTCAATGTTAAGAACGACAATTTCAATGAAAAATAATGTTGATATTAGCAAATTTACAAATCTAATTGCCTTTTTGAAGAGGCAAGCGGAAGGATATCGTCCTAAAAAATCAAAAGTACTGACAAAAGAAGATTTCAATAATTTTTTATTAAATGCCGATAACCAAATATATTTAGCTTTAAAGGTAAGTTTGTTAGTAGCAAGTGTTAAGAATTTATCTTCATAATTTATTTTTTGTTTATAGGTAGTCTTGATTATTGGATTATCCGGTGGCTGCCGTAAGGACGAACTTGTTAAAATGCTCACAGATCATGTTGTAGATTTTGGCTCGTTTTTCAAAATTTGTATTCCTGATACAAAAACAAAACATCCAAGAACATTCACAATAACAGAAGGCAATATTGACGGGTTAAATTTAGTTGAAATTGTTAGAAAATATGTATCTCTTCGACCGAACCAAGCAAATTCTCGTTTTTTTTTGGGATATAGAAACGGAAAATGTACGAGACAACCTATTGGGATTAACACAATTGGTACTATGCCTAAAAAAATTGGAATTTTTTTAAATTTGCCTAATTCTGACCAATATACTGGTCACTGTTTTCGTCGATCTTCGGCTTCCTTATTGGCTAATTCTGGAGCGGATTTATTAACATTAAAGCGACATGGGGGATGGAAATCTTCTACCGTTGCCGAGGGTTATATTGAAGATTCCATAGAAAACAAGAAACGAATTTCTACTAAAATTTTAGGCGAAAATGTGAAAACAAACAATAACACTTCGATGCAACCGGCGAATTCCAGAAGAATATCACCCTCGCCATTGATATCTGCGATGGAAAATAATGACACAAATATTACTAACACTTCGATACCACCGGCGAATTCCAGAAGAATATCACCCTCGCCATCGATATCTGCGCTGGAAAATAATCATGGAAATATGAAATTTGTAAATTGTGTTGTAAATATTTATAATTAAAAATTCAGTTAACTTATATTGTGATATTATTTTCATTAATGAATTAGTAAATGAGGGTAAAACTAAATTTATGAAGTGTCAGCGTGCGAACGACAATAGCAGATATACGCTAAAAATAGGCGACAGCAGTTTCGAACAGGTAACGAATTTTAATTATCTTGGAGTACAGTTGAATAGCAATAACACTAGAGCAACGGAGGTCAGAGCGAAGATACAAGCAGCTAACCGAGCATATTGCGCAAATAGGCAGATACTAAGAGACAAACAAATCACACGCCGCACGAAAATCCAAGTTTACAAGTCTCTGATAAGACCGGTAATGACATATGCGTCGGAAGTATTGAGCCTGTCGCAACGAGATGAAGAGAGCCTTAGGGTCTTTGAAAGAAAGGTAATGAGAACCATCATGGGCCCAAAACATGAGAACGGTGAATATAGAGCTAGAATGAACCATGAAATCCAACAAGAGCTGAATGGGGAAGACGTGGTGAAATTTGTAAAAGCGCAACGAGTCAAATGGTTAGGACACGTCATGAGAAGTAACGATGAAGAAGTTACAAAGAAGGTGATGTTATGGGAACCGGACAGAGTTAGAGCCAGAGGAAGACCGAGATTACGATGGTGGGACAGTGTGATGGAAGACTTGAGACAAACTGGAGTGACAGACTGGAGACAAGCATATGGTGATCGTAAGACTTGGAGATTGATCGTTAATGAAATGAAAACACATCCCAGACTGTGAAATAAAATAAATGAAATAAATAAATGAAATGTAATTTGAAGAGGACTAATCCACCTCTCAAAAAGGATTTTGTAAGGCCCGAAAAGGTCAGCATAATTCAGCAATGAATGTATCGCTTAATTAATTTAAAAAAAATTTAATTTAGATGTTTAAATACAAAATTATAATGAAAAGAACGGCCCAATAAAATTCTTCGCGCAAAAAAGATAATTATTAACAATAATAAATGACGGCACAAACAAGCAAAATCTTAGCTTTCCGATGTCTTCTCTCTTGATGGTTAGATCAGGATAGCGATAGCGATACCAAGGTTCGACTGAATTATCCAAAGCTGTTGTGTTGTTATACAGGTGGATACCCAATAACCATCCAAACAGAAATACGACGCCAGATAACCAAGGAGTAAAAAAAATAAGAGTAACGTCACGATCGATATTATGATTCTAACGGTTGATATCGGTAATCCAAAAATAAAGAAATAATAGCTGGTGAACCGCTATTAAATTTAACCGCTGTTAAATTCAAACTTAACAAATGTGGAATAAAATTATCAAACATACCTCTAGATGTTGTGTGAGGGTTTATTAGTAAAATAAGCGAAGCAATGGTCCATGAACGACTTTAATCCTTCAAATGAAGATCGGATAACTTCCCAAAGTAAACGTAAAAAAATATAGGAGAAGAAATCCAAACAAAATCGCAGCAACCAATACTAATCCCAAATAAATCTGGATGCGAAAATAACGCAATTTTCACAAAAAAAATTGATTTGCTACGTCGTCCAAATATAATTACTCGACTTACAAATTATAACTTTTCTCCAAAATCGCAAAGTTAAAATTAAAATTAAAAATGTGCAAATTATCGATATGATAATAATTTCCATTAAATTCGAATTCAAAAGTGAATTAGGATGCCACCTTTTGAAAATCTTTAACAATCGAATTTTATTTAAAAATAATATCAAACCGTAACACAAGTCTCATTCAACTTTTGTTGATCAACTAAAATCGGTCAACTAAAGTTGAACCGTGAGAACGCGCCTGAAGTTAAAAAAAATTCTTGTGCACTCAGTGCATTCAGATGCACGGAAGAAACGAACGCGCTGCGTTGCAAAATTAAAGCAATGCGCGCATGTTACTTCATTCACAGCGATTTCAATACTCGCACACTCAGGTAGGGCAATCTAATCCGTTAGGCCGACCTAAGTTAGGTCGACCTAAAAACGTGGGCTAAAGGTACGTTTTGCAAGAAACAGTAGCAGCAGTGCAGTTACGGCTGGCGTCAGAAATTGCATATGAGCAGTTCTGCGGTACTGCAAGTGCAGTCGCTTGCAAAACGTACCTTAAGACATTAGCTCGACTTCAAAATTGAATGTATACGGCTTAGCTCAATCTAAGCTCAATTGTGCCAACTATTTAGTGGGTTATTAATATGAATTAGTAATAAATATTCTGTTATTATTATTACTTGTTGACGGTTTTTGAATTATGGTTTAATATTGGTTTAATAATTTTTGTACGACAAGAATAGTCGATTTTCTGGCTGGCAATAAAATTATTGTTTATGTTGACCGTCAATCGTCCAATAAGTGTCCAATGAGTCTTAAAAATTCACTGAGGTTTTTTTTAAATAATATTATTTACCATAGTTTCTATCATCTTATGATAACTTACAAGTGAGGGGGTCCATTGCAAAACTCGTTAAGTCCACTATAGTAAATTTTACAGGAAAAACAAAAAAATTTTTGGCTCACTTAGCAACCAATACTAATCCCCAATATTACTAATACTAATCCCCAATATTACTAATACTAGTGCCCAATATTTTTGAGCACGTAGGTAATAATTATTTAGGTTAATTTTTAAATCCTTGACCTTTTTAGGTTGGCTATTGCCATATTCTTTATATTATTCAAGTTGGAATTGAATTGATGAGTTTTGTTGTAACATAATGTGAATTTTACAAGGATTGCCCAGAAACAAGAAAGGAGAACGATTTTATAAAACTTACACTCTTCGAAGGTTCGCCAGCCTTCTCCGAAATGTTTTCTTAGTAATTTTTTGACATCTGCCAATTTCTCAGGCTTTACCGGAATGCCCCTTGGAATTCTTTTTAGTTCAGTAAATTTTAATGAGTTTTAATTTTCTTTAAAATTGACTTCTTGTTGCAAAAGTCGTTTTTGTAAAATCTTTCACCTCTCAATGTTAGAACGCCTTTTGAATTTTCTTCTAATACGAACAGTTTTGATTCGTCGAATTTGAAGTGTCATGATGACACCGTCTTTAACATACTCTTAGACAATTGCTTCCAATCTTTTACTTCGATGTCTTTTAATTTGATTACTGTACCGCGTTCCTTAAAATTTGTAACGTATTCTTCCGGATCAATCATCACTGGATTCTTTTTCAACTTTTTTTCTATTTGCTGAAATACCCTGTCAGAAACACTAATTCAATTTCTTTTATATTTGCCGGCGCTATCTTACTAAGAAAATATTGATACATTCCAATCACAATAGAATTCCTGTTTTGACCACCGCAGCCATCGGCGCATAGCCTTATTATGGATAAAGGCTTGAGATCTGTTGATGACATACGATAGAAGCGGTACACGTCGGCGACCGCAGTTCGGCGAAAGCGATTCGGCGATTTGACGGTCAATTCGGCCACCCGAAATTCGGCTATGCTAGTTTCGGCGATTCCAATTCGGCATCTACTAATTCTACTACGTCAATTCGGCGACGGGGAATTTATTTAAGTGTTAAAATTTATTAAAAATATTTTAAAAAAGTATTTTTTATTTTTAAATTAAATTCTGATTTACATGCATTACATACTTTTTAAACAAAAAATTTAATATTTATTTACACAAAAGTGACTCTTCCACCGCCCAAACTCAACTGACTAAAATATTCAACTCAAAATGCCTAATTGAAATTTTGGAAAAGATAAGTAGTACTTAAGGAAAACGGTATAATTTAATTGAAAAGGCTGAATTGTATTGAAATGGGAGAAACCAAAGAAAGATTAATACAATAAGTATTGTTGAAAAAGAGCAAATAACAAAAGAAGAGATCCACTTAAGAGAGGTTGGGAGATAACCAACTTTTAACGACGGGCTTTAAAGTTCAAAAAGTCATAAGCGTTCGTATTAACGTTTTTTTGTATATTTAGATTATAAATTTAGAAGAATGAATTGAATAAACTAAAAGTATATCTCTCGTCGCCGGATCGACGTAGTCGAACTTACTATCGCCGAATCAGAATTGCCGAAATGCCGGTGCCGAATTGGAATTGCCAAAACTGCCATAGCCGAATATCGGGTCGCCGAATTGACTGTCGCCGAATCAGAATTGGCGAAATAACGGTGCCGAACGGAATTGCCGTAATGACGGTGTCCGGATAGAAGACAAGAGATGCAATTTGATTGGCACTTTTTTGGTATTCGTTCTCTGTCCATGTATAAATAAACACGCTGTCTTTATTTAGTTCAGTATGGGAAGAGCCTTGCACAACAGCAAAGTTGTATGTGTACAACTGTCTACTGTAATAAGCAATTTGGTCTTGTACCTTAGAATTTACCAAATTTTTTTGGCAGTCGTAAGAAAGGCAAAGTATTTTAGGATATTCTTCTTTTGAGAACTCAAAAAATGCGTTATTCCTAACTTTATGAATTTGTCTCTGAGTGGTCAACTTATTTTTTTCCTTGCCATCTGATTGTTTAATACGTTCTTTTAGCTCTACGCACGTTGAACATTCGTCAGTTACAGGACTTCCAAATTTAATGTTGTTCTCTGCAAAATATATTTATAAAAAATATTTTTTTCACACCTAGGTACATCTGGAAAGTTTTGCTCATTGTAAATTCTGTACAAAAGAGAGATACTTATTCCACATTCAAGATACTGACGACAGCTAGTACTCCGGCAATAACGCGATTCAGCTTAACACCACTATAAAGTTATTAATATTACGAAAGATCAGGAAATGCATTAGTGCATCATGCGATCTTATATACCTTTGTTCAATCCTGCTATTGAAACATGTCGTTTCTTACTTGGATACGCAACTAGAAACCCTTTGTTTTACTTATTCAAATTATTTCTTAAGGTAACGAGTGGGCAAAAGAATTTTCACCCACTAGTGAGTGAAAAATGCAGTCGTTCATTGTATTTGTTTATGCAAACTATAGCAACGCAACTTACCGTCTATGTTGATTTGCCTACGTATTTTTATATTTTAAAACCAAAGCTAACTTTTTTCTTAATTATTTTGCGCGCAAAGTGCGCGCTATTGATCTAGAATTTTGCATATGGCTTCCTACCACAAATTGCTGGGGAGGTAAGTCTGAGCAAGGGGGGTAAATTTTTTGCTCAGTTTTTCGATATCTATCGCCGTTTTCGAGTTACACTCGTATCTCTCTATAGTCGATTTCCCTATAATCACTATCGCTTTATAATCACGACCAGTATCTCGTTTTAGTAACGCGAGTCACTTCTCCTCCACTCCCTCCACTGAATTGTTAACTGGCGACGAATTTGAATTAAGAATGACTTACAATTATACTTACAATTGTATGCAATACTTACATACTTAATACTTAAAAATGTAATACTTACAATTCCTGCGCGCGTGTTCTAATACGCCCATAAAAACATAACCTAATTAAAATTACCGGCAAATAATATGAACGAGTGGGGATAGTGCCTTACCCCGCCCGTCGTTACTATAGAGAGAAAGTCAAGTCCCGACTTCGTGCTTATAGAGAGATACGAGTGTGTAGCAAATTGAAAATCTCAAATTTAATTATTGATGACACGAATTATAATAAATTATATTTTCATAAATATTTTAGATTTATAGGTGCAGGATTAAACAAAACGCTATACATCACTCGTGGAGAAACCCTTTCGCTCACTTTTTGCGTCTGCACACTCGCCTAACTGCTTGCGTGCAAAACTGGCAAATGCGTGAGCGAATCATTCGGTTTCTCCACTAGTAATGTAATATACTATACTTCCATTGGTTGCGATGGATATGTCTAGCTTTGCGGTGACAACGCATGTGGATTAAAACAGTTTTGCAGTGATAGCAACTTTTCAACAGCGATTTTCAATGCTTTCTAGCAAAAGCGTCGAGTAATTTTTTATTAATTTGAAAACATGGGACCTAACGATGGAATGGACCCCCTCAAGCATACTATATTAAATTTTGTAATTTTCGTTACTTCGCACTTGTAAATAAAAAATTTATCAATATCAATATCGACGTTAGAAATGTTTTAGTTGGTAACACCGCTTTCAGTTCGATCTAACTAATTGCATGCATACACCGGTTCGTAAAACTTAGAAGCGACCTAGCTTAGATCGATCTAACTCTAGGTCGACCTAACGGCTGCATATAAACGTGGTATATAATCAGGCCTATTATGTATCACAAAAGTTATTATAACAAACGGTGACAGTTATGAAATAAAAAATTGATGAACCGCGTTTTGATCCGAAAATAAAAATATTACTTTCTCTTTCTGACACATGTTAGCTATAATAATGTTTCTCGCTTTACGCTATTTTGAAACTTGATTATAACATAAAGGTTTACTGTTATTTTTAAAGGTTGTGATACATAATAGACCTGAATGTATAGGACATCACCACTTTCCACCCTTGGTTGAAAGTTAATCCCCTACCCCAATACGTAAATTTTACTCAGGCATCGTTGCATTAAACAATTGCACTCAAAACAAGTTTTTCGTGCATTGCTATGCAACGATGCCTTTGTATTTACAATACAACTTATCGATCTAAAAATGAGGTCTTGTTATATTACTGTTGAGAAGAGCACTTCCTCACTGTTCAACTATGGGAAAGATAAAAATGAAAAAGATAATGACAGCAGAGTGCTGGGATTTTATGTATTAAGAAATATATTGTCGTGTTTCAAAAACATATTTTGAAAATTTGAAGTTTAATAACGGATTGATTTTAAATTTTGTTTTTTAATTTTGTAAATAATTTATTATTGTAAATATTTTGAATTTTCTTTGTTCGCGCCAACAAAACTAGAGTTGGTACGAAAAGTTGAGATTAACGGGGCTTTTTGCCAAGATGTCCGCTAGAGACGGAACGAAAAATTTTGAGTCTCTTGAATTTATTGAAAATTTAGTATTTTGAAAAGTTTTATTTGAGAATAAATCTTAATACATAAAATCCCAGCCCGCTGCTGCTCCTGCTGCTCCAGCGTGTCATTTTTTACCAACCAAAAAATATATTAAATTACCGACGATGGTACTCCTCCTGGGACGAGTTGCATATCAATCGAGTTTCCAACCAATCGGGTCTAGATGCCCGTCCGTGGACGGGGTTTTTGCTAGTATAGGATAAAATGTGAATGTGGACATAGCTATGTGGGATAAACAAAGCAATACTTGAAGAAGCGCATATATCAACATGAGTAGGATTGTAGAATGAAGAAGAGCAATACAGGATTGTCGACGCATGTTATTGAAACGGGCCATGAGATGCTGTACGGTGAAGTTCAGATTTTAGGCCGCGAGAAAAATTACAACAAGCGCTTAGTATTAGAAATGCTACACATCAATGAAAATAAGGCTGAATCATTGAACTTCCAGACCGATACGATTGGATTGAGTAGTATCTACGATGGCCTTATAAAGCCAAAAAAGCGTTTGCCTTGCCGCTAAATGTATATGAAAAACGGACTTGTGCTTGTTTGAATGTGTGGTGGTATAGTTATTTTATTTGTTTATTAGAACTGTGAAAGAGATTGTGTTTGATATAAAGTTTGAGTTTGAATTTTCGTATTGGCGAATTTTTATTTTTATTTTTACATTATGACTATGCATTTTTTGCAAATGTTTTTATCGATTTTATGTTCGTTTACATTCGTCAATGAGTTTTTAAAATGTTATTAGATGTTACGGTATTAGGAGTTTGTTGGTATGTGATTTATTGATGACATGGTGTTCTTTTGCTTATGATTGTCAAAATGTTGTAGATTCTGATGAAGACCAATATACAAGGTTGAAACCGGTCAATGAACATATAAGGTTATAAGGTAGCAGTTGTTTCATTTAATGACCTAAAATACCCACTAGAGAGAAAACCAGTTCATCTTGGTGATTTATTAGAAAAAAAAAATCTTAATACATAAAATCCCAGCCCGCTGCTGCTGCTGCTCCAGCGTGTCATTTTTTACCAAACAAAAAATATTAAAGTACCGACGACGGTACTCCCCCTGGGACGAGTTGCACATCAATCGAGTTTCCAACCAATCGGGTCTAGAGGCCCGTCCGTGGACGGGCTTTCCAGCTAGTTTACAATACAATCCAAGTGAATACAACACAATACAATAAAATATTTCTGGTTTTTGATAAAAGGGGGGGGGGCTAACTTCACGCACTTGTAAAAAGTTAAATAAAAATCTAAGATCGATGAAAATTGATACACATTGACTTGACGATGTTAAAATAAAAATTTTTACTTTTACTTTTTGTTAAAATTCATGAAAATCATATTTATGGTTTGGTTTAAGAATGTGCTTTTAGAGAAAACCACTAGGGGTAACGCAGTAAAATAGTTGTACCTATAAATATCTTTATATTACACTGAATCATTATTTGTCTTTTATACCATGACAACGAGATATATTAAATAGGCTATAACGCCCTAGGGCCTATAAATCATAATGCCCGCTCATTATGCCCTCTCATTAGCAATTATATTTACAAATCAAAAAATGTTTTCATTTTATTGTTTTCAATTTTATTTAAAATTAAACGTACAATTTTCAAATGAAGAACCACTAATTGAACAGTTTCCTAAATCTACACTATGTTTAAATGAAGAAACCTTCAGGTTAGAGGTATCAGTTCTTGAGGTTCCAGCGTCACCGTTGCCAGTACCAATTAAACGGTTTATTTTATTCTTCGATTCCATACTTTCTTCGAGGTATCCAGATGCCACCGTATCGCTTTTCCACTGCCCATGATTTTTTAAGGTCAACATATCCCCACCCGCATTTACAAAAAGAGTTGCCGATGTTCTTCGTAGACAGTGGCCTGTGAACGCTTTAGCATCGGCATAACCTAAATATTTAGCAACTTTTGATGGTACATTTCCAAAAGTATTTTTGCCAACCACTTGGGAAATGCATTTGCCATTACGATATCCCAAGAAATAGCGTCGTTGTTTAGTTTCTTTTGGTCGCAACGACGTATATTTTCGAAAGAAACTTAAAGCGTTCATCTCTTCTTCTTCTATTATCGTAAAACTTTTTGGGCCCCCAGTTTTTGTATCTTGAATTTTTACCACCACAACCTCACCTCTGTCATCTACGTCATCTACATTTAATTTAACGAGTTCGTCCCTTCTTAGGCCACCAAAAATCCCCATCACCAGAACAACCTGTGTTTAACATAAATATGTTTTCGTTAATGTCACAATTAACTACCTTAAAACCTTTTCTAGAAGAAACATGTCGTCTGGAGCCTCTTTCATAAACTTGAGCACATCCTCTCGTGTCAAAATTTTAGATTTTTTTGGTATATACCCCTTGGAATGTTGCTTCAAGAAAGCTTCTAATCTACTATAATTTTTTATATCTATTTTCTTGTAGACTGACAATGTCGACCTTAGCATTGAATATTTCGACCAGAGTAAATTTGGAAATGACTCCGACTATAAAAGACACAGGCTATCAAATATTATTAAAAAATGTACAAAATACATACCAATTCTGGGAAATAGCCCATTAGGACTGTTTCACTGACTTTCGTAATTAGTAAATCATTTTTTTGCATCCATATTTCAAAGTTATGATACCCCTTGTCATATTGCACACGAGATTTTCTGGGCAACAAGTTTTCGTTAGCCTTATCGGCTCGTTCTTGAATGCTTTTTGGAATTTCGTCGTCCATTCAATACAACTGTCACTAGTTTTTTATTCACAAACAATAAAACAAACAAATCGTCATAGATACAAGCCACCACAAACTAGAAAATTTAGCAAAATCAAAATCAAATTCAAAATTTATAAAATTTTTAAATATTGACAAATTAAAATGCAGTGAAATATAAAACGTTGTATGCATCACGAGCATTACTCGATGTTTATGCTCTCGAGCAACTTAAAAACTTTCGGGCCTGGCGGCCCTCGCCCTTTTAAATTGGTTGCCCTCGACATAAACATCGTCATAATGCCCTAGATACATAAATAACTATTAGGAATGTTTATCCTTAGTGTTTATTTATAAAAGGTTATTAAAATTCGAATATTTTACTGATATAACGGAATTTCTAAGTTGGTTCTTAATTATCATCCGTTAATCCTGGTCACCACATTACCCCCTTCCTAGTGAGACGTGGGAGCGAATGATGTAGTTCGACTTTATCGTATAGTCGTATTAACTGGTTGGGTTAACTGTTGCGGATGCGGTTGGGTTAACGCTTGCAGTTGCGGTCGGGTTAACGGTTGCGGTTGCGGTCGGGTTAACGGTTGCAGTTGCGGTCGGGTTAACGGTTGCAGTTGCGATCGGGTTAACGGTTGCAGTTGCGGTCGGGTTAACGGTTGCGTTTGCGGTCAGGTTAACGGTTGCTACTGCGGTCGGGTTAACCGCTGCGATTGCGGTCGGGTTAACAGTTGCGGTTGCGAATATCTACCAGTAAAATGAAATGATTTAGAAAATCCGATCCGATAAATCCGATAATGGCTTTGTTGATGTCAGCGATTAGAAATTTCTATTTCGCTTCTCTGCGGAGTCCAAGGTTTATGTTGAGAGGTAATGTTCTGCATGTGTTGATAGTTGTGTTGTTTGCAGCATATGGTATGTTGGTAGTTTATATAAAATAAATATATAAACAATTATAAACAATTTGATGTATGCGCATGGTTTGATACATTTTCATATAATGTATAGTTATTAACAAATGAAATTATAATCAAAATGAAATATAATCGATTGATACGTGGTTTGAAAAGTTCTGAAAAGTGTGTGTGCATTTTTTAGGTTTTCTAAAATAGTGATATGGATAAAATGAAATATTTTCATAATCATGTTAAGTTAAAACTATTGAAAATCTAAATAAATCTAAAAATCTAAATCTAAAATTTAAAAAAAATAAAACGCAACTAAGTTGATAGTCTGCGACATTTGATATTTGGTGCGTTCTATTTA
Source organism: Cantharis rufa (assembly GCA_947369205.1). Taxonomy (NCBI): domain Eukaryota; kingdom Metazoa; phylum Arthropoda; class Insecta; order Coleoptera; family Cantharidae; genus Cantharis; species Cantharis rufa. Next base: position 29,000,254 of record OX376304.1, read on the forward strand.
CCAAAAAACTAACTTTAACTTAGATTAAAATCTAAGTAGAGGGGGAAAAAATCTAAGTTCGAACTTAGCATTTTCGTGCTTATAACCTTACATTTAATTACAAAATAATTTAATTCATAAACCACATAAAATAGATAACTCAAATAAACAATGACATAACTACATAAAACCGCCAAGTTAGACAAACTTAGGAACTAAGGTTGATTTTTAGTTACCTTACGAAACAAGTAAAAAAAACTAACTTCCCCTCAAATGCTAAGTTGGTAAATAGAACGCCATTTTACCTAACTTTAACTTAGATGAACTTAGATTATCTTAGATTAACTTAGTTTTTTGGTAAATAGAACGCAGCAATTATCATATGTTTCTAATTTATGAATCTCATCAGGCAAACCTAGAAAATCTAAAATCAAAATTAAGCCGAACAGTATGAACTCAATACAAAGTGAAAAGTCAAATTTATTTGACATTTATAAATAGAAATTCCTACTACTTGATACCAAAATTAGTTGAAAAATGTAAAAAAATATATTTTGGAAAAATCTAAACAAAGCCAATACAACAAATTAATGGCGTGTAAAAACCCAATTCCAAAATCTCGGAGATGCGAGCTTAGTTGAAATGTAAAGGCTAATCCACACAATAATTGTTTAAATTAAATCCTACTAATTGATGCCAAAAATAGTTGATTAAAAAATGGAAAAATATTTTTGAAAAATTCTAATCAGAGCCAATAAAGCAAAATAATGGCGTATAAAATGTAATTATACAAGAAAAATGTATAATAAACCTCATTCCAAAATCTCGGGAATGCGAGCTTAATGAAATTAATGTAATTGTTATAAAGCAAGTATAACTGATATGAAAAATTAATATAATCAGGTCTATTATGTATCACAACCTTTAAAAATAACGGTCAACCTTTATGTTATAATAAAGTTTCAAAATAGCGTAAAGCGAGAAACATTATTATAGCTAACATGTGTCAGAAAGAGAAAGTAATATTTCTATTTTCGGATCAAAACACGGTTCATCAATTTTTTATTTCATAACTGTCACTATTATAATAACGTTTGTGATACATAATAGGCCTAATTGTATAGTTATTAACAAATGAAGTTATAATCAAATTATAATTTAAAAACAATAAAATAAAATTAAAAAAAACTAAAAAAAAAATTATGATAATATTTCATTTTGATTATAATTTCATTTGTTAATAACTATACATTATATTAATTTTTCATATCAGTTATACTTGCTTTATAACAATTACGTTTCATTAAGCTCGCATTCCCGAGATTTTGGAATTAGGTTATTATACATTTTTTTACGCCATTATTTTGCTTTATTGGCTCTGATTAGAATTTTTCAAAAATATTTTTCCATTTTTTTAATCAATATATTTTTGGCATCAATTAGTAGGATTTCATTAAAACAATTATTGTGTGGATTAGCCTTTACATTTCAACTAAGCTCGCATCTCCGAGATTTTGGAATTGGGTTTTTACACGCCATTAATTTGTTTTATTTCATTTTGGAATCATAACCTTGTTATTAGGACCTAAATGCGGGCGTAATATATGTAGCTTTTTAAGCCCGAGGGCCTATAAAGTTGCTAAGCAATGTCAACAATATTAATACCTATCAAAACAAAATGTGGAAATCTTAAACTTTAATATTAAACTTTAAGGATACTGCAAATTATTTATTAAAATTAAATACACAAAACTTTTCGTACTCTTTCTACTTCTAGTACAAATCCTTTGATTTTATTGGAATTAATCTATTCTGGGCGGCCTCAAAGTTATCAAAACTTTCTTTTGAATAAGCTTGCTCAATATTATCCATTTTCAAATAAAAATGAATTTGTTTACAATAAATCAAGAGAGCATTATAGCAATATCAACAACCTACATAGGAACCATGGCACACCAAAAATGCATAGCACAAACAAAACGACGACATAATATATTTTCCCAAAATACTTAATTCTTGAATTTAACTCTTCAAATATCAAGTACCAAAATGAAATAAAACGTTGTATGTACCACGTGCACAATCATTTTAAAAATCAGGGCTATAATCTATCGATTGTGCCCTTAATACATAAATAACTATTATTGGCTTTGTTTAGATTTTTCCAAAATATATTTTTTTACATTTTTCAACTAATTTTGGTATCAAGTAGTAGGAATTTTTATTTATAAATGTCAAATAAATTTGACTTTTCATTTTGTATTGAGTTCATACTGTTCGGCTTAATTTTGATTTTAGATTTTCTAGGTTTGCCTGATGAGATTCATAAATTCGAAACATATGATATTATCAAATGTCGCAGACTATCAACTTAGTTGCGTTTTAACAGTAAGATTTTCAATATTTCTAACTTAACACGATTATGATATTTCATTTTGATTGATACATTTTCAATCGGTGCTTCCAAATCTTGCATGGTAAAAACATAATCTTGTATTGCTGCGCCTTCTCGAGCTGCTACGGTATCTACTATTAGAAGATGGTCGTCTTTTGTGTGCAGAATTTGGCAAGCTTAATTCTGTTTTTTAATTCGTCCAGTTCATGTTGTAGTGCTTTGATTTCGACTGATTTCGACTTAATTATCCATTTACTTGTAGGGGTCGGTGTATTATTATCATTAGTTCTTCATTGTTTGTTTTTATCGGGGTCGGTGTATGATTTCCGTTAGTTCTTCATGTCGGGGTTATCATTTTAGGTGCGGTTCATCCTTAGTGTTTATTTATAAAAGGTTATTAAAATTAGAATAATATTTTACTGATATAACGGAATTTCCAAGTTGGTACTTAATTATAATCCGTTAATCCTGGTCACCACATATCGAAAGCAATAGTATATGGTTTGGCAAGGGGTGAAACAAAGCGACTTCAGACGAGAGTGAAATTTGCTTGCCCGAGTGAAGAGAAGGCTGGCATCACCTTTGTGATTGATTTCGATGATTGATTGATTTTGAAAATCGATGATTTTTCAAGTTACCTGTATTGAAACAGAAAATTTTATAATTCGAAAATTTTTTGAATTAGCAATAACTCAACAACGGCGCTAGATATCGATAAACTGAGAAAAGTTCGCCCCCCCTTGTTTCACCCCTCCTGTGAATTATCGGTAGGAAACCATATGCAAAAATTTAGATCGATCGCGCACAAAAAAAATTACTCATAAACAACAATTTCGAATTAATCTGACAGCTGTCATATTAATAAAATTTTTAAAAGTTTCAATGCAGAAAAAATGTAATTCTGACAGGGTTGAAATGAAATCGGAATCTGAGTTGGCGGTAAGAAACTTGACTGTTTCTGCCCGTGGGCAGAAACAAATTAATTTTTAGTATAACAAAAAGATATTAAAATTTGGAATACCAAATTTTAATATATTATCGACTGTCTTTTGATAATAAAGAAGAGAAAAACTAAAAAGTTTTTATGAGCCTTCAGTCGCGATGACCTATCTTATTAGATAAGGTACTACCTTCAAATATCCAGCCACTGTTTTTATTGACACCAAACAAGTAGCACCAACTTTTGTTTTAAGAAGCAGATCATATGATAAAAACATGGACCGCGCCACCTAGACTGAGACTCGAGTTTCGATCTTACTCTAACGAGATGGATCTCATCGGTCAATCGCTGGTGGTCGCAGTACCAAGTTCTACCAAAGTCTCCGCTTGTAATTTGCATTGTTTAAAACTTCAAGTAGCACCACAACATTTAGCGCCATACAGCGGTGTAATATTTAAAGATTTGCAAGCGTCCTAGTGGCAACTAGTTGCTACTAGGACGAAACAAGCAACAAGCTTGTTGCCTACTACTATTTGTTTATAATAGTAATTCACAGTAAGCAAACAGCAGTCAGTGGTAAAAATAGAAATAAATGTAGGTATTAACTTATGTATCTACTGCAATTTTTTCTAATTTATCGAAAATGTGCTAAAATAATAAGCACCAAAAAAGCTTAAAACTAAATTTAAGCATAAAAGTATCTAAATAAGCATATAAGCATAAAAAAATAGCGCAAAATGACTTATTTTTATGAGATTCATGGACATAATCGGTGCGATTCTGATTTGAACATGGTTATGTAACCATATTGTTATGACTAGATTGTTATCCTAAGTTATTACCATCTCCGTAACAATGTTACCGAAAATTGGTATTCTGTTTAGACACGTATAGTCATGATGGTTATAATTTAAGCATAACCAAACCTTGTTAGAAATAGTTCAAATGTTACGTAAAAATAGTACAAATGTACAAATATTACAGATGGATCCATCAGCTGTTGTGATTTCAAAATTAAATTTTAGGTTAGATTTAAATTTAATTTTTTTTAATGTTTGTGTTTTATTTATTAAAGAGCGATTTATCAAAAAATGATCTATTTGGCACATAGTTTTATAAGCTGTTTTTGCTTTTTTTTAGGGTTTTGTATTGTTTTTGAATTATTATGCTATTGTATGCGTTTGTTGAATTTCTATGCTATTTTTAATTAAAAAAAATTGAATAAGGTTTTAGAAGAAAATAACGGTTTAAAAATATTGGACAATATAGTCAAAACTATACCTGGAAAAACTACGTTAAATTTAAAAATCGATCCCTTCTTGATAGAAATATTCAAGTTTTGCACCTATCACTAAGGTGCAAAACTTGAATTGTCAACGTTGAAAGAAACTTTTTAGCTTACAATAGTATATACCATTACCATTACTAACAAGGTAAGAAGGTTCTTACTGGCGAATGGAGGATATAACTGACGAGCCGAAGGCGAGTCAGTTACCTCCTTGAGCCAGTAAAACCCGTTACCTTGCGTGTATTGTTTTATATTTTATTTGTTTCTCATTTGTAAAAAGGTTAGATAAATTCCAAAAAAATCTCAATAATTTGTCGCAAATGTCGTAAGCTATGGAAGCGTTGCCATGAACATGTCTGTTTATTTTTCTTTACATTTGTTTTGGCGAAAGCGAAAATGAATGTACCAAAAGAAATTATTGAGGCAGCCAGCAGTGTAGCTTCAAGTTTATTACCTGCAAAATCAGCTTTAAGGTACGAGCGAGAATACGACGACTTCAAAAAGTGGCAAAACAAAAATAGTGTGATTGGGGTAACTGAAGATGTTTTGTTGGTATACTTGAATCAACTATCAGCTAGATTCAGCCCTGATACTTTATGGGCAAAATGATCTATGCTGAAAAGCTGCTTGGAAATGAAAGAAAATGCCCCTGTTCGCAGGTTTGTTTTCCTTAAAAAATTTATTGAAAAATATGACGTTTAGTTGTCATTTGCAGATTTCAAAAGGTAATAGCGTTTCTGCAACGAAAAAATGAGCGTTATGCGCCAAAAAAGGCCAAGGTATTAAGTAAAGAAGAGGTTGAACAATTTCTTTTACATGCTCCTGATGACCAGTGGTTGCTGGCGAAAATTGTAACAATATCTGGGATTTTTGGATGTTGTCGATGTGACGAAATTCTCTCCTTAAACATGAATGATGTAGAAGATATGGGAAAATACGTTATTGTGACATTGCGGCAAACAAAAAATTTAACAACAAGAAGATTCACCATAACCGATGATGGCTGCAGCTTCAAGCCCTGCATGTTATACAGAAAATATGTAAATCTTCGGCCTCCTGGAACAGAAAGCCTAAGATTTTTTTTGACATACCGACATGGAAAGTGCATTTCCCTTAATGCTGGCCAGCACACTATTGGTGGTGTCCCAAAGCAAATAGCGAAATATTTAGGTTTAAAAGACCCAGAGTTATACACCGGCCACTCTTTTCGCAGAACTGGAGCCACTATGGTTGCTGATTCGGGTGGAGATATTTTATCACTAAAGCGTGCAGGAGGGTGGAAGAGCACCGAAATTGCGATGAGTTATGTCGATGATTCGGTCAACAAAAAAATCGAAATGTCTAGCAAATTATTTGGTAGTAAGGAGAGTACAAATGTTCTGCAGTCCTCGAGTTCAGCAGTTTTTGAGTCAACAGATGGTTCATCATCATCAGTATCAACTCTTTCATCATCAAAAATCTGTGTTACTGGAAATAACAATTGTACCATGATTTTCAACATATATGACGATAAAACAAAATTTCCTAATGTAAATAATACTACTAACTTGTAAAAATTTTGCAAGTTAACTGTCAGTTTTACAAGTTAGTGACTTGATAAAATAAACTTTCTTGATTAATATTGCGTTTTTGGAAACTGACGTTTACAAATGAGAAACGAATAAAAATCTTTTATTGAAAAGATGCATTTTACTCTAGATCATTTCGAACAATTTTTAAAAAGCAATTGTTTTAAAAATTAAATTAATCCTTTTATTAATAAAATTGAATTAATGTCTTTTTATTAAATTGATGCCTCTTTTGGTAATATTTGATAAATGTTTAAGCACCTTATTTTGAAATTTTTATGTTTTTTTATCCGGACTCCAGTTATTATAAACGTTATTAATTTTTCAATTATTAAATTTTACTTACTGATCTTCAACATTTTCAAAATTTAAGTGAAAATTAACACCAATTGATTGGTGATTTATATCACCAATATCGGATCGATTTATATTAAAAAATTTCATAACAATAATTAAAAAGTTAGTAAAGTTAATAGTGAAATCTATTTGTTTGTCGCTAAATTCTCTAAGCGCGTGTATATGAAATAACATTTACTAATTAAAAATAATTCAAATAGTCTTTCACGAACGTAAAACAATGGTCAAAATGAGCTTAACAAGCACTGAAATGCAGTTGTTATCATAACCATGAATAATAATTATAACAATAAATGGTTGACAAACCACACTCTCATGGTTATACCTGCACAATCAGAATAACAAAACGGCTGAAATAACCATATTGTTACAAAATAACCAAATGGTTATGATAACAAGGTTGTTATGTCAAATCAGAATCGCACCGAATATACTATATCAATTATACTTCTGCTATGAATATTTCTGTATAGCAAAGTTTCTAGAAATCCGTACTCTTCTAATAAGATAGGTCATCGCGACTGAAGGCTCATAAAAACTTTTTAGTTTTTTTCTTCTTAATTATTAAATTAATTTTTGACTAATATTCGCAGTGGTCTGAAATTGTCATGTTTCGAGTATCTTATATGAATATATAAAAAATATGTATATGAAAAAAAAAGTATATGAAAAATATTAAAAAAATCTTGTAATGTAAAAACCATTTTATGAAAAACAACATATTTTCGAATATTAGCATAAAAAAATGAGAAAAACGTCTGAGTTCTTCCAATTGTTTTGTAGTTCTAGGCTGTTAATAGAAGAAAGTTTCAATAAAATTTTATCACTGGTTACTACCCCGTCCTCAAGCAATTAAATATAAGCTGCAACCGATACAACGCTGTCACGTTCAAATCTCAAAAATTATATATGTAGATATCGACGTTAAAAGGACCTTAAGAATATTTAATATTCTAATATTTAGGATTTAGACATTACTTCTTCTTCTTTCTTCTTTTTATAAAATAATAATATAATTATTTAGTTAGTGTTATAAATATCATTCAAATCTCGGTTTTTATAGATGGTAAGTAACGGAAATTCTTCCTATTTTGTTATAGAAATTAATTTTTTCTTTCAAATAACATGATTAAACCGTAATTTTTATCTTTTTCTCTGCCTACTTTTTCATTCATCCGTTGGTTTATTTTTAAACCAATCAGTAGTGTGTTATAAAAAAGAGTTATAGTTCTCAAAAGTTTAAACCATTAAAACTATTGATTTTGTATTATTCTATAATATAACTTCGATTATTAAAACGGTTTGCATCTAATTGCATGCTTGTTGGCGAATCGTGCCGCAGCGATTAGTTTCCGGCGAGTTTTACGCGAATAATAGTAACTTTGACTATACTGCCAACTCTCGCTAAGTGAAATTTTTCTTTAAATCAAATTATTTATTTGACAGGTGCAGCTGAATAGAGTTTTGTGTGTAAAAATTATTTTCTATTTTAATATTTTAATTCGAACTCTCTTGAAATCGAATTTTATTTTAATGAATGTATGTAGTTAGAGTATCCCAAAGTGTAAACATTTTCAGACAAACTTGCCGCTTCTACCTGACGTGTCATGATGCTGACGAGTCATGACACTGCCGTGTGATACGCCTTTAGGCAATCTTAACGTCAAAAATTACTGCTTTTGAGAGCAATCCTCACCCGAATCTGCTCTCTCACAGAGTTGTTACTATTGAATACGGTATTATTAAAAAAGTTACAGAATGGATTTTTTTACTCCGTTTTTACTCTTTTAAGTCCATTAATTACTAAGCCAAAACACTAGGTTTGAGCCCGGTAGAAGTAGAAATTTTATTCATATCATTTATTGTTAATACATTAAAATTTAATCCCAAAATGTATGTAAAATATAATAAACTTTAACTCCTAAATTACACGATGCACTTATAAATATTCGAGATATAGCGATAAAAACTTTTCATACTATTCGTAAGATAAAGCAACAATATTATTTGGAAATGTTATTTAAATCGTTTAAACAGTTTTTTTATTATAGAAATAAAACTATTTTGCCACTTACCCCTTTCAACGGCTAGTTTCTTTATGTAGTAAAATCGCCTCATGAACTTTTTGCACTTAGGAAACACCTTGTATAAATTAAATTTTTTTAATTAAATTAAAATATCATAATCATGTTAAGTTAAAAATTTTTAAAAATCTTACTGCTGAAAAAGCAACTAAGTTGATAGTCTGCTACATTTGATATATCACATTATGTTCCGAATTTTAGAATCTCATCAGGCAGACCTAGAAAATCTAAAATCAAAATTATCCCGAACAGTATGAACTCAAAATAAAAGTTAAATTTATTTGACATTTATAAAAATTCCTACTACTGCATACCAAAATTATTTGATAAAATGTAAAAAATATATTTTGGAAAAATCTAAACTTAACATGATTATGATATTTTATTTCAATTTAATTATATTTTCACATGTTAATAACTATATTTTATTAAATTTTTTTGCTTCAATTATATAATTATGTTTTCAATTCATCATATAAGTAAATAATGTACTTACAAACGGACTCCTGATTGGTAAAATCCAGTTTTTGATTAACCACTGGAAGTCAATTCTAGATAAAAAGATTTAGTTTTCCATATTCGAGGATTTATACGTATGTGCATACTTTGCATTATGTAAGTCATAAAGGTAACATTTTGCAGTGTTCAATCAACTACAATGTTCTATATAAACAGATTCTTACTTTATAAGCAAATTATTGCATTGCATTGTAATAAAAACACTGTCCATAATTTTATTCTTAATAATTTTACCATATTGTTAACTTTCCACTAGGATCATTTCAACTACAAATTTAAAATTTTTAGTCCATATGACTGTAGTTGATATTACGCACGTTTTATGCAATTTTTTGAATATTTAAATTCATACATTACCATAGGTTCATTTAATAACGATCAACTTTTAATATTTTTTAAATCAAAAATGCATAATTATCATAAATTAATAGTATATTACTGGCCAAGCATAGAAAATGATCCGTTACTGGGCGCGCAGGTATATTAAAAAGTGAGCGTAGCGAGCTTTTTAAAGCTGTAAGCCCAGTAACAGATCATATTTCGAGGCGAGGTGAGTATAATTTTTTATCGGAAAACATAAAATTATCAATTATATCAAATATAAAAAAACATTGTTTAAATTATAAATTGTGACAGATAAGGCAAATTAAAACAATGTCATTAAGGCAACCCTCTATGGCAAAATGCCTTAAGCGATTAAATCATAATTCAATAGTTTGGCGATCGCCAGTTCGAATCCCACGTCGGACAAATTTTTATAATAGAATTTTTTTATAATATAAATGAATTGACTTGCAGGGCCGCGTTTCATAATAGTACTAATATTATTAGTTGGAAAATACTAGTTGCTTATTATTGCTATTGAGAACCACCGGAGAAAAATTTTTTGCTGTGCTTTTAGAATAGGTTATTTTATTAATAAGTACCAAAAACCACACAGGTAGCTGATCAGATCAATTATTTAAAGAGTATTTAAAGTTACTTGTAACTAGTAATATTAGTAAATTTTCATTATGAAACGAGGCCCTGAAGTAACAGAATCGACCATTAATAAAAACACATTAATGGTCGATTTTACATTATTAGTCGATTTGTGAGCTGACTAAGAATGTTTTGTTTTGGCTGCCGGGTGGACACTCGGAAAGCATCGCTTTCGTTATGTTTTCCAATAAAGTACTTAATTTAGGGTATGGCAAATACAACTTAATAATCGTCATAATTTTATATTTCACCTTTATCCAGAAACAAGAAATTTTTTTCATGTTTCATGCAATGCTTCTTGTCAAATCCTATATAAAAATTATAAAAATTCAGTTTCCAGAAATATAATATTATTACTTAATATTATACAAACTAAGAACTATGTATTTTTTTATACCTTAAAAAAATATTTGTTGCGAGATGAATATTATATTTTCAAAATTTCAGTGTATAAATTGTAAAAAATACCAATTTGCCATTTTATAGTTTTTTAATAATTTTTTTTTAAAAGAACAAAAGCAAACTGTTTCGGTACAAATGTTAAACACGAAAGTCGAAGTTTTCCATACTAACATCAACATACCACTTGGCATAAAGTGGTATGTTCAAATCAGCTTTATGATTTGAATCATAATCAATCATCAATTATAGTATGAATCAAATCAACTTTACGGCGGATATAATACAACATTATACCTATTATATAATATACCTAGGAGTAGGATTCGATAACAAATATAATTATACTTTTATTGCGTTAATAACCATTTTACATCAAGACAGCACAATTATAATTAAAATTTCAAATATGTTATGCTGTAGGAAAACTACCAATGATCTTTAATAATTTGCATTAAAAATTTTAAAATAACTAGTATTGTGAATGTTATAATTTATAAATAACGTTTAGACTCAAGATAACTTTTGAAAGCGGACACCGTCATTTCGGCCATTCCAGTTCGGCACCGTCATTTCGGCCATTCCAGTTCGGCACAGTCGTTTCGGCGACAGTCAATTCGGCGACCCGATATTCGGCTATGCCAGTTTCGGCGATTCCCTCGGCGATTCCAGTTGGGCACCGGCAGTTCGGCGACAGAAAATTTGACTACGTCGATTCGGCGACAGGAGGCATACTTTTAGTTTATTCAATTTATTCACTTACGTCTAGCGACCAACACTATACAAAATTCCTGTGCGCACGCATTATAACAGATTGCACTTATAAAAATTTATTTGCTGACAGCTAATGCAGTTAAGCTAAAAATACTAAATTCAGTTTATTAGAACAGTCAATGTTTTGTTGTTTTATTTTGTGTAAATATATTATAACTTATGTTGTATATTATAAATACAGGGTGGAGTAAATAATAAAAGCAATATCAAAGTGTGACCAACTTCATAATAATTATAATAAATAATTTTATATTATATAAAAATACATTTCAATAATTAAAATTTGTTTATTTAGTTAATCTAGAAGTTTGTGACCAATTAGTTAAAATTGAAGAAGTACTTCTGTTGAAATTCAAGATGGACAACTCTCTAAAATGAAAGATATGTGAAAAACATTACTCAACTATGTCAAATTTAAGGAAACATTAAATGTTAAAAAAAACAGTAAATGAAATAAAATATCAAAAACCTTATTGTCGACCGTAAAAACTAAAAATAAGAAATTAATAGTTGAGATAGAGGTCGTTATAATCTACAAAGTAGATACATTTCAAAATATAAATTTGTAGTAGGACATCGGTAGTCAGGACCGTATTAGGAATCAATAACGAATGAAAAAAAATAGCAAGAAAAAAATTATTAAATTCAAAACGCCTTAACGAACGACATGTTTCGGACTTATTCGTGGTTTTACCCAACGAAATTGACCTCATCAGGCTCGTACTGACAATGAAAATATAAATGGCTTAAAAATATAAATGTCTTAAATGGCTGTAATTCCCGAACGGTGACAGCAAGAAATTCGCGATTGCGGTAACTAATTAGCCTCAAATTAGCCACAAATTCCCATATAATTATTTTTTGGTTTTAGTAAGTTTTTAGAGGTGGCGGCGCTGGCTTGATGTAAAGCTAGCGCCACCACCTCTCAAACAGTTGTAATTCGCGAACGGTAAGAGCGATAAATTCGCGATTGCGGCAACTAATTAGCCACAAATTAGCCACAAATTCCCATATAATTTTTTTTAGGTTTTGCAAAAGTGGCGGCGCTAGTTTGATGCGGGTTTATTTCCCTACCGCCCTTAAGTAAATCCCTTCTTTTGCTATTTGCTCTATTTCAATAATACTAATTGTATTAATCCTTTTCTTGGTCTTCCCCACTTCGATACAATTCAGTCTTTTCAATTAATCAATATTTCTTTCTAAGTACCTATACTTTCCAAAATTTCAATTTATCTTCCACTTTTTTCGAGGAGTCATAGGTGGTACTTTGAGTGTAGGAATATTTAATTTAAAAATTAATTTTTTTAAATATTTTTAATTATATAAATTCTTAACTTTGTGAAAATTAATAAAATTAAAACTTCAAAATAACAAGTTAATTAAAACCAATAAAATACAATAATTATTATTTAAGCTTTCAGCGAAGGTTGTCGCTATCGTCAGAAATTTAATTCAATATAATATAAGTTAATATTTTTAATAAATATTAACACTTAAATAAATTTTCCGCCGCCGAATGGACGTAGTCGAATTTTCTGTCGCCGAACGAGAATTGCCGAAATGCCGGTGCCGAATTGGATTCGCCGAAAGTGACGAAGCCGAATTTCGGGTCGCCGAACTGACCATCGCCGAACTGCGGTCGCCGAAACGACGTGTACCGACTTTTGAAAGTTATTTCAAAACTCGCGCTTTATGCAGTTCGGCTCTTAAGGCGAGTTCTCACGAATCATATTTAATTGGCAAATTATTATATTTAGTTGATCAGCAAAAGTTGAATATTTTTGTTTGATTTTGTTAGACTATTTACGCATGCTTGTTTTTTATAATCGTACGTATGACATTAATACAAAATTAATTTTAAAAGTGGATTACAGATTTTAAAATTGTTTTCAGCCGTATTTGTAAATAATTTCAATAAATTACAGTTTTGAAAAAATATTAAAATGTGAACGTTCGTGTTTTTATTATTATAGTAGTGGCCGAAACTCTAAAATTACCTGTTACTGAGCGCTCAGTTATACTGAAAACCAAGCCAGCAAACTTTTGGAAGCTATATAATTATATAAACCCAGTAATGAAGAATTTTACAAGTAGAGGTAAGTATACTATAATAACATTAAACTTTAATACGAGTACAACTAATAATGTTATTCTTCAATATTCGGTATATAGCATAAGAAAAATTGCTGTAAATTACAACGTCAATTCTCGGGTCTGCTCTTATTGTATAAAAATAAGATACTTTAGCAAAACTGAATTCTTGAACATGAGCCCCGCTAGCCTGCGTGATTTAATGTAGATATGCAATTAGCTAATATTTTAGAGAATATACTATAGGTTACGTATCTCCTCAAATCATATTAACATTTCAGAGAAAGCAATGATATTTTTGAGAAAAAATAATTGAATTCTTTTTAGATATATTGCAATAATTTTAGTCATTTTTGAAAATTTTTTGGATTTTAATATTTTAAAAAGTTAGTACAATGTTTCTCGTAAGATACAAAAACATCGATCTAATAACTACAAAATTACCAAATTGATAGCGATTTTTCTTATGCTATAGATCGAATTTTGAAGAATAACATTATTTATTTCGAAATCTTAATGCCTCTGTCGAGTGTGAAAAAAAAACAAGTCCCCTCATTTTGCATAAACAATGTATTTTGACGAAAACAAATTCTGTAATATAATTTGAAATTAATTTAGTCATAATAATTATGTAATATATTAAATGTTAAATTATTGTTGACCTTTATTATTAAAATTATTAGAAATATTGTTGAATATGAGGTGTATATTTTTACAATGTTAATTGTAAAATTGAAAATTTTAGCCTTGAAAATGAGACAGTAAACGACTCGAAACGTTGCCTTGGACACAGGGCCGCGTTAAGGCATGTGAGTACCCTAGGCATATTCTTTTTTGCCGCCCCCTTAAAATTAAAATTTGAACTTATTATAACAGCATAATATTTATTAGCAAAATAACAAATTTATTTACTTAAACAGTAGACAGTTTTTTGTTCTTCGTTTATTTTTATTCTTTACTCTCTCATATTACTATGCAGCACTTAAAAATTGTTTATGTTTTCTACATAATGTAATTATGATTTTTAAATAAGGACAATTTACAATCAAGTTTCTATTTATGTTGCATTTTTTATTAGAATTAATTAGTATTTTTGCCGCCCCTATAAGACTGCCGCCCTAGGCAGCTGCCTTTCTTGCCTAATGAATAAATCGGCCCTGGTTGGACAATTAACATTGCAAAAATATAGACCTCATACTTAACAATATTTCTAATAATGTAATATCTTCTTCTTCTTCTTCTTCTTCGCTACATGGATTAGGCTATGTTGCCTGTTATAATTATAATAACAATGTAATATATTATATGATATAGTATTATCTAGAAGACATATAGTGGTGTCTTACTACATACATATTATGTTATATTATAATATTATTATAATTATTATTAAATATAATAATTATAAAAATATATCAAAGTTTCTAAGTTAATCACCGATTTAAAAAAGTAAGTTCTAATATTGAAACTCATTGCAGCATCACCTTAACATCTATAGTACTAATATGTAGTTTCCGGAATATTAAAGGAAACAAATGTAATAACTTAATTTAATTGTTAATTTATTTAATTTAAATAAGATATTTAATTTGAATTAGCACAATATTATTATTTATAAAACTTAATAAACTATTAAGTTAATATCACTGAAGAGGTAAAACATAAAATCTGGATAAAATTGTCTTCTTATCTTTTCCGCTCGGAATGGACAATTTGCACGAGATTCAAATATACCCCAAATCGCATTTATTGGTGTTCAATATGTCACAATAAAAATCTTTTGGCAACTTATAAATCTTTGTTGTTAGCCTGAAAATAATTAATATATTAAATATTATAATTTTTATAAAAAATTCATATGTTTGTAAATACTCTGGCGGGCGTTTAACGCCCATATCACGTGTAGTTCCATATTTTCATAATTCCCACTACACAATTTTTATAAATTTATTAGCATTTTGTTTGCAATTTTCTTAAAAACTAGTTCTACTTAGGTACACACTGAAAAAGAAGTCACTTCATTTAATAAACTTTAAGAAAAAATATCAACATTAAAGAAGTGTTTAGATATATACAGTAAAACATCGTAACCTTGGATTTGTACAACTAATGACGTAAAATACATTTGTACGAAGCAATTTTATATTTATATGTTCTCACTCGACAGAAATAGATATATAATATACGTTGAAATTGAAAATTATGAAAATTGTCGATTGATTAATTATTTGAATTTTTGTGTAAATGCCGAAGGGTAAATCAATTAGGAATTCTTGTGAACAGTTACTCCAAGAATTCTTAAAGAATTTTTGTATAATATACTAAATTGTAAATAAGTATATCAACCCCCTCGATAAATACGTATTATTTTGTTAAAGTAAATATTTAGTATCGATCGCTTTTATATGAACACAGCTATAAATTTATATAAAAAATTACGCTTTATGCAACATACTACACTGCATTGGGGATCGTTAAAAATTTGAGTCTACATAGGTATTGTAATAGTTCAACATTATATTACTTGGGTTAGGATTTAGGTTAGTCCACGGTCTATTTACAGTATCAACACAACCATTACCAAAGAAGTATTAAATAGATAATGGAAATATCGATAAAATCGTGCAGGTAAGCAAAAAGATTCTATAGGTCTGCTGCTGTGACCACTACTCTGACGCACCTGGCGACGAATTGACGGTGAATCTGCCAATTGCAATGTTACCACGGAAGAGGTGATTGGAGCATCGGGAGAATCTAATGGACTGCTAAATGAGCTGCCGTCCATGCCAGCATTTATGTGGAAGCTGCGTGCATAACAATAAAACTATAAATCTACCAACTAGTTAAAATCTAATGATAATAAAGTTAATAATAATAATATCACACAAAATTTATGATAATCTGTCATATAATATCAAGCAAGCGCGTTATTATTTTCAATATTACATTTAAAAATAGTATTTTATTAAAATTATTTAAATGCAATTACATCCAGTACATCGGCAATCGAGATCCAAATATTGTGGTGATTCAATTATGCCATGTCTCAGAGTTTTGTCTAATGCTCCTTAGTTTTTAGTTATAAATTTTTGAAAACAAGATAGAGGTTTAACTACTTTACTGTTACCAATTCTTACAAGTTGTCGAGACAGTGTAATGGGCCGCGACTAGTGACCATCCCATTATATTCACTACCGGAATTAGATTCTGACCACACACACACAGTATAGTACTACAACCCAGGGTGGGTTTTGGCTAACCACTTCATTTTTATGAAGGGTTTTCAAGGCAGATTACCTCGGAGGTTTTCCATTGCCCGCCGAGGGAGAACGGTTAGAATAAAGTTCTTACTTCACTCAGGCTCGAACCAGGGTTCTTTGCTTAGTAGTCGATGCACTTAAGCATCAACCCGTAACCGTCCTCATTCTGACCACAACCCTACACAAATTTTCTCTACAATTCTTATTAAAAAAAATAAAATAAAAATCAGAACGTCGTATAAAGATACAGACTGAAAAAATACAAGTAAAACTTGTATACAGCCCAACTGGACAAAGAACTGGAAAAATTTAGTGCAGCTATCGTCTATCGTAAATGCAAAGTTATATTCGAAACAAATTATAAAATTAAACATCATAAAGTTTCATTACTTCAGAACATACTTAACGAAATCAAAATAAAGCATCTTAAGAAAAACTAGGCAACAAACACAAAATTTACAAATAGACGAATTTCGAATGAAAATTCAACTTGTTAATAACATTGTTACAGAATATTGTAGTACTAAATGGAGCCAATTGGGTATTTGCATCAATTTTTTATTTGCATAATATATATGTTATTATATAAATAAACGTACCAGAAAAATCATATAATAGTTAAAAAACGATATATTTAGCTATTTATAATGCAAAATCATTTTCAAATTTCATTAAAATGCTTAATTTTAAATTAGAATCAAAACTCAATTTGATTGGTCAAGACAGGCGTGACGTACTAAGTTACATGTGTGTCATGCATGTGTGTGTACTGTCAAAGTACTGTGTAGTGCATATTAGTTATTTATGTATTAAGGGCAATTTAAAGCCCGACGCTTTAGCGGAGGGCTTAAAATTGCCTGAGGGCTATAATCTGATTGTGCACGTGGTACATACAACGTTTTATTTCATTTTGGTACTTGATATTTTAAGAGTTAAAATTCAAGAATTAAGTATTTTGGGAAAAAATATTATGTCGTCGTTTTGTTTGTGCTGTGAATTTTTGGTGTGCCATGGTTCCTATGTAGGTTGTTGATATTACTATAATGCTCTCTTGTTTTATTGTAAACAAATTCATTTTTATTTGAAAATGGATAATATTGAGCAAGCTTATTTAAAACAAATTTTTGATAACTTTGAGGCCGCCCAGAATAGATTAATTTCAATAAAATCAAAAGATTTGTACTAGAAGTAGAAGGAGTACGAAAAGTTTTGTGTATTTAATTTTAATAAATAATTTGTAGTATCCTTAAAGTTTAATATTAAAGTTTAAGATTTCCACATTTTGTTTTGATAGGTATTAATATTGTTGACATTGCTTAGCAACTTTATAGGCCCTCGGGCTTAAAAAGCCATATTACGCCCGCATTTAGGTCCTAATAAACAAGGTCATGATTCCAAAATGAAATAAAAAAGTTTAGTTGTTTAAGTGCTTATTATCAAGTGTTATAGCAAATCGTAAGCGAATACAAAT
This sequence comes from Cantharis rufa, assembly GCA_947369205.1. Classification (NCBI taxonomy): domain Eukaryota; kingdom Metazoa; phylum Arthropoda; class Insecta; order Coleoptera; family Cantharidae; genus Cantharis; species Cantharis rufa. The sequence continues at coordinate 29,018,360 of OX376304.1, forward strand.
AACGCAAAGTGCCATCGGAAGGTTTTATGAAAGCGGCAACAAATAATTTGCCATCAGTTGATACGTATATGTTAATGGCATTTATTAAAAATGATGAACGGTTTAACGCAGCAGAATTAAGGGGCGCAAAAGCGAATGCGTAAGTATTGTATTTACCAATAATTTACTAAATTTAAGCATAAACTTATTTAAAAGAAAGTGCAAAAATCGTGACTACATTATAATTATTATAGTCACATTTGTATTCTATTAATTAAATTGTCAAGTGTTGGAGGTTATGTTATGTATGTTTATTCTACTTAATTTATTTATTAATTTGACAGATCATCTCGTGAACAGTACGGTGACAACGCAATTGGCTATGTTGAGGTAAAAAGAGAAGGTCCATTATGTATTCTTCCATGTCAAGTGTGTCCGGAACACAGAGTTTGTACAAAGATTTAAGTGGTGTCTTTGACGGTTAACGAAGAAGAAGGGAAAATATTAGATGTTGTGTGTGGAGATTGTGCTTCATCATTAGGTAAATTGTAATAAATTAGAAGGACGATTGTTTTTTACACTATTTTTTTATATTAATAGGTGGTTGTAAACATGCTTTGGCTTTCCTAATGTGGGCACATAGAAGAAGCGAAGAACCTTCCTTACAGATATCACTTCATATTGGATGCGACCACGATTATCTGCTGTTGGCACTTCGACTAAGTTTATAACGGCTGCAAATTTTACCAAAACTGCTACTTATTCTGTTGCATCAACATCAACTTCTGCTATTGCATCAAACTTCATCTGCTGTTGCATTAACATCAGTAAGCGCATCCACCTTTAGAAGTGATATTACAACCATAGGTAATACAGTAAACCTGGAGGGACAAATTCTTCGATATTCTTCGGATCAATATAAAGAAAAATTTGACAATTTAACACTGCACAAATGAATGTCAATGTTTCGTTCACAAGGAGGTGTACATTGTCATGATTTTATTTCGTTTTGTACTTCTACAATGACAAATAAATTATGTGAAGAAGGCGAAAAGGCATCAAAAGGACAAGCCGATTCTCCACTGTGGCGTGAATTGAAATATGGGCGTATTACTGCTTCCAAACTTTATGATTTTTCACATTGCGAAACACCTGATAGTACATTAGTTGAGTCGATAATAGGTGGATGCTATATCTTAAACATGCCGAGTTATCGTATTAAAACATTAAAACATCACAATTAACAAATTATCAAAAAACGTGTTTATTCTTTAAAACGGTGAATACATAATAATTGATAATGTAAATATCCTCGGTGGGTGTAGCAGTTGCCTGTACTACCAACACCTAAATATTAATCTGGTTATATACATGGCGTAACCAAAACTTATTTAAATTATAGTTTCATAATATACTACAGTGGATATAAAATTAAGGATAATAAATTCATGAAAATTCTTTTAGAAAAAGAAGTGATAAAATACGTAGAAAATAATAGAAAATTAAAATTTTCTGATTCTTGCGGGTTTTTTTTATTACCCTCTCTACCCATGTTTGGAGCTTCACCCGATGGTTTATCTCAAAAGTATGTTGTAGAAGTGAAATGTCCTAGCAGTGAGAAGACATTAAAACACTACATTTGCAATGGGGAAATAACTCAAAAATTCAAAGCACAAATTCATCTCCAAATGGTTTGTGCTGAAAGAAAGAATGGATTATTTTGTGTAGCATCGCCAAATTTTGAAAAATCACCAAGTGTTCAAGTATTAGAAATTGATTTCGACGACACATTTGCAAATGAACTTTTACTTTCGGCCAGATTAAAATGGCAAAAATTTGTTTTCCCCAAGTTATATTATGATTCTGTGTAAATATTTTTTTATGTACTCTTTTCTCTTTAATTTTAAAAACGAATTACATATTATTTAAAAATAAAAGTTTCTTTGTTGTAGTAAAAAATTGAAGAATTTCTTTAATGTTAAACTAAATTATTAATTTTAAATAAGGATAGTAGGTGCTTTAATTCAAACAACATTTTTTTAATTTGTGCATTTTATGCATTATTTTACTCTTGTTTTATGATTAGACTTTGTAAATTTATAAGTGCACAAGCTATATTTATCACCATATCAGTGTCACTAATTAAATTATTATTGATAACGGAATGTGGCTTTAAATATTCAAATTCACGAATTCTGCGAATTACTCTTCCAATGTGAATCCGTAAACTTGCTATACGTTTAGTTTCCAACACTTCACTGCGGGTTGGCTTTGTCGATGCCGAAACACTTGGTGGTCTAATTAATGTGCAATTTTTATTGTGTAATAGTTTTCCTATATCTTTAAAGCCTCTGTCAGCCATTACACTGGAGCCTGAAGGTACGCATTCTAAATATCCACATTCTTGAACTAATAAAGAATCACTAATTCGTCCTCCAAATCCATTAGATATGAAATTAATAAAACCATCAGGTGTTGAGGAAATTAGATACTTAAGTGTATTGCATATTGGTTACTGTCAGACTTTCATCACCACTCGTTGGACTTTGATTTTTTTTCTATTAGAAAGAGGACAATTTTCTGAGCATTTTGAGACCGCACTTTGATGCGGATTATCCAGTAGTTTTCGAGAAAACGGCATTTGAAAATCAAAATTTTACATGCATTTTACATAGGGAATTGATCCGCTCCCGTGTTTTAGTGACGGTGCGTGCGTTCTGATATAGTCTTACTGATGGGCGGAGCAAATGTATTCAGTTGTTGTCGACCACCGGTCGGGAGCACGCCGACCGTTGCTAACGAGTTTCACACCTTACGAGTTTCACCCCTTTCGAGTTGCACCTTTGGCGAGGTGGTGCGACCTATAGGGATGTTTTTAGCGAGTCAGCGTTCGTCAAAACGGCGCGTAGCGCCCGGAGCGGAGGGGACCGGAGCGGAGGGTAGCGGAGCGTCGGTTTTGACGAACGCAACCAAGGCACTCGAGATTCTAACCTAAAAACGAGTTCTGCGTTTATTTTTTAAATTATTGCATAATATTGCGTATTACACCCGATGTACATCCCACAATGTCACAATCGCGTGTGACTGCTAACAGTAAGACTATATCAGAACGCACGCACCGTCAATAGAACTTTTATGTTAATGAATTTCCCTATCTAAAATGCATGTAAAATTTTGATTTTCAAAAGCCGTTTTCTCGAAAACTAATGGATAATCCGCAAAATTTCTTTTTTTATTATACACAGAAAATTGTCCTCTTTCCTATAGTGTAGGTGTCGAAGCTCAATTCTTGGTGATGAAAGTCTGACAGATCCCGCAATCTACAATTGATTGAACGTTATTATATCGAGCTCTAAATGGAATGGGTAAATAGTATTTAATTTTTTCATTAGATGGCTCAAATATTAATGTTTTTAAATGAGCTTCAATTTGCACCAAAGTTTTTTTAAAAATCTTAGAAGCATTGGAGCTAGACATACCAAACATGTCTCTTAAGCGAAAAAATGTATCGTTTAATTTGATTTTAATTAATGTTAGCATTATATTTTTCTTGCTAATGTTGGTTTTTCTTTCGAGTATATCCGTAATATGTGTAAACCATTGATCCGGAATACCTGTATAAAACTTGGGTTTCTATGAATCGACAAGCTAGTAGCATTCAACATTTTTAATTGTTCATCTATTCTGCTTTTTTCGAGCTCTGTATCATTATCGGATGCACTAGCAACAAACGAATTACTTGATTCTACATCCAAACTGCTACTGCTGCTACTTGTTAGCGGAAGCAATCGTCTCTTACGAGTAGGATGTTTCAGTGGTGAAGTACCACGATCATTTACAAAGCTCTTTATTGGTGAACTAGCAATATGTTTCACTTTGCTCGTTAAATTGCACATCACATACTTGCTACGAAATTGTGCTCTTACTTGTATTGCAACATCTCTAGTTTCGGTTGGTATTTTTGTTGTGCCCGAAACTATACGAATTGCTGTAGTTGTTGTGCAAGGTTCATTTGGAGCTGTGCTGGTGCATGGTTCATTTGCAGCTGTGCTGGTGCATGGTTTATTTGCAACTGTGCTGGTGTAAATTTCATCTACATCGGTTGATGGTAAATTTTGTTGACTTTTGTGATATTCTGTAAGGGCTTCATCGACTAGTCGTCTTCTTTTTAATTTTGTAAGTAACGATCTTTCACTACTACTACTGGCTCTTTTTCTATCTGGCTGACAGTTAAATATATGAGGCACTACCCCCTTCTTAAAAAAAACTTTTCCACCCATTAATTTAAATCGAGTATAATTTTCCATATCCTCTTCTAGCTGCAATAAAAATAACATTAAAAAACGTAAATTTGTCATAATATAGTGCACTACATTAAAATAATCTTCACAGCAAAATAATACTGACTTCGATGTTGATATATATCGCCTAGCTGCTGCAAACCACTTCTTTTTACGAGAGTCATCGTCATGTGGCACAACCACAAACACTTTTTCCGGTGTACTTACAGTAGTATTTGTACAACCCGGCACAAAACAGTACTTAGTACGTTGAGGTCCATGCTTTTCCATAATTATTAAGTTGTATAAAACAAAATAATCGTGATAATGGTGCTTGTTTGAATGTTTTGACGTTTGCCGTTGTAACTTATGACGTCATACGAGTATATGCAACCAGGTAAGCACGTATTTTGCGTTTTATTTCGAATTTATCTTTAAAATTACAAAATATAGTCTTCCATAAAAAATTTTTTTTTCTAGTACCTCATTTATATGCTTGATAAACTTTATCTTTGCATACTTTTTAAAAAACCTGAAAATAATACCCAATTATTAACATCACTAAACCTACAAGATAACTCAATCTAGAAAATCATAAAATCCCTTAAATGTTAAAAGCAAACATAATCCAATACCAAAAAATGCAATGGTCAAGACTCAAGAGCATATTACAGTTAAAACCAAAGCAGAAGCTCTGGCCGAAATTTTCGAAAGTGCGCATCATCATCATCCCAATAACGATGAAAATCAAAACGAAATTCTTAAAGAAGCCAAAGAATTAATTAAAAAGAATTTCACTCTAAACAGACGAGAATTTGAAAAAACGTAAAGAACCTAACGAGTTGAACGAAATAATTAAAAAGCTACCAAAACGGAACTAAATTAATATAATAATAAAAATTTTTTCTAAAAAAGCAATAATACAATAAAATCGAATCTACGACAATTCTTCGCGGACAATCCATCGCGCGACAATTCAAACTTTGATTAGAAATAAATAATATTTTTATTTGTAATTAAATAAATTAAATAATTTTAAATTAATTAAAAATTACATAAATTTAAAAAAATTAAAAAAAAATATCGTCACTCTCTGCCGCAATACCTCCAATCACCAGCACACCAAATTTTGTCCGGAGATACGATGACATAATGTTCATTTTTGTTTTCTATTGTGGTAGCCTTAACAAAGATATCGGTAGCCCTGGCAAAGATATCTATACATATGTATTACCCCTACCCTAAATCTATCTATAAAAGTTTTTTTAACAAAATCTAAAATGAAAAAATTTTTAATTTTTGTACGCCACTGAATTTTTTCCAAAATTTTTATATACGTCACATAATACCGTAAGAAGTCACAAATAAAATTTCTCCAAGATTGGTACAACAAATTTTTTCGGTCATCGAGCGGATTTTTCGAAAATAAATTTTTGTAAATTACTGACTGTCGATTTACTGATTCTGAAAACATTTGCGAAAAAATTTAACAAACAGCCTAAACTTGGTCGCTACCTAGTGGCAGAACCTTTTACTTATAAAGTAACGTTCCGTCAGTCCGTACGACGATATTATAAAATATTTCCCACCGAACCACCTATTTTTGTATTCTAAAATTAATTGTTACAAGCCCTAAACTTAATTCTTATGCTGCACTCGGTATACAAATCAACATTAACCTAATTTTGACACATATGTCACAAAATTATGACGTTTATTAAAATTTTGATATATTGTTTTATTTTTGCCAGCCATCTGACAAATTCTCACAAAAAATATATAAATTAAGATTTCAGTTAATATTTTCTGACCTGCCCCGCCCTGTTACAATTGGCTCGGTTTGTTTTCTCACCAATACTTATACTTTCAAAGCTCCATCGACACACCAAATTTTAGCTGAATCGGTTAAACATTTCCGGAGATACGACGACATTTTCATTTTTTTTTATTTTTTTTATTGTGGTGGCCCTGGTGAAGATTTCTCTGGCAAAACCTTATTTTCACCATTCCAGCCCACGAGGCATACGTCCAATAAGTTTGATTGCAATCGACGCAGAAATGCCGTAGAAAATCGATCGACAAAAACTTTTTTCATGTTTTTGCCAAAAAAGTTAATTTTATTTTTTTCATGTTGCATTACTGATTTCTATCGAAGGATTATATATGCTCTCATATCCTTTAGGATCAATGTACCTACGTACCAAATTTGGGTAAGATCCCTTCAGCATTTCTTGAGTTATTCACTCTTAAAGTTTCAACTTTGACAACTTGTGATTTTTGACAGACGACAGATAGAAGATTAATTTTACCTATTCTGGATAAAGCCTTTTAAGGCCTTTAAAATAACATATCGCAAGACAAAATATTTTTTAAAAATCCCGTATTATTTTCTTGTGGTGGCACTCCTGATTGATAGATCGTGACGAAAACCTTATTTTCACCTTTCCACAGTGAACCCTACCACCATACCAAATTTGGTCGTAATTGGTTGGATGGCTCGGAAGCAAATCGATCGACAAAATTTGACGACAGACAGACAGACCGACAGACCGACACAGAAATTTTTATTTTACTTTTTGCAGATCTTTACGTTTTTGAACACGGTGATCTCGAAAATGCAAAAAAAAAAGTTGAAATTTTTTTTCGATTACCATACCTCCAATTTTTTTTTAAAATTGATTGGAGGTAAAAATTAAAATTGTAACTGGAAATTATGAGCTATACCTCTAAAAATATCTAAAATTGGTCTATTAGCGTAATCTATTGTTTTTTATTTTTTATTAATTATTATTATTATTGTAAAATACTGTAAATTACTTTCACCTTTCTACGGCAAAACTTATAAAGTCAAAATTGGATCAATTGGCGATATCCAATCGAGCTGAAATTGTTGCACATCGATTCGTCCCCGATGACAATACACTTTACCAAAAAAAATTCTGAATTTTCAAATTTTTCGGAAAAAATGTGTGGCTCCTCTCCCACGGAGATTAATATTTTAGAAGCTATATCTGGGCCTCGTTTCATAATGAAAATTTACTAATATTACTAGTTACAAGTAACTTTAAATACTCTTTAAATAATTACTATGATCAGCTACCTGCGTGGTTTTTGGTACTTATTAATAAAATAACCTATTTTAAAAGCACACCAAAAATTTTTCTCCAATGGTTTCCAATAGCAATAATAAACAACTAATATTTTCCAATTAATAATATTAGTACTATTATGAAATGCGGCCCTGATAAGCACGAATTAATTCAAGTCAAATTTGCAAATATCAAATAAGTTAGGTTATAGATTGTAACGTGCTTTTTGCACGCTACAATTGTTTTGAATTGGGTTGTTGAACGCAGCCAACCTTTTACGGTGGAACGCAGCGACTTACTTCTGCGAGTCGCTTTCGCGTCGACGCAGAGAAAAAAGAACAGATATGGTACGACAAGCAACAGGTCGTTGATTTGGTGCTGTGCTAAATTTTTCTAGCAAGTTGTTCTTAATCATTTTATCTTCTGAAATCCTCATAGTGGATTCGAGGTATTTGATCACCCGATTGATGTACGTTTATGTAAGGCTGTTTACCAAGTGGGTTTTGTTGAAAACCGCTGTGAAATTTATTATCTCGATCATTCGATTCAACATCTGGATTCGCCATTTTGGAAACCTGTAAAATCACCTCGAGGATTCGTTTCTGTTTTATGGAAAATTCATCGAGAGGAACCGTTCCACGTTCAAATTCGATTGCTTACATCTATATATTGAAGAACCGTAATTTAGTATCTCCAACTTTATATTACTTGAATTTTGTGCATGTTAGTAGCTTAAATATTTTGCCCTTGAAAAGCTTAGATTGTTTGCTGGCTGTAGTTTTGATTGTGTCTGCTGGGGTAGCTTTGTTTTCTTCAAAGAACCACAGTGGCAATTTTGTGTGCGTTAATCATATTTCTCAAGTTAACTTATTTTCAGAACTTCGTATTCAAACAACCGATATACAGGAGGAGTCGAAACAGCTGTGGAGATCCGACTAAGTAATTTCCTCTTTTTGTAGTATTAACTACTGTAGAAGTAACCTGAGGTAAGTTGACCTACGAGTTTATGTTAATGCAACCGATTGCTAAATTTTCTGTACGCTTTTATAATTTGGTCACAATTGTATGTGACATTGGCCCTCGGCATTCGCTTTCAAGCTTCAGTACAGCAGGTCTTATGTTTAGCTTTGATTGTAATTCCTCTTTCGCAATAAGCTACTGCATGAAATTTTTTGAATTACGAATGATAAGTAATATTCCAACTATATCGCAATAATTGTAGTTTATTGTGTTGCCTATCTACAACCAAAATATTTGTGTATTATTATTCATATTGTAAAACATAGATCGTTACCAATAATAACTTACTTCTGTTCTATCCATCTAAATTTCAATTTCATATTGTTGAATAAATCTCTTTATCTGCATCTTTGTTGTTTTATTTAACCCTTGGCGCCGTTTATCTTTTTAGGATTTCGTATCTACATTATACTCACGATACAAAGAAAACTCAAGAATCCACGACCTGAGAGAGTGCTTTTGTCTACGACAAAGACGCTAGCTGTCGCGTACCGACCACCTACGGACAACACAAAGGGCTTTGTAACACTAACAAGGAGACTACGGCTACTCGTCATCACCGATTTCATCCGGGTTCATGGTATATGTAGGGCTTGACTAGAATTGAACGTGACCCAAGTGGGAACTCCAGATGGCCAAGCGTTTAGAAAATCAATTTTTTTCTAATAGATTTGACACTACATAAGTCTTTTATGTTAGATGAATTTGCAACTACTAGTTAGCTTAGCGGTAGGAAGTCGGACTAGTACTCCGAGGGTCGCAGGTTCGAATCTCCAGTGGGTAGCATTTTTTTTTGCCCTTTGTCAAGTTTTACGATCCTTTTACGTGACAATGAACCGAAATAAAACTTAACGTATATTATATTTAGTTATTCATATTTTCACAAAAAGCATAGGCCGTCATTATTTTAACATTTTATTATTTTAACAAGAAGGGATTTTGATTAAAGTGTACACAAGAACTTCGTATAAAATTTTTTTTATAATTTTGTATTATTTTATTTATTGTATTATTTAACTTAACAAGATTATGATAATATTTCACTTTGATTATATTATATTAATTTTACAATATCACCCCAGCACATGATAATATTATAAAAAAAAATTTACGAAGTCCTCGTGTACACTTTAATTACAATTCCTTTTGGTTAAAATAATAAAATGTTAAAATAATGACTTCCTGTGCTTTTTGTGAAATTATGAATAAATAGAATACGTTAAGTTTTATTTCGATTCATTGTTACGTAAGTATCGTGAAAATTGAAAAAGAGCAAAAAAAATTCTACCCACATGAGACTCGAACCTGCGATCATCGGAGTACTAGTCCGACTTCCTACCGCTAAGCTAACTAGTAGTTGCAAAGTAACCTAACATAAAAGATATAACTAGTATCAAATCTGCGAGAAAAAAATTGATTTTCTAAACGCTTGGCCATCTGGAGTTCCCACTTGGACCACATTCAATTCTAGTCAAGCCCTACATATACCACGAACCCAGGCGAAATCGGTGATGACGAGTAGCCGTGGTCTCCTTGTAGGTGTGGTGCATCACCTCTATTATTACACGAAGTGCGTAACAAGATACGTTGAGTTTTAATAAAGGATTTATAGTGAAAAACTTGTTTTTACGGGTTAATGTTTTTATTCTTCTAGCAGTGTCTCTGTGCACTCTTTTTTGCTGTACTTCATTTCCAGCTACAAATTGTTCTATTTTTAATTTATTTCAACTTTATTCCTCTCTAAGAACGTTCACAAATTTTCACAAGCTAGGATGGGTGGCGTTGTTTATAGACGTAAAGCTATTGTACCACCCTTCAGTACTATTGTTCGTGCGAGGAATATTCGAACAAACATATATAAACAACAAAATAAAAAAATCGGATGTGGCCATGCACATAACTTTATCATACTTTTAAATAATAATAAATTTTAAAAAATTATTATTTTGGAGGGAAATAATTATAATAAAGAAATAAAATTTAAAAAATAAGAAAAAATTGTTTTTTTTTTAAATTGTAAAAGCTATAGAACCAAAAGTAGGATATTTACACGATTATTGATTAATACTTTTTTATTATTATTTTGGAGGAGAATATAATAACAAAAAATAACATTTTAAAAATAAGAAAAAATTTTTTTTTTAATTTACAAAATATTGTTTTTTTTTTGCTTTTCCGTGTACCCATTTTAACCGAAATCTAATCAGCTTTAAGTCTCAATATTTATGTACTAAATACAAAATTTTGTTAAAAAATTCCTATCACTTTTTGAGGTAGAGCGACCTGACACATGACACATGAAAAAATGACACATACAGTCATTTTTTGGAAATGACGATTTTCAGCTTCTGGGACCCCAAAATGACTAAATTCATCAAAATCTCAATTTCTTTTTTCTGCACGATTACAATACTTTTTCAGACTTCGTATGATAAAGTAAAAATTTATCAATACACGCGGGACCATAAAGAAAACTTTCAAAAACAGATCCAACCAGAACACGGTAATAAAATTCTAAAAAACTATATCCAGAGAAGTTTTGACAGTTACAAAAGAAAACGATTAGTGAGTGGGAGATTGTCAAAGAACTGATAGGAAAAGAAATACAGATATAAGAAATGATCTGAACGTCTATTGTTTAATTGTTTAACCATGTTAAACATAGAATGTTTTTGGGTTCAAAAATGTAACAATAGTTAACCCTTAAATTGGCAACGTATCTCACAAGATACATGGTTTAAAAAGATTCCATTTCATCCATTCCAGAATCATCAAGCCTACCTGATAAATGGATTTTTTTTAAACCATATATCTCGTGAGATACGTTGCCAATTTAAGGGTTAAATGTTAATAAAATGTATTGCAATAATTATAAAACCATCCCGTACATGCATCTATTTGAAAAATTAATATATTATTTTTGCAATACTGCAACTCTTTAGTAGCTGAACTACTATATTATTAATATATTAATATATTATTAATACAATTATTAATAATTAATATAATATTAAACAATTAATATATTAATAATATATTAAGCAACTTATATATATAAATATATATATATATATAATTTATTAATGAATAAAATGATGAATAAAAAATATAGTCTAAAACCCAACCTCGAATTTTATTCTACCACCAGGGCTACTTCTGAAATCCAAGCCTAATAACTCGGTTAGGCTGCCAACCCTCAGAAGTCCGTCAAATCTTCAAAATCTCTAATAGAAGATTTTACATCTATAGTTTAAACAAAAAGAGAAAGTATGGAGGGAACACCAAAAAAATGGTTCCAATACAAGCACAGAGGAAAAAGATATGTTGCCGCCCCAGGGGGTGATGGCGAGATACTAGTCTGAAACGTGCGGATGATGACAATTATCTTTTATAATTGTCTTTTTCCAAATAATTATTTGTACAGTATTTCAAATAAGGTTATTAATTGCGCATTATTTACATTCTAAATAATTGAAAAAGTGGAAAAATTAAATCGGCACTTTATTTTCATAAATTCATAACTGAAAAACTAAGGAGCATTCGATTTGTTGGTTCCTAGAATTACCAAAACATTAAGATTTCGATTGCCGATATACTAGATGTATTGAACCAGTGTTAGCACATGAGTACTTTCAGATAAACCAAATTTCATATTTACATATCAAGATCTTGAAAAATTACATAAGGTACTACCCACTACATATACTATAACAAGGGGTAAACCGCAGATAAAAATCTTGTACACCAATTTCTATCTTTGCTTTCAATTCATGCAATTAATTCCGTTGAAATTCCTAGATTTTGTTTACCAAAATTCCCGTGCGATTTGCCTCTCTATAATGTACAACATACGCTACGGACCCATAGCTTGCAAAGATATTTCTCTCATCTATGCTATGGACTAATTAGAAAAACGAGTATCTGTGCGATATCTAATGTTTGCAAGTAGTACATGTACAATAATATACTTTTTCTCCAACCGTATTAAAAGCAGTACATTTTTAGTAGCATTACCTCAACTAAAAGTTGACGTTTTCGTTATTAATATAAAAATGCGAAAATTGCTAAGCATCACTTTTTTTACATGCACTAAAAAAACTTTTTTGTGCATGACTTAATAGTATATTATTTAATGAGTGTATAATGAAGACCATATTACACGAGAATTGTTTACAACACGAGCGAACGCAGTGAGCGAGTTTTGTAATTATTCTCGTGTAATATGGCCCATTATACACAAATTTAATACGATTCTTTATCTACGACTGTTAAACAATAATAATTAAGACTGCATTATATAATTATTTAACTTTAAGTTGTATCGTGTTTATTAATTTTCAACTATCGAATCAAGTTGCCATTTGTCATTTATAAGGAAAACAAATAAAAATTGCCAATAGCCGTGGATAATGAACAGGAGCCGTGGATAATGAATCCATTATCCACTGTAGAATATGAGCCAAGTTATGTATTCGTGGTTACACATATTATAATGACACTATTGTTTGACAGTCGTAGATAAAAGTGATTTTATTTTTTACTATTTTTGTGCGCGATCGATCTAAATTTTTGCATATGCCTTCCTACCGATAATTCATGGAGGTGTGTCTGTGACGAGGGGGGAGAATTTTTTGCTCAGTTTTTTGATATCTAGCGCCGTTCTCGAGTTATTGCTAATTCAAACAATATAGAAAAAGCACTCTTCGAAATTATACAATTTTTAAATGTCAAAGTGACTTTTCTGATATTACATCAAAAATAATGTTTTAAAATTAAGTATTTATATTTTAAGTTTTATTTAATTTTTGGTTGGAGAAAAAGTAATATGTCTCATTTGGATTAAAAGTGTCTTTGTTTGACGTGCAATTATTGCATTCGCTCGGCTCCGCTAGCGCTCCGCTTTGCAAATGCAAAAATTGCTTGTCAAACAAAGTTTCACTTTTAATCCGAATTATATTATAATTATAAATATTACACTTTTCTCAATTAAAAACTTCCCAAAAAACTTCCCAGCAGAAATAAAGTACGCTTGGTTAGTGATTTGTTTGGCAGCGGTTTTTCAAAAGTTTATTTGGGAGGTTAGAAAATGGAATTTAAAATTACAACGCATTATTTAGTGGTCATTGGTGATAAAAATTCACCCGTAATCGAAAATAATAATATTTTATTACAATCGCTGGTTTTAATTCAATTAATTAAATTTTATAATTTTAATAATTATAAAATAAAATAAAAAAACGTTGTGGAATTTTACATAATAAATCTTTATTATAAATAAATAATCTTTTACCAATAAATGTATATCAATAACTTTCAAAGGACTTTGTGACACCCTGTATTATTACGATACAAAGTGTAACCTTGACAACAAATATACTGTAAGTTGATGACTCTCAACGTACCATTCAGCCGAATTCTTTCCGCTGTCATAAAGCATACCCAGCTGCTTTACTGATGTTACTCAACGGTTGGCACCCGCTGAACGTGCCCAATAAATTTAAAGATATGATACTACGCAGGTTGGGCCCCATATTGAATTTTTTGTGACGTCACTTGGTAAGTAATCGCCGCGCGTGTGATGTCATTCAATATTTTTGTTATTCAGAAATAAAATATAAGTACTTAAATTATGCATTATGTCACGCGACGTTTTAAATTTGATATTTAAACTTAGATGCATTTATCCAAGAAAACAAGAACGTGACAAAATGCATAAATCAACAAAATGTTAAGTTCACCGGACGATGTTTATATTATATAAGGATGTAAAACTTAGAATAGAGTTAGTTATAAGTATGATCTAGAATCGACATATTTATGATTCAATAAATTGTTATATTCAATTGTGTTTTTTTTTAATAAGGGCACATTGAGATACGTAACTGGCGCAGTCGGTAGGATTGGTTAGAGCCCTTAGATAAAATCTCTAAGGTCGTTCGTTTCAACGATTTACTAACCGAACAAGTGAAAATAAATTTTAAGTGCATAAAAACTATTTAAAAAAAAAAATCGCGACGCGAGATAAATAAAAAGTGATTAAAATAAAGTGAACTACAACGAAGAAAACCCAAAAGGGCAGTCCACAAAGAAAATTCAAAAAAGAAAACGCGAAGTTTCAACAAATAAATCAAATCAAGATTATGAAGAGATTTGCAACGCTCTCAACAATCTTGGCAATTCTAGCGTAAGTAAGCTCTATAATTTTTCCATTATTATTTTTTCTGAATGTCCGAAATAGAAATTAGTGATTTATTTAGCGGCTTGAGTATTGAAATTAGTCCCGAAAATCCAATAAACCCTATCATAGTAAGCGAATCAGTCAATCCTATTGTATTAAATAATTCTAATAATCAAATTGAAAATAACGTAATTATAATGGCTCAACTCGATAAATTCAACGTCAGCTTAGTACCCAAGTACGATGGTAATCCAACAACGTTATCATTATTTACTACAGCTTGTGAGCGTTTACTACGTAAATATGCAACCAATGACCCCGCGAGAAACATAGATGACCAACTCATTCAAGTCATTATCAGTAAACTCGAAGGTCGGGCTTTAACCTTAATTGCAAGTAGAGAAAATGCTCTACGACCTGGGATAATATCAAAGAACTGCTGATTCAACATTTTGGAGATCAACGTGATGAAAATTGTTTATTACGCGATTTGATGAGTTTAAAACCACAAAAATCACAATCACCTTTCGAATTTGGAATGCATTGTCAAGATGTACGCAGTTTACTACTAACTAATTTGCAATTGAAAGAAAACAACCCCAATGTTAGATTAGTAAAAACAAAAATTTATGATGATTTATCTCTACAAACCTATCTCCAAGGTTTACACGGACAATTAGGCTTAGTTGTGAGATTAAAAAATCCAAAAAATTTAGAAGAAGCAATGAAATACGTCACAGAAGAAGAAAATTTCATGTATTCTCAAAACAAAACCAACACACTCAACTTCCAACGAAATTACCATCCAATCGAAAAGAAAACTCCACTTCAACCTATCAAACCAATAATATCGCACCCAGCTACAAACTCCAATTTTCATCAACAGCAAAAACAAAACTTTCCACGGCAACAACCGGTAATTCGGCAAGCAAATTTTAATCCACCAAAACCATATTTTAACCAATTTTCGCCACAGCAATCTAATATTTCACGAATTAATCCACCTAAATTCGGGCAACCTAAATTTAATCCGCAATCATCAGGCAGATTCCAACAAATGGGTCAACGTCCTCAACATTTTAATGGACCTAGATTTGAAGGCAGACAATCGAATTCCTATCAACCCGAACCTATGGATACGTCATCAGGCAATACACGTAAATCAAAATATCCTTCAGCATCTAGATGGACGTCACCAGAATTGTTCTACCAAGATGTCGAAGAAAATCAAGAAGAATTTGACGAAAATACCGAATATGACCAATACTTTGAAGAAGCCGTCGAAAATGAATTACCTTGGCAAACAACAGAAGAAGCAAATTCGGAAATAAATGTAAATTTTCGAGAGGATACGATCATCAAGCACGTGAAATAGCACAAATCATAAACCTGAACACAACGTCTGGTACAAAATTACCGTATATCAAAATTCCGGAAATAAAATCAAAAATAATGTTAGATACAGGGTCAACCAAGTCATTAATCAATCAAGATATTGCTTACAAATATTTTCCAAATCAAATTGTAAAGGAACCCTTTAAAATTCAAACAGCTCATCAAACTAGTCACCATAACGAGGTGGCCCACATCAATTTACCTAATGAAACTGACCCTAATTTGACACATAAATTTTATATTTTTAATTTTAAGAATAAATACCAAGGACTTATTGGATTAGATTTATTAAAAATGTTAGAAGCCGAAATAGATATTAAAAATAAACTACTAAAAACAAAAAATGGAATAATACCAATCTATTTGGAAGAAGAGAGCGACGAAAATCAATTTCAAAGTTATCATATTACTATAGAGCCGAGAGTACAGAAAGTTGTGCGGGTACCGGTAAATCAAAATAATCAAGATGGAATAATTAAATATCGACAACTAGCACGAGGAGTAGAAATACCTGCTTGTATAGTTAAATGCGAACATAATTATGCTATCACGACAATTATTAATTCAAACGAAAAACCCGTTACTATTAAATTTGATACACCAATAAATACCGAATTGCTAGACGAAAACATCTTGTCCAATCATATGGAAGCTATGGATATTGACGATTTACAAAATTACGAAGAAATGTTAAAAACTAATATACAAAATATCCAGATGGACCACATGAATTGGGAAGAGCAACAGGCAATACGAAAACTATGTACCGAATATAAAGACATTTTTCACCACGACAATGTACCTTTGAGTTTTACCAATCAAGTAAAACACCAAATACACCTAAGTGATGAAGAACCAATTTTTACAAAGGCATACCGACAACCTACTACACAAGCAGAAGAGATACGCCGACAAGTAGAAGAAATGTTAGATCAAGATATAATCCAGGAATCAAATTCACCATACAGTTCACCCGTACATTTGGTACCAAAGAAGCCGGACTCTTCTGGAAAAAAGAGATGGCGTCTTGTTATTGATTATCGAAAGATTAATGATAAGACTATCGGAGACAAGTACCCTCTGCCTAATATTAACGATATATTAGATAAACTGGGCAGATGCCAATATTTCACCACTCTGGATTTAGCGTCAGGATACCATCAAGTTGAGATGCACCCGGATGATATCCCCAAAACAGCATTTAGTACACCGAGAGGACATTACGAGTTTAAACGCATGGCATTTGGGCTCAAAAATGCCCCAGGTACATTCCAACGCGTTATGGATAATATCATGAGAGGGATTCAAAACGAGGTATGTTTGGTTTACCTTGACGACATAATCATATTTTCAACGTCACTACAAGAACACTTAGAAAAACTAAAAATAGTTTTTGACCGATTGAGGAAATCGAATTTCAAGGTAAAATTAGAAAAATGTCAATTCTTGCAAAAGGAAGTGGCATATTTGGGTCATGTTATTACACCAAATGGAGTTAAACCAAATCCGGATAAAGTCAATGCAATTAAGAAATTCCCCATTCCAAAAACTCAAAAGGAAATCAAAAGTTATTTAGGACTTTTAGGATACTACCGAAAATTTATTAAAGACTTCGCAAAATTAACAAAACCATTGACAAAATGTTTAAAAAAGGGGGCTAAAGTAGAACATAATCAGGAATTTATAAATGCTTTTGAAAACAGTAAACAAATTCTTATGAATGACCCAGTTTTACAACACCCGGACTTTGATAAAGAATTTATTCTTACTACAGATGCGTCAAATGTCGCACTTGGAGCAGTGTTATCTCAAGGTAGCGTAGGCAATGACCGACCGATAGCTTATGCATCAAGGACGTTAAGTGAAACTGAACAAAGATATTCCACCATAGAAAAGGAACTTCTAGGCATTGTTTGGGGAACTAAATATTTTAGACCATACATTTATGGGAGATCTTTTACAATCTATACAGATCATCGACCTCTAGTTTACCTTTTTAATTTAAAGGAACCAAGCGGAAAGCTGATGAGGTGGAAATTAAAATTGGAAGAATACGACTACAAAATTGTATACAAAAAAGGAAAATACAACACCAATGCAGATGCGTTATCTCGTATTCAAATAAACGCATTAGAAAATGATGATAATTTGTCAGTAATTTGTAATTTCGATGAATTTGAAAGGGATAACCAAATTTTCGATCTCAATTCCGAATTAGAATTAGCCAGAGCACCATCTCCGACAATAGAGGATATAAGAAATATTTTGGTTCAATCTCCAAATGAACCACCTGATGTCGCTACCGTGGAAGAACAAGAAGATACAATTCATTCTAATATCGATGATGAACCCAGGATCGCGATACCAATACTAAACGAAGCAATCGACAACAAACAACAACAAATTATAATTAAAACTAGTCACCTAGGAGAAGTCAATACCAAAGTAATAACTGAGGGAACAAAAACCGTAAAACAAGTAATTATGCCATCAACAGATAATGAAAATTTGATTATGGAATTTCTTCGAGATAATACCGCGGAGAAAAGACCTTATTATTTGTGGTTCGATAAAGAAAACACTTATAAACAATTTTGTAATGTTTATACGAAATATTTTAATAACAACGGTCCAAAATTAATCAGATGTACAGAGAGGTTAAAGATATTAACAAAAAAAGGAGGAACAATTGGAAGTAATAAAATTACACCACCAAGGAAAAACCAACCACAGAGGAATCACGGAATCAGTTAAGGCCATTAGTAGAAAATATTATTGGGCAACGATGAAATCGGATATTCAAAATTATATTAACAACTGCGAAATTTGTAAAAAAACAAAATATGAAAGAAATCCTGCTCATGTACCTATAATGACCACCGAAACACCTCAAAAACCGTTCCAAAGAATACATATTGATACATTTTCTATCGAAGGTGAAAATTTTGTAACACTCATCGATGCTTTCTCAAAAATAGGACAAGCGATTCAAGTAAATAGTAAGAATGCAACAGAAATTGCTGAAGCGTTAATACATTATTTTGGATATTATGGAGTACCGGAAAACATCACCACCGATAATGGAACCGAAATAAAAAATGCAACGGTTCAAGAATTATTAAAAGCACATAAAATTCAAATACATTTTATTACGCCTCGTAACCCACCTTCCAATGGATTAATAGAAAGATTACACTCCACGCTCATTGAACATCTAAGGATAATGCGAACTCAAGACAAAAAAGCACCGATAAGAACCCTAATGAAGTATGCTATTATAGCTTATAATAATTCAATTCATTCATCAACCGGATATTCACCCCTTGAGTTAATTTTGGGACACACCAATTCAAGAGACCCTTACGACCTATACCTAAACCATCGATTTTATAAAGATTACGTGACTAATCATATCAATAAACTGAACTCGACTTACGAATATGTTAAAGAAAAACTTCATGAAAATAAAGCAGCCGTAGCACAACAAAGAAACCCTAATAACCAGAACATCTTTAAAGTTAACCAAATTGTGTACACCAAAAAGACCAGTAATATAAGAGGTAAAACCAAAGATAAATTTGAAGGCCCTTTTAAAATACGCAAAATATTTGATGATAATACGGCCGAAATTGAAAAAGATAACAAAATTCAAAAAGTACATTTAAGATTATTAAGGAAACCTAATATTACAGATGGTGCACAAGAGGACATGCAGATTCCATCGACATCCACAAGCTAGAAGACAACCCAGGTTTACTTCCTGTTCAACTGGGAACAGCAGCAAATATATATAGTTATTGGACATTAATTAAGATTATCGATTTAGCACCACTTAGAATAGAATTTAGTAATTTAGTACATAATTTTAAAAATATAACTAACGCTTATCATAAACATGCTAATGGACCGGGATATTTAAATGAAGCAGATAACTTTCACAGACTTCTTGAAAATAAAATCAAAACCATCGAACTAAAATTTGAAACAGTAGATCCATCACCCTCGAAAAGACAGCGACGCGGAGCAATCAACGGATTGGGTTCGATAATCAAGGTCATTACAGGAAATTTGGACGATAACGATGCAGTACGATACGATAAGGCCATTCATGAACTGAAAAATAGTCAATACAATCAAAAATTGTTGATAAAAAAACAAATAAAACTCACAACTTTTGCCATTAAACAGTTTAACGAGTCCATTATTAAAATAGCAAGTAATCAGTTACTGTTATCAGAAAAAATTGCTCAAATGGAAGTAATTATCAATGCAACAAACGTATGGAAAACCAAAGCGGAACACCGAGTAACAATCATATCGGTTTATTTACAACTAATAACCGCATTTAACACGATTAAGGATATATTGGAATCTATCGAAACAACTTTAACGTTTGCCAAAATAAGTGTAATGCATCCGACTATTCTAACACCAGACGAACTTTTCCAAGAATTATTAGAAATCAAACCAGCTTTAACAGAAACAACATTCCCAGTACCACTAGAAAAGGAAAACTATCCTGAATTCCAAAAATTAATTCGAATTAAAGCCTTCACCCGACTCGATAAAATCCACCTTATTTTAGAAATCCCTACTACCAAAATAACCACATTTAATTACTATCACCTATATCCATGTCCTATGAGAAAAAATTTCAGTTATACAATAATAATCCCTCAAGCCAAATTTCTTTTAATAAATGAGCACGACTTCGCTACGAGTAGCCAAAGATGCGTTGAACTAACTCCGAACACTTTTATATGCGACTATGAAATTTACCAAATCAATGAAAATTCGCCCTGTGAAACTCATTTAATTCAATTTGCAAGAAACTTCGACAAGTGTCGGCAAGATTATTTGGACATAAGAACTACCAAGGTTCAACATTTGGCAAGTAACCAATGGTTAGTGGTAACCAAGGGAGAAGAGATAATGAAACAAAATTGTAATACAAAAAATACTACGATGCCACTTAATGGAACATACGTCATTTCAATAAATGGTAACTGCATTATGGAAATTCACTCACAATTAATTAGGAACCAAGAAGTTAAGGGCAAGACAAACATAATCGAAATACCAAAATTATCTTTCACAATCGACGCTAAAGAAGCAATTGAAGTCAAATTCAAGCCTATGGAACTGGAATCAATCAATCTGGACGAATTAAAAACAACAGATGTTCAACTACACCAAATTGAGAAGAAATTGGAGGAAACTCCAACAACAATATATTTCAACAAAACAAGCGCATGGACTATTGTGATCTATTTGTTGCTAATCATTATTACAATATGTTATGTTTCAGTAAAAATAATCCAAAGAAGAAAAGCTGCGTCGCCAATCCAAACGGACATCAGCCAAATAGGCCTACAAAACGTACGTCACCGTAAATTTGGTCCTGGTGGGGAGATGTGATGTCATTCAATATTTTTGTTATTCAGAAATAAAATATAAGTACTTAAATTATGCATTATGTCACGCGAAGTTTTAAATTTGATATTTAAACTTAGATGCATTTATCCAAGAAAACAAGAACGTGACAAAATGCATAAATCAACAAAATGTTAAGTTCACCGGACGATGTTTATATTATATAAGGATGTAAAACTTAGAATAGAGTTAGTTATAAGTATGATCTAGAATCGACATATTTATGATTCAATAAATTGTTATATTCAATTGTGTTTTTTTTTAATAAGGGCACATTGAGATACGTAACTCGCGCCGACAGTTGGTTATTGTTATTTTCATTTAAATGTTAAACCTGTGGTTAAACGTCAATTTATTGGTGTTTGGTTAAATTTTTTAAATTTTGTTTTAGAATTTAAATTTTTAAATCTGGTTAATTATCAGATTTAATTAAAAATTAATTATTTTTAAATCAGTAATAAACTATTATATTAATAAATTATTCTTAAAAAATGGAACATTTCATATTCTCGAAAGCTTGAGTTGGTGACTTTATTTCGTTCTTTTAACGTTCTTAATTATTTAAATATTTAATAAGAATAGCTAATAATACTAATAATTGATATTTTTGGCAAATTAAAATTTGTAAATATTTGGTAAAATTTCAATTTATGTAAATATTAGTTTAAAATTATATTTAAGTTATTTTTCATAATTATTTTTTTAGAATAAATATTCGACTTGATCGTTAATTTATTTATTTATTTATTTAATACACGGATAAACCAATTTGTAAATTCTAGAAATTGAGAAACAAAAATACAAATATAGAGGATATCACTTTATTTCAGACATCCAAATTCCACATAACATAATGCTAATTACAACTTTTTTATTTGGGATAAATATATACGATTTTATATTTTTACAATCAGTGCTGTGATGTACTTTTAAAATATAACATAACGTAAATACTTTTGAGCTTGTTCTCTTTCTAACTTATAACATCTCTGTATAGCGTTGTCCTTATTTCTAATATTCTATTTGAAAAATATGGGCGTGAACTTACCAAGTGACGTCATGCGCCAAACCGGACGAAAATGAGACTCGACAATATCATATCTTGTAATTTGTTGTATCATGACGATGACCAATTCGCGATCGTATGATTCAATTGCATTTTACGTGATTTTTTACTCAAAAACATTTGTTTACGCGTATTTATCAATCAATTTGGTGAACTATGTTTTAATTATTAAGTTGGGAAGTAATTTATTGATAATTAGTGTATATATAGTAGTGTTCTTGTCGGGATGGGACGTTTCGGCGCAACCGATTCGGCGCAGCCGGTTCGGCGCGAAGACGTTTCGGCGCGAAGACGTTTCGGCGCGAAGACGTTTCGGCGCGAAGACGTTTCGGCGCGAAGACGTTTCGGCGCGAGAATAAAATATTTTAAAATTTTTGATCTACTTTAAATTGATACATTAATAGATAAGTAATATAAATAAGAAATATATTAAAACTATACATGTATAGAAAATAAGTTAATGTAACTACTGTGTTACCAATTCTTTTTATTTAATTTTATTGGCTTTCGAGTTGTGAATTAAAGTAAGTAAAAAATATCGTCACTCTCTGCCGCAATACCTCCAATCACCAGCACACCAAATTTTGTCCGGAGATACGATGACATAATGTTCATTTTTGTTTTCTATTGTGGTCGCCTTAACAAAGATATCGGTAGCCCTGGCAAAGATATCTATATGTATCACCCCTACCCTAAATCTATCTATAAAAGTTTTTATAACACAATCTAAAATGAAAAAAATTTTTTATTTTTGTACGCCACTGAATTTCTTCCAAAATTTTTATATACGTCACATAATACCGTAAGAAGTCACAAATAAAATTTCTCCAAGATTGGTACAATAAAATTTTTTCGGTCATCTAGAGGATTTTTCGAAAATAAATTTTTGTAAATTACTGACTGCCGATTTACTGATTCTGAAAACATTTGCGAAAAAATTTAACAAAGAGCCTAAACTTAGTCGCTACCTAGTGGCAGAACCTTTTACTTATAAAGTAACGTTCCGTCAGTCCGTACAACGATATTATAAAATATTTCCCACCAAACCACCTATTTTTGTATTCTAAAATAAATTGTTAAAAGCCCTAAACTCAACTCTTATGCTGCACTCGGTATACAAATCAACATTAACCTAATTTTGACACATATGTCACAAAATTATGACGTTTATTAAAATTTTGAATATATTGTTTTATTTTTGCCAGCCATCTGACAAATTCTCACAAAAAATATATAAATTAAGATTTCAGTTAATATTTTCTATAATTTTTTCTAATTATGTTTCAAAAAGTCTTACTTTGTGATATTCAAAAGTGTGTGGAAAAGTACTACTTTTCCGCACACTGTGCGGAAAAGTAGTTTTTTTCTGCACACTTCCAAAAGTATGCGGGAAAGAAAGAAATAGTCAGAAACACAAATCTGCTTTATTTATAATAAACATTAACCGTTACATTTGAACAATTATTAAATGTGTTCACAGCACCCGGATCAATCTTAACTGTTACGAAGGTATCATTATCCTTGATATGTTGAACATCTAGGTTAGTGAGCTCTTCTCTCCGACACGCACCGCTGATACCAATTATCAGGACTACCTGAAACAATGAAAAGTCTTGTAAAATCAGCAAAATATTAAAATTTTATTACCTTCATCAACAAAAACGTGTCATCGTCCGCTTCTTTCAAAAATTTGGAAATATCGGCGTGGGTAAACACCGCCGATTTTTTTGAGGAATGCGTTTTTGATTTTGACTTCAAAAACGCAACGACCATCGTATATTTTTTAATATCGATATTGTCTTTCAATAACAATGTCGATCGCAACATCGAAAAACAACTCCATAAAGTAGAGCTTTGCACGACTTTCGATCGTTGCTCAAAGTAAGCAAGTAAAACATCTTCCGTGATGCTTTTCACTCGCTTTTCTTTGCACCACGTGTCGAATTGCAAATATGCTTTTTCATACTTGCTTCTTGATTTCTGTGGGATTAGAGCTTGAATCGCCAATGCCGCAGATTCCTCAACATCCGAACATTCCGACATATCAGAAGACATTTTTTCTAAAAACACAAATTGTAAAACTATATATGTAAAAATATAAAAAAAACGTGTGTTCACTAACCTCTTCCCTTTGTAACTGGCTCTTGAAATAATTTTTAAAAAAACGTGTGTTCACTAACCTATTCAATTTGTAACTGCCACCTTAAACCTGATATTACTAACTAACTAACCACAGCGTGGGTACCAACCGTGGGTGCGGTTGGTACCCACCACCAAAAAAAATTTAAATTTTAAGTATGTTTCTATTTTCATAAAGTATTTTTTAGTAAATTCATTTTAATTTAGGTATAAAAAGTATGTTATCGGTTCTTTTTGAAACATAATTAGAAAAAATATTGTTCGATACGCGTGAAAAACTATCTATTTCCATTCTCGGCTTCGGTTTACGATCTCGGCCTTCGGCCTCGATCGTAAAACTTCGCCTTGAATGGAAATATGTTAGTTTTCCTAACTTGTATCGAAAATATCTATTTCTGACCTGCCCCGCCCTGTTACAATTGGCTCGGTTTGTTTTCTCACCAATACTTATACTTTCAAAGCTCCATCGACACACCAAATTTTAGCTGAATCGGTTAAACATTTCCGGAGATACGACGACATCTTCATTTTTTTTTATTTATTTTATTGTGGTGGCCCTGGTGAAGATTTCTCTGGCAAAACCTTATTTTCACCATTCCAGCCCACGAGGCATACGTCCAATAAGTTTGATTGCAATCGACGTAGAAATGCCGGAGAAAATCGATCGACAAAAACTTTTTTCAAGTTTTTGCCAAAAAAGTTAATTTTATTTTTTTCATGTTGCATTACTGATTTCTATCGAAGGATTACATATGCTCTCATATCCATTAGGATCAATGTACCTACGTACCAAATTTGGGCAAGATCCCTTCAGCATTTCTTCAGTTATTCACTCTTAAAGTTTCAACTTTGACAACTTGTGATTTTTGACAGACGACAGATAGAAGATTAATTTTACCTATTCTGGATAAATCCTTTTAAGGCCTTTAAAATAACATATCGCAAGACAAAATATTTTTTTAAAATCCCGCATTATTTTCTTGTGGTGGCACTCCTGATTGATAGAACGCGACGAAAACCTTATTTTCACCTTTCCACCGTGAACCCTACCACCATACCAAATTTGGTCGTAATTGGTTGGATGGTTCGGAAGCAAATCGATCGACAAAATTTGACGACCGACAGACCGACAGACAGACCGACACAGAAATTTTTATTTTACTTTTTGCAGATCTTTACGTTTCTGAACACGGTGATCTCAAAAATGCAAAAAAAAAAGTTGAAATTTTTTTTCGATTTTTTCGATTGGAGGTAATATTTAAAAAATCAAGATTTTTCTTTTGATTATTTTGAAAACCTCGTATCTTTTAAACGACACATTTTACAAAGGATAACAGTTTAAAATTCCTCGGTTGGTACCGTTTAAGAATTAAATAGATTATATCGTTGATTGATAAATAGTAAAGATACGCAATGCAATAGGAAATTGTTGCTTATCCTCCCATATCAGGTATTTCAACACCCCACTGCCTCTTAGCCAACAAACTCAGTGGTGAGGGTGGTGAGCAAGTGCCGCCACCAACAGTATTATAATTATAAGATTATACTGTATAATGATTATAATTAATACTAATTTAGTTATTTGGAATTTAATGAAATTATTACATTTTTTATCTTTTTATTGTACTTTACAAACTTGTTAATTTAAATTATATTATCTAATATTGTTTATAATATAATTGCACCTAACACTGTATTAAGTAAATAGTTTGTTGTGAAGGTGTTTTATTATATTATCATATAATTGACTATCTGCTAGGATTATCGTATAATTACGAAATGAATCCTTAACATTTTTACCTCCAATCAATTTAAAAAAAAAATTGGAGGTATGGTAATCGAAAAAAAATTTCAACTTTTTTTTTGCATTTTCGATATCACCGTGTTCAGAAACGTAAAGATCTGCAAAAAGTAAAATAAAAATTTCTGTGTCGGTCTGTCTGTCGGTCTGTCGGTCTGTCGGTCTGTCTGTCGGTTGTCAAATTTAGTCGATCGATTTGCTTCCGAACCATCCAACCAATTACGACCAAATTTGGTATGGTGGTAGGATTCACGGTGGAAAGGTGAAAATAAGGTTTTCGTCGCGATCTATCAATCAGGAGTGCCACCACAAGAAAATAATACGGGATTTAAAAAAAATATTTTGTCTTGCGATATGTTATTTTAAAGGCCTTAAAAGGCTTTATCCAGAATAGGTAAAATTAATCTTCTATCTGTCGTCTGTCAAAAATCACAAGTTGTCAAAGTTGAAACTTTAAGAGTGAATAACTGAAGAAATGCTGAAGGGATCTTACCCAAATTTGGTACGTAGGTACATTGATCCTAATGGATATGAGAGCATATGTAATCCTTCGATAGAAATCAGTAATGCAACATGAAAAAAATAAAATTAACTTTTTTGGCAAAAACATGAAAAAAGTTTTTGTCGATCGATTTTCTCCGGCATTTCTGCGTCGATTGCAATCAAACTTATTGGACGTATGCCTCGTGGGCTGGAATGGTGAAAATAAAGTTTTGCCAGAGAAATCTTCACCAGGGCGACCACAATAAAATAAATAAAAAAAATGAAAATGTCGTCGTATCTTCGGAAATGTTTAACCGATTCAGCTAAAGTTTGGTGTGTCGATGGAGCTTTGAAAGTATAAGTATTGGTGAGAAAACAAACCGAGCCAATTGTAACAGGGCGGGGCAGGTCAGAAAAATTATAGAAAATATTAACTGAAATCTTAATTTATATATTTTTTGTGAGAATTTGTCAGATGGCTGGCAAAAATAAAACAATATATTTAAAATTTTAATAAACGTCATAATTTTGTGACATATGTGTCAAAATTAGGTTAATGTTGATTTGTATCGCGAGTGCAGCATAAGAATTGAGTTTAGGGCTTGTAACAATTAATTTTAGAATACAAAAATAGGTGGTTCGGTGGGAAATAATTTATAATATCGTCGTACGGACTGACGGAACGTTACTTTATAAGTAAAAGGTTCTGCCACTAGGTAGCGACCAAGTTTAGGCTGTTTGTTAAATTTTTTCGCAAATGTTTTCAGAATCAGTAAATCGACAGTCAGTAATTTACAAAAATTTATTTTCGAAAAATCCGCTAGATTACCGAAAAAATTTGTTGTACCAATCTTGGAGAAATTTTATTTGTGACTTCTTACGGTATTATGTGACGTATATAAAAATTTTGGAAAAAATTTAGTGGCGTACAAAAATAAAAAAATTTTTTCATTTTGGATTTTGTTAAATAAACTTTTATAGGTAGATTTAGGGTAGGGGGTGATACATATAGATATCTTTGCCAGGGCTACCGATATCTTTGTTAAGGCTACCACAATAGAAAACAAAAATGAACATTATGTCATCGTATCTCTGGACAAAATTTGGTGTGCTGGTGATTGGAGGTGTTGCGGCAGAGAGTGACGACATTTTTTTATTTTTTATACATGTGTATTAATTTTAATAAATTTACGAGTATTATATATATTATTTATCTATTAATGTTTAAATTTTTCCACATTATTTTTATTTTTATTTCTTTTTAAAATATTTTATTCTCGCGCCGAAAAGTCTTTGCACCGAACCGTCTTCGCGCCGAAACGTCTTCGCGCCAAAACGTCTTCGCGCCGAAACGTCTTCGCGCCGAAACGGCTTCGCGTCGAACGGCTGCGCCGAATCGGCTGCGCCGAAACGTCGTAGACCGTGTTTTTGTATCAATTACTGCAATCTAGTAAATGATCTTTTTAAAATACTAATACAGGGCGTTTTCTGGTTCAGCACACATAATAAAGGTGAAAGATCACTAATTAACAAAACAAATGACAAAAAATATAAGAACACACTAAACTTTTCGTAAAATTTAACCATAAAAACATTGAAGTGTACGCTTTAATCCTACCATGTTGTTGGTGATAACAGCGCCCCCAACGTTAATGTAAACCGCCAATGGTTTGATATTACTAAAGTGGAAAGCGACAATACAGCAACAAAACCGGTGACATCCAAACAAGTCAAAATTATAAAAAATCATTGTAGAAATGCAAAAAGTCATAAATTTTGTAAAACAATAAATATAAAATAAAATGTTAAAATGTAACGGTAATTAAACTCTGCAAATATAACAATTCCAAATTGCAACTGAGCCAGGTATAATAGTTTTAAAAAGCCTTTTTTTACCCCCAGTTATAAAATTTTAGGGGTTTAACCATAAAGTACCGTTTAATCCACAAAGGTAGGTGACCCATTTTTTCCGTTCCAGTCTTTATATGAGGATGAAACTTTAATTTGATAAATCATAATAATTATTTTAAAATAATACTGTAAACATAATAAACAAACAAAAAATAATTTCACACAATAAAAATACCGTAAAAAAAGTTGCAAAAGAATCATTTTACTCTACAAGGTAATGCAAAATAATTCCCCATTTGATATAAGTCATTATCATTATCAGCTCTTTCGCGCCCTCTTAGACCATCAGCTTCCTTCTTTTTCGAAAAAGTTATAAGCTTTTAGATTCCACAGCTGCTTAAACCGGATTGGGAAATGCCTATACTGTGGCGTAAGTATATCTCTATGGGCCCATATGCAATTATTCAATCGTCATCCTGTACTTACCCACATTAAAAAATTTATTATAAATTTAAATAAATTTATATAAAAAATTAATTCAGGAACATGTAAATACTAAAAAATAACTAAAAATTTTTGTAAATAATATTTTAATATTTTAATGTAAATTTTAATCCTTATACCAGCTCTGCTGATTAGGATGTATTCTTGTTATAAATAAATAAATAAAATAAATTTAGGTATATAAAATTTTCCATACTAAACCTATTATATACCTAATGTATAGATAGCGTGAAAACTATAACTCACCTGTCAAGCTATCATCACAACCTCAGATAAATAGTAGAAGAACGTATCTTAGGTACTTAAGTTATAAGTTTAATATTGTCGGTGATTATTATTGTGTATTTTTTGTGTTAAATTTGTATTTTTCCGCTAAAATTATGTCTAAATATCAGCGAAGCTGCCAAAAGAAACAAGAAAGAACTTCTAAATCACAGCATAAAAGAACATAAAAAAAATAAATTAAAAACAAGTTTATAAAAAAAAGCTTTATATTATGAAGACCAATGAAAATACATTCTTCTATGTGTGCTCTTGCTTGGAAATGGTTAGAGTACCTATAAGCTTTTTGTAACATAATTTTCTTTTCAAACTTTAAAGCTTTGGTGGAGCCTTTCATATTACATACTTCTCTATAAGTAAGAAAAATGCATAGTAGATGTCGATCTCAACGAAAGTTAGACCAACACGAATTTCCAACAGCCAAAGCTGCTATGAATATGGGTCAAGATCTTTTCAATTTTATCACAAACAATATAATACGTATAGCACCACCAAAGCTTTAAAGTTTGAAAAGAAAATTATGTTACAAAAAACTTATAGATACTTTTTTTCCACTATTGTCATATAGACTAGCATTATAACTTAGGTCAGTTGCATGTGAAGTGACTCATTTTAGACTAGTGGTTAATAAATTTTCCATTATACACCAGTAGTTAATAATGAACAAATTGTTATTTTTCTATAGTTTAACAACTATTTATAAGACAAATTTTGATAAAAAACGATTTTGTATGACCAGGAGATGGTATTTAATTGCATTTAAACTATTCAAAACGCTTGTTTAATAGATTAATTTCATTTTAAATATTTTTGAAAAACTCGAATTAATTATGACAGAAGCGAAAGCGCCACCCCCTTGTTAATTTGAGAAACCACGATCGCTTCTAAAGATTTTTAATACGAATTAGACGTTTATAAGTAAATTTTTTTGCGCGCGATCGATTTGAAATTTTGCATATGCATTCCTATCGATAATTTACCAGGGGATGTAGTACGAGTCGAAGGGGGGGAGATTTTTTGCTCAGTTTGTTTATATCTAGCGCCGTTATTGAGTTATTACAAATTCAAGTAATAAGTCAAATAAACAAAACTGTCATTTGATATAAATATTTTAAATTTAAAAATTTTTTATTAAAAAGTTTTTAAAAATATGCTAATAAATCTAGTAGTGGAAAAAATCGTATATAAACTACGGTTGTGAAGACCATTATAGCCTACGCGCCTTATATCCCTCGGTGCTTCGCACCTCGGAATATAATCTTGGCGCTATGGCTATAATGATAGTCTTCACAACCTTGGCCTATAATATACTATTATTCTATAATTATGAACTAATTTTGGGCAAAATTCGAGAATTTTGGACAACAACGGTTTCGCGTAAAAACCTTACCTCGAAAAATTAACTTTTTTTTAATATAAACTTGTTTTTAATTTATTTTTTTTTATTTTGTGCTTTTTAAGTTTTATAGCAACTATAGTAGTTTAATGTGTATTTGATTAAATTATATTGCATACTTTTTCTTAAATCACTGCATGTTTTTCTAAAGTTTCTTATCTATATTCTACTTTTTTTTAAAATCGATTTCAAAACACATATTTTTTTAATTTTAAATATATTACATTGGATTCCATTTTTCGAGCTATTAAAGAATAATTTCTTAATTTTAATACTTTTTTTCATAATAAGATTCTTTAAATAGCAAATGTGTTAGCCTGATACTTCAATAACTTGACACTTGAATTAAATTTTTATTTTGACATTATTATGTTTACTTGATTTCGTAGTGGAAATCAAATCTGTTTCAAAATTTGCAAAAATTAAAATGTCTAGAGCTACTAGTCGACGTTTAAAATTTCAGCTTGATTGGACGGCTAGAAGTTTGTTAAAAGCAGCCGAAAGATTTTTAAGAATGTAAATGTACTTACGTGACAATGAATCGATAATAAAATGTTAAAATAATGACGGCCTATGCTTTTTGTGAAAATATGAATAAAAAGAATATACGTTAAGTTTTATTTCGGTTCATTGTCTCGTAAAAGGATCGTAAAACTTAACAAAGAGCAAAAAAAATGATACGCACTGGAGACTCGATCCTGCGGCCCTGGGAGTACTAGTCCGACTTCCTACCGCTAAGCTAACTAGTAGTTGCAAATTAACCTAATATAAAAGACTTATGTAGTGTCAAATCTGCGAGAAAAAAATTGATTTTCTAAACGCTTGACCATCTGGAGTTCCCACTTGGGTCACGTTCAAATCTAGTCAAGCCCTACATATACCATGAACCCGGACGAAATCGGTGATGACGAGTAGCCGTAGTCTCCTTGTTAATTAAGAAGAGGGCGGTAGATGTTGATGAAGCCGTCGATGTCAGTTTTTCGATTCATAGTGTTGTTTCTCTCCTTAATTTCGATCATTTCATGTAGTAATCTGTTCCTGTAACAGGTAATTGTTTTTATAATTTTGATGTTATTAAAGTTCATATTGTGTCCATCTTCAAGAACATGTTTCGCAACAGCGGCCTCAGCAACATCTACAGCCCTCTTCTTAATTAAGTTTGTTTTAGTATTGGGATTAAGTTTTTCACCATTGGTTTTTCCTTAATTCACGATAGCTTATTATGATTTAAAAAAAAAATTTCATTTATTTTTATAAAAAGTTATAATCAAGCTATCGGACAAATGTCAATACTGCATCTTTCCTGTAACTATGTATATATTTTATGACATTAATAAATAATTCTTGACAAAGGGAACATTCGTTCCCGAAAGCTCGAAAATATTTTATTGTTTTAATCGTTTTCTTAGCTAATCTTTGATAATTACATTTGTTTATAACTTAATAACTAATAATTTTAATAATATTTTATTAATTTTTGTTATCACACAAGTTTTAAGCCAATTTGAGCTAAGAGATTTCTACATTCTTTATTTAAAATAATTGAATAAATTGTAAACTGCAAGCTAATTTTATCAAAATTGTTATTAATTAATTTAAAAAATCTTTACAAACACAAAATAGAAAATATTACAAATTTAAAATTTGAATAATTTTTCTCTGCTTCCGGGGTACACTTTGAAACTTAGAATTGGCACGTTTCAATGCATGGTAAATTCTCATTCTGCAATATAATATAATAACATACTGTTTCGGAAAGTCTTCACATGGTGGAACGTAATTAATTTTAGTGCATTTAGTGCACACGAACGATAATATTTATTATAATAAATTGAAATTGCTTACTGGCACCCATGGCAATGACACTTGTTACATTCGAACGTACACCAACATAATAATAAAAAAGTTTGAATTCGTTTTTAAAATTTACCCCTGTATTCATAATAGTACATTGTCTTATTCGGATTAAAAGTGAAACTTTGTTTGACAAGCAATTTTTGCATTTGCAAGGCGGAGCGCCAGCGGAGCCGAGCGAATGCAATAATTGCACGTCAAACAAAGACACTTTTAATCCAAATGAGACATATTACTTTTTCTCCAACCAAAAATTAAATAAAATTTAAAATATAAATACTTAATTTTAAAACATTATTTGATGTAATATCAGAAAAGTCACTTTGACATTTAAAAATTGTATAATTTCAAAGAGTGCTTTTTCTATATTGTTTGAATTTGCAATAACTCCAGAACGGCGCTAGATATCAAAAAAATGAGCAAAAAATTCTTCCCCCTCGTCACAGACACACCCCCATGAATTATCGGTACGAAGGCATATGCAAAAATTTAGATCGATCGCGCACAAAAATAGTAAAAAATAAAATCACTTTTAAGTCATGCACAAAAAAGATTTTTTAGTGCATGTAAAAAAAAGTGTTGCTTAGCAATTTTCGCATTTTTATATTAATAACGAAAACGTCAACTTTTAGTTGAGGTAATGCTACTAAAAATGTACTGCTTTTAATACGGTTGGAGAAAAAAATATTTAAAGAGTGTTTTAACCTATTTTAGTTAAACAACCAATGAAAACCTTACAATTTAGACTAGTGAACGTTTGTGATTGGTGTTTTATGACACATACCTTATAAAGGCTTTGTAAACCTATTTCAACTTTCTAAACTTTTTATAAATACGGGGGTTAAGTACTTGAAGTGTTTTAAATTTAATTAATAATGCTCAATAATTAAATAAATAAGACAAAAGATATATTTTATGAAATACAAATTTCAAATTGCAAAATCTCCATATTTTCGGGGACCTGCGCACTGGAAATTGACCTGGTGAAATACGTTAAGTGACGCTTCTTTGTCCTATAGGTATATATTCTTTGACATAACTTGACATTATTCGTCAACCGCCGGCGCCGGCAAGTGCATGTTTGCAACTGGAATATACACACCCGTGTAAACCTCCGCCACGAATATAAAAATTATCAAATCGTGAAAATTAATAGTATATTATTTAACGAGGAGTTTAACCGGCATATTAAATGCGAGGTGAATCGTTATCACGAGACGCAGCCGAGTGATATATTATCCACACAAACGTATTTATACTAGTTTTTATACTAGGAATATTATTGTCAACTTAGAACGTATGTGTAAAACGAGTTAATTTGCCTATTATACAAGTAGGCGGAGATAAAATTTGTAAATTCACACATGTTGAATACGATCGTTATTCACTACCCTTGTCAACGCAGCATAATAAGGGATCTTGATAATTTGGTCGGTCAGTGGAAAATGGTATACTTGTACAGGGTATTTACATAATGTATCGTCGATTATAGTTGGATTTAAGTTACCTTCACTGAATCTACACACTTATTTGCGGAATCTGCCAAACTCTTTGTTTTCTGTGATTCGTCTTCTTAAATAGGAATTTCTCCTACCGCTACACCTTGTAAATCTCGTTCGTCCTGTGGTTCAGCTTCTGTATCATCCAACTAAATAATATTTCTCCCAATTTCTTGAAAGAAGAAATCTTGAAGAAACTTTCAATTTTTTTATGTTCTTTTATGCTGTGATTTAGAAGTTGTTTCTTGTTTCTTTTGGCAGCTTCGCTGATATTTAGGCAAAATTTTTGCGGAAAAATACAAATTTAACACAAAAAATACACAATAATAATCACCGACAATATTAAACTTATAACTTAAGTACCTAAGATACGTTCTTCTACTATTTATCTGAGGTTGTGATGATAGCTTGACAGGTGAGTTATAGTTTTCACGCTATCTATACATTAGGTATATAATAGGTTTAGTATGGAAAATTTTATATACCTAAATGTGGGTAAGTACAGGATGACGATTGAATAATTGCATATGGACCCATAGAGATATACTTACGCCACAGTATAGGCATTTCCCAATCCGGTTTAAGCAGCTGTGGAATCTAAAAGCTTATAACTTTTTCGAAAAAGAAGGAAGCTGATGGTCTAAGAGGGCGCGAAAGAGCTGATAATGATAATGACTTATATCAAATGGGGAATTATTTTGCATTACCTTGTAGAGTAAATTAATTCTTTTGCAACTTTGTTTACGGTAATTTTATTGTGTGAAATTATTTTTTGTTTGTTTATTATGTTTACAGTATTATTTTAAATTAATTATTATAATAAATCATCAGTAAATTTAAAATTTTATCCGCATATAAAGACTGGAACGGAAAAAAATGGGTCACCTACCTTTGTGGATTAAACGGTACTTTATGGTTAAACCCCTAAAATTTTATAGCTGGGGGTAAAACAAAAGGCTTTTTAAAACTATTATACCTGGCTCAGTTCCAATTTGGAATTAAACACGTAACGAAATGGAAAGTGAAGAAGTGACGAACCGTAAAAGAATTATTGCCGGACAAATTCAAAATCTGCAATTGTCATACGGGCAAAGAGCAAAATTTTTAAATTTGCCGAGAACAACTGTTTTACGTGTATTTTAAACAAAGTTTAAAAAAGAAACTACTGTAGAAAGAAAATGTGGAAAACGATCGAAAAACAGGTTCAACTGATAAAGAACTGACTAAAAAAGTTGCTGCTGTCCAAATGCTTATGAAAGGAGTCTGAGGAAAGGCTCGAAAATTTTATAGCCTTAATGAAAAATTTTAGTTTTATGTATTTTCCCTATAGATTATTAGTATACATTGCTAATAAAAATATTAAACTGAAAAAAAATAAATTCGTTTTCATTTATTATAAAATGTAAAGTGACCCATTTTTTTCCGTTCCAGTCTTTATTATTAACAATAATTTGAACCCGATTACTGGTCCTTGTTATGTCATCCAATTTTAGTTGCATGCTATCAAAATTCATTTTTCATTTTTGTTTTTAATATTAAACCCATTGTTACCTTTATTTCTGACTTCCTTCATTGACCCCTCCTTACTTCTTTTACAAAGTTATCGTTTTTTAGATTAAATTCCAGATCTCGAGCAGTAGATTCAATGCAAGGTAAGTTTTCGCTAGATTTTAGCTCGAGTGGCGCCCTTTCAACTAAGACATTTCCCGATTTGGACTTTTGTTTGGTTTAAGCTCGCTCTCAGGTTGTTCCTGTTTTTAGGCTTCTATACAACGTATAGGAAGAAGCCTTATGATCTAGCTCCGTGTCCGTCTGTCCGTCTGTCCGTCTGTCCGCATAATTCAAAACCAATCAGAACGCACGTTCTTAAAACAATTTTACTTCATATAGAATATTTTTAGATTGGTATTAATTATTCAGATTATTTACATATATATTTTTTAATCCGATATTCTTATTTTGTATTTTTAGAGTAGGTATTTTACGTGTTTCTAATACGGTATTCGGTACGTGTTTCGGGTATTTTAATATTTCATTATGAATTGTGTTTTATTTGTGGTTTGTAAATTGCAAATATTTACCTATAAAGGTCGAAATAAAAAAAAAATATTAAAATGTTAGCGTTTTCCTTATATAGTAAAAAAATCTACCTAATTAAAAGATTAACGCATTAAAAATTGGAATAAAATAAAGCCCAAATAATTTAACCTACCGAAAAAGTAGATGTATAGAAGCCTAAGAACTGTCGCAAAAGCGAGTTCCACCTTGTTTTCTTAAACAACCCACACCTTGGCAACTGAGCCGGCGGCCGCCCTTGATTCCAGAGCAGATAACGATTAAGGCCCGATACGAATTAGCGTCCTGACGTATTGTCTCGTTACAAAAAATTATATAATTTCAGTTTTTTAAATAAAATGCAGATATAAATCTTACAGTAAAATATTTAAGCAATTTTTCAAATTTTTATAAACTATATTTTCCGTTTTACAACCATTCTCGTTTAAGGGGGATTATTTTTGACAACTCGCCCCTAACTGACTAAAAATATCAATGGAAAATAAAGCTACAGATAATTGAAATGACGAAGACATGGCTATTTACACTATTTACACTAATAAAAGCGATATTTGCTATTTTTGAACTTGGTAACATTATTTTTGACCCCTGTGCATATTATAATAATTATCCCACCGACGCCTACGGGTACATTTGTAACAATCAGATTAGAAACATTATTAATTTTTTTTCTTGTTAATGAATTTACCAACAAAATTATTTCTTTTTATAGATATATATCTAGTCCACATTGAGGTGTTTTTAACTTATAAATACAATTATTTCAAAATATTATTTGTAATAAAAATTGTTACAGCTGAACCCTTCTCGCTTACTTATATAGTTGTCGATTACTTACATTTGTCGTTGTAATAGATTTTGCCACACAGCCTTAAGTTCCAAATTGGGAGCTCGTAAAATAACGCTTCTTTTATTTTGACTTTTCTTTGGAGTTTTTGTTAAATCCGGTCCACAGTGAACAGTTGGACTTTTCGCCGCAACTCCATCAGGATGTATTAATATTCTGAATTCGTTTACTATAAAGCGAGAATTAAAAAAAACTATATATCTATATATATAATATGTAGATATATTTTAAATTACCTTTTTTTCGAACATTAAACAGTAATTCACTAACATTTGCTAAAGGCAGCGGATCCTCGATTATAAACAAAACTCTATCTCTTGATACCTTGGTAAATAAAATCATGTCACTAAACAACAGTGTCCAATATTGTTTAATAGTTCTTCCTTCTACTCGACTAAGATCTCCACCAAAAATCCATTGTCGACCAGGTTTACTCAGTACAAAAGGCTAAAATTAAAAATAAACATTATCATATTTAGGTTTTTATTGTAACTAGAATATGACAAGTTTGTCTGTTTCGTCCACTACAGGATATAAAACTGGATAATCGTTAAATAGTAAAATAAAAGTATACAAAAATTATGTACCTATTGTCCGCTACCTTATTTTAATTAAATTGAAGTATCATCAAACTAAGTTGACAAAACACAAAGTTATAAGATACGATTCCATCAGTTTTGTAGATTCACAAACTTGAGTTTACGTTCTTATAAAAATATCTACGTACAGTACAATTGCTTAGCATGTTAGAACTGATTTTGAAATGTTTATCATTTGGGGACATAAGTTCTGTTACCGGTTAATGACACTAAACTGTGTTTAATCTTTAATCGGTGTTTAAATCAATCACGATAAAACAATAATTCTTCATAAAGAAGAATAATATGGAAATAAAAGAATAATCATACAAAATCCAAAAAGCTACAAAACGTAATAATCCCTTATTAAACAAACACGAACTACTAATATTTCTTCCCCTTTACAACATATTTCTCTAACCTTTCTTCCTTAAACTTTAATACTCTATCATACTCCCTCTTTTATTTTTTCACAATCAATATACCTATTCTGACATAATATATACTTCAACTTCAAAAACAAATTTTTTCACTATTAATTTATTAATATTTTTTTTTTAAACTGGTATGTAAACTAATCAATTATTATTTATACAAAAATTATTAAGTTGTAGGTATGTTTCCACAAAATTTTTAAAATTTTTTTAACATTGTCCGACGTTTTGAGTTTTTACTTTCCTATTTACGTAGTAAAGGAAAGTATTGTAATCGAGTAAAAAAATTTTTTTGAGTTAGCATTTTTTCCATAGTCTATGAGTCCATACAAACCGTTTGAGACAAGTTTTGCAATGATGTCCGGATGTGTGAGGGTGTGTATGAGGGTGCGTGTGTACGATTTTACGTGGTGCCACATCAGATTTTTTTAATTAATTTTCAAGGCTAAAAAGGTAATTATAATGGGAGAGTTTCCTAGGAAATATTTTTTTTAAATAACATATTGACATAAAACTATAATAAAAAAATCTGATGTGGCACCACGTAACTTTCCTATTTATTACTAGGCTCAATATAAATAACTAATTTAATATGTGCATTTTACCATTTCTATGTTTATAATTTTATTTTAACAAGAATTAAAAAGAAAAAATGTCAAGTATTAGGCATCATTAGAAGCGCTAATAAATTCTTTTTCAACCGATAATAATTTCATTACTATCCACATTAATGGAAAGAAGTATCGGGGTTTAATAATTTTCATTCTTTGAAAAAATGAAGTAAAAGAAAGGGATTTCAACCAAAATCTAATCAGCTCTCTAGATTGCTGCTACAA
Organism: Cantharis rufa; assembly: GCA_947369205.1. Classification (NCBI taxonomy): domain Eukaryota; kingdom Metazoa; phylum Arthropoda; class Insecta; order Coleoptera; family Cantharidae; genus Cantharis; species Cantharis rufa. The sequence goes on from OX376304.1 coordinate 29,057,380, forward strand.
ACCAGTATATAAAATTTGAATAAAATCGGCTAACGCGTTTCGAAAAAATCGTGGACGAAAAAATCGTACGTACACGTACACACCCTCACACATACACACGCACACACATCCAGACATCATTGCAAAACTTGTCTCAAACGGTTGGTATGGACTCATAGACTATGGAAAAAATGCTAACTCAAAAATTTTTGTTTACTCGATTACAATACTTTCCTTTACTACGTAAATAGGAAAGTAATACTGCACGATGGTATAATTGGTTGTTCTTAAATGTCAACGTAGAATTTAAAAAAATATTTAATCTGCCCGCCATAGCTAATAAATTAAAATTAAACATGGCCGTCCGATGTTGTCAATTCTTAATAATATTATTTTTGACAGTTGCAATATTCGGTGAAATTCTGATTTCAACATTGTATAGGGCTATTACACGAGGCAAGTTGGTAAGTGATTTAGTTGGTAAGTGAAACATAGACTAGATTCTATTCTACTTGTAACTTACCAACTTAATTTTTACTTAATAAACCTTTTACACGTTACAATTAAGTTAAATTCAACTTAAAATAGAATAGAATCCAGTCTATTTTTCAATTTAGTTAAATTTAACTTAATTGACAACTTAAATGTAACGTTTAAATGGTTTATTAAGTGAAAATTAAGTAGGTAAATTGTTAAGTTGGTAAGTAGAATAGAATCTAATCTATGTTTCACTGGTTTTTTTTTTCACTTACCAACTTGCCTCGTGTAAACTGGCCTTATAACTATATTGTTATGACTAAATTGTTATAACCATCTTCGTAACAATGTTACCGAAAATTGGTATTCTGTTAAAACACGCATAATCATGACGGTTATAATTGAAGAGGTCGGGGCAAGAAGGGACCTAAGCCACAATTTTGAAAATTTCGCAATTTTAGTAAAAAGGCATATGTGAAGGTCTTAAGCCACCATCTAAGTTGTAAGGATATTGCGCGACAGATGTCGCTACTTAGCCATAAAGACCTTGTTGCCAACTTATAAAATAGTGGAAAATTTTCAAGCAAGAACGTTATAAGCCACACAAAAATCAACATGGCGACAGGTTTGAAGATGAAGTCAGGTATGAAGTAAATGTTGGTAAAAGAGGTGGCGACGAAATACTGACAACATAAATGTTGAAAACAAAATATGCAGGCCCAATAAAACTTAACATCAAAAACTTTTACAATACGTTCCCCCTGTAAACCAACAATTTTATCTCTGTATTAGGGAGCGTTCATAAACCACGTAGTTTGATTTTGACCTCTTTAGAACCCCTCCCTCCCATCATGTAGCTTAACGTAGCTTTTACCATGATACCCCCCCCCCCTTTAGATGGAACGTAGTTTTTTTTTCCTATAAAGTCCAGAAGACATGTTGTGTCCTGTTTAAAAGATTTCCATAACTCATTAACATCATTTTGGATTTTGGCTTTTGAAAACTCGTTGGAAAAACATTTCCGATAAGCCTCGTAAAGATTATTGTACAGGGTCATTTCACATCAATTGTTTGAAAATTGAAGTGACACTTTAAAGAACACTAGAATAATTAAAGATGCGCTAATATTCACTTTAATAATACAAAATTAAAATAATTTTTTCGCCTAGTCGTATAATAATGACATAAATAATAAAAAAAATCCAAATACGGAAATAAATATCCATATTATGTTGTCGCTGATATTCTGCAAATTGCTTTCATAATAAATGAAGAAAACTACGTAGCTTGACTATAACTCCCCCCGTACCCTCACGTAGCCCTGCGTAGCATTCTACCTAACCCCTCCCCCCCCCCTTGGCCAAACCACGTAGTTTATGAACGCTCCCTTATTGAAAATACTTCCAGTAATATGTAATATTGAAGAAGACTTGGACTTAGTTAATGAAACTGAAAACTGATAGACGGGGATGTCGAAACTGATATTTTTGAATAAAACATAATTTTGTATATTTTTGACTTTGAAATTTATATTCGTTTTGTTATTATTAAAAAGGTCATAAGCCACATTTATTTTTCAATATATTTTTTTTCTCAAAATATGCAGGTTTTTAAAATTTTTTTTAGTAAAAAATAATTGAAGGCTACAGGAGTAAAACGAGGAATGTCACAAAAGAAAGATATTGAGAAATCTAGATTTTAATATTAATGCTTACCTTGTTTTATATTATTATTATTATAAGCTTTATACATTCTTTCGAATATTGCTATCCCTGACCGGGATTTACAAATCCGTTTGAAGGGGTGGATTAGTCCCCATTTATAACATCTATGTTTAAACATGCTCATTTTCTTCGTTTAGTCTCTCATAATCTTGGGTGCGCCGCTGCGTCCTGCACAATGCTGCTCCATACCTGCCTGTCTTTTGTCTTAGTTGTCCATTCTCCAACTCTCATTGATCTAAGATCGTTCGTCACCTGATCCCACCATCTCACCCTCGGCCTTCCTCGGGTTCTCTCTTCACTGGGTTTCCATGTTGTTATTCTTTTCACCATGTTGTTCTCGTCTCTTCTCATAATATGTCCCAACCATCTAATTCTTTGTGACTTGAGAAGACAAGCGAAAATGGCGACAGATTGTGTACTTTGGCGGCAGCGACAAATACCATAATTACTAGCACCAGATTTAAACATAAACCACTACACAAGATAACATGGATAAGGCCAGGAGGAAACAACGATGAGGGTAATCAAATAGACCATGTGCTAGTATCAAAAAAGAAAGTAAACCTTATAATGGATACAAGAACATACAGAGGAGCCAATGCAGACTCCGATCATTACTTAGTGGTAACAAAAATTAGACAAAAACTAACAACCTATGAAGGTACGAAGAATAAAAACAGAAGATTTGCTACAGAAAAATTGAACAACACTGATCTAAGACAACGATATGAACAACGAGTCAGTGAGGAATTAAATAAGATAGAAGAGAACAATGATGTAGATCAGGAATTGAATAACATCATAGTCAGTACCAGCACCTGTGCTGAAGAAATAGTAGGCCACAGAAGAAGCAAGAGAGACAAAGAATGGTTCGACGACGAATGTAGAGCAAGTAATAAAACAAAAACTGAAAGAAGAGCAAAGTGGTTGAGAACCGGACATCAAGAAGATTTACGCAAATACAGAGACAGTGTGAGAGAGACAAATGAAATATATATACATAAGAAGAATAAATGGGTAATGGAAAAAATGGAAGAAATAGAAATGAACAATAGGTTTAACAACACAAGAATTTTTTATCAACTAGTAAAAAAACAAAAGACCAGTAGCAAGATAAAACTAAGAGAATTAACTGACGAAGAAGGAAATAAACAAAATGAAACAGAGAAAGTGAAACAAATATGGAAGAAATATTTTCAAAAATTATTAAACGTACAACAGAGAGATGAGCCAAAGACTACACAAGACTACTACAAGTAGACTACACAACTACAATAACAACAGCAACGAAGTGACAGCTCCAACAACCGATGAAATAATGTTAACGATCACAAGAATGAAAAACGGAAAAGCGCCTGGAAAGGACGAATTACCCATGGAACTTATAAAATATGGCGGAGAGGAAATATGCAAACGTCTATGCAATTTGGTACAACAGGTATGGAGAGAGGAGAAGATGCCTTTTGGATGGAGCGAAGGGGTAATAGGGATAAAGAAAAAAGGAGCCACTGACAATTGCAGAAATTACAGAGGTATAACCCTCCTGAACTCAACCTATAAAGTACTCTCCACAATTATATACAGAAGACTGAATGAGTACAGCAAACAAATTATAGGAGATTACCAGTATGGATTCACTGAGGGCAAATCTACTGTCGACGCAGGGAGCCGGACAAATGGACGCGGCCGAAAGGACGCGACCGAAAGGACGCGAGCGTTAGGACGCAGACCCAAAAGGACGCAGACCCAGAAGGACGCAGACCCGAAAGGACGCAGACCCGAAAGGACGCGGGCCATAAGGCCGCAGACCAAAAAGGACGCAGACCCAAAAGGACGTGGGCCGTAAGGACGCAGGCCCAAAAGGACGCGGCCAAATAGACGCAGGCCCAAAAAACGCAATTTTATGAAATTAATAATAGAAATTATTTTTATATTTTATACCAGGTTATAAAATATAACAAATTTTATTGATACAAAGTTTTTCTTTTTTCAAAGTTTTTTTTAATTTTTATTTTAATACTGTGTGTAAGCTCGCTTCTTAATTACTTCTTGCTCTTTATTTCTTAATTATCTCATATTTCCAAACCATTTCCTTATATATAAGGATATATCATTTTGCATTACCAACTTAACACATAATTTTCGGAGGTTTTATATACCGGGTCGTTCAGAAACGGTATTAGTTCTTTTATCAGATCCGTACTTGGGTGACACGTCTCTTACTATTGGTCTGTTTATAGTCAGAACCGTATTCCCCGATTATTAGTGCTGTGTATAAATCTAATGTGGGAACGTAAGAAGGAAGTATTCTGATAGGATTAAAAATCATTAAAAACTTTACTTAATTCAATTTATAATTTATTAACATTAACTAAATAAATTATACAAAAATATTTTTACATTACGTAATTATGGGAAATTCCACGAAGATATTCAATCACACTGCGATTTTCATAATCCATGACAATACATTTGATGCGGTTGTCGGAATCAATATATTTTTTTTTCTTTCTTGGGGGTTCAGCACCTGCAGCTAGTTGTTCGAAAAATACGTCCCTACCCCGTTGAATTTGTTTTAAGGAATAAATGAGTTTCCATATTGTAGGACGATCCATCGACAGCTCACTTTGTAATCGTCTGTGAGCTGCTTCAGCGTGATTATTCGTTCTATCAGTATCTGTTAATACTCGTGTGTAAACAGACCACGTTTCAGGAGGAAAAATAGGACGATTTCTTCCATTACCTCTGCGATTGGGTCGTCCTAAATAAGAATCCTCAAACCATTGTAATAAAGGTTGTAATTCAAGAGGAATTTCAGTGGCTAATTCATCAACTGCAGTATCCAAATCATGTATGGGTACAAATGCCAACGATGTAACCATTCGTGCATATAAAGCAAAATCGGCATCATTATTATAACGCCCCAGTAGCTGAAGATTGCCTAAATGCTTTCTCATATTTTTGACGAGGTGAAAAAAGCATCCTAAAATTTCACAAGCTGGAAATGCTTCTTGAAACGCATTGATTGCTGCCAACTCGTAATCGCATGAAATTTTCCTAGGATTTAAATTTGGTTCAACTTCTTTGAGAAGTGCTATCATCCTCATATAAGTATTCGTTTGCTTATTTGGCAATAAAGCGTAAATTACGGGATGTACAGCGCCAAATTTTTTAGCCATTATCACATATATTTGATAAAACAGTTGTGGTGCTGTTGAAAACGTTCCATCGACGAACCAGTGTTCAGAATCACGTAGAATTTCATGAACATTTCTTTCTCGACCAAAAAGTAGAATTCTGTTAGTTTCTGGCCCGCTATCGGCTATCAAAAAGTTTTCTTCTATTCCATGTACCTGGAAAGTTTTATACATTTCCGGAATTACAAGATCTTCCAGCCTTGTTGGTGCAGGAGGCGCAGAATTAACTTCGTTTCTCTTTCTTCGAACGGTTTTTTTTAATGAACTTTCATTTGGTAAAGCACCTTGTGCTGCTTGTGACATTTCACTATTAAGGCATGAATTAATTATTTGTGCGGTTGACTCGACGGTAGTTGCGGCACGTTCCTTCATGTCATTCACTAAAACTTTGGCCTCAACTTTGGCCGCATCACTATCATGCGTGTGTTCATTTATTTGTTTTACTACTACATTATTTGTGGTATGTATTCTTACTTTGCAGCCGTAATTTTTTTGATCGCATCGCCAAAACTTTTTCAGTTTACATGCACTGAATCTGTCGAATGTAAAACTGCAACCTTCATGAACAAATTTTTCAATACCTTTTTGAGAAAGCATTTTCGTTGTTTTCAAAATAAATACTTACTCTTAATAACAATAAAACAATAATATAAAACAATAATAAAATAATCTACAGGTTATTTGCTTACTCGGAAAGGTCGGAAAGGTGACTACCACTTGGCTACTTATATGTACTTCTTGATTGAACTAGACTACATAGGTTTTCATGATGCCACACTCTACACAAAGGGTATCAACATTAACATCATCAGTGTACCAACCTAAAGATATTATATATAACCAATCTCCATTCACCTCTCTACCTCTCTTACGCATTATTTAATTTTTAAATATTTATCATTATTACATTGTAACATAAAGCAAAATTCAACTCCGCCATTAACATATAATTATTTATATATGGGCTTTGAATTTGATTCATCCAGGTGTACGCAAGCCAATTATTATATCATTATCCATGAAGGTAGCAGGTGAAACGAGTATGACCTGCTAAAGTAACCTAAGACATACAACCTAAACCAACTAGCGACCAATAGAAAGAGACGTCGCCCAAGTACGGATCTGATAAAAGAACTAATACTGTTTCTGAACGACCCGGTATATTAAACCTTTGGAAATTATGTGTTAAGTTGGTAATAAGGAAAATGACTGTATATTAGAATAATGTGGAAAGGAATAAAAAATAAGATAAAAACCGAACAACAGCTATCGAATAAAAACGATTACAAGTACTATTTTTGAGATAATATTTTAATTAAAATAATAAACGATCTAACATATTTTATACGGTAGGTATACTATATACAAGCAAAATCCACATAATGGTGTATTTAGATACATCGCAAGATGGCATGAACATTTTTTTAATTAATTTTAAAATATAAAAATTATTTTTTGCATTTTTTTGGGCCTGCGTCCATTTGGCCGCGTCCTTTTGGGTCTGCGTCTATTTGGCCGCGTCCTTTTGGGTCTGCGTCCTTTTTGGTCTGCGGTCTTATGGCCCGCGTCCTTTCGGGTCTGCATCCTTTCGGGTCTGCGTCCTTTTAGGTCTGCGTCCTTTTGGGTCTGCGTCCTAACGCTCGCGTCCTTTCGGTCGCGTCCTTTCGGCCGCGTCCTTTTGTCCTAGACCGGTCGACGCAATACATATAGTTAAAAGAATAATGGAAAAGACGCAAGAACACAACATAAGTATACACATGCTATTTGTAGATTTCCAACAGGCTTTCGATAGCGTCAATAGAGACAAGTTGTATGGTGCGATGGATGAGATGAAGATAGCGACCAAACTGATTAGATTAATAAAAATTACCCTCAACAACACTAGAGCATGTGCACGAACTAGTAGAGGAGAAACTGACAGTTTTGAAATCGATAATGGAGTGAGACAGGGAGATGCACTGTCGGCGAAGCTTTTCAACTTGGTAATAGAGAAAATAACCACATAATGGATGTGAAACTTGATAAAAAAATAGATGACATTGACAAAAAGTTAGATGAGCAAAATGTAAATTTTGGAAATAATAAATTAATAAAAAATGAAAAGGTAAAAAGTGAAAAATTGATTGAAAATGTAAATTTAGATTTGGTTGAGAAAAATTTGGATTTTGGAAATAAGACGTGAATTAAAAATAAAAATTTGCTTTTGGAAAAGAAGAAAAATTTGGAAAATTATGATTTGATTATTCTGGAAAATAAAAATTTGGAAAATGAAGATTTAAATAAAAAAGAAAATGGAAATTTGGACAAATAATATACGAGAATGACACCGGAAATAGAAAAGGATGAGGAGCAGGAAAATAAAGAAATGATCAACACCAATGGTGGACTGGTAACTCCAACATCAGGTCAAGGGTTGACTAGAGTGACTGGAATTAGAATTTCAAATATTAATCTTGGGTTTGCGAATCAACATTCGCTCTCAAAAAAAAATTATCCTGTGGAAAGCCATCCGATGGAAGTTAATATTAATTCAAATATGGGAAAAATTCAAATATGGGAAAAAATACTATTTCGCAATAAAACAAATGAACTAATTTGCAACCGGTTTCGTAATTTATAAGTTAATATTATTTTAGATTTTGGACCACAACAGGATGTCTTCTATAGCAAACCACCGTCTTTTAGACATGGTTCACCACGAAAAGAATGAGGAGCAAGATGTCGTGTTACAAACTATTTTTTTTGATGAATTCTGACTTTTGGGGTGGTAATTTTGATTGTTTTTATTTTTTAGTATTCAATTTTTAATTTCGTGAATATTTTAACTTTTATTTTTTAAATTGAATTTTGATTTTGTAAATAATTTATTTTAGTTGTAAATAATTTGAATTTTGATTGTTTGCGCCAACAAATTGAAAGTTGGTACGAAAATTAGGATAAATAAAGCTTATTTTGCCAGGTCCGTCAAGTTGGACGGGCGCGTTTTGCGGAAGTCTTCGCTAATTGCGTAATTATGAGTCTCTGATATGAGATTATTTAATATTCTAAATAAATGTTTTTGATTTTCGTGAGTACAATAAATTGTTTAATGATTTGAATTATTTTTGTCCTGGTCTGGACGAATTTCTGGATAGTTTTTGGATTTTATTTTTAACAATTTGAAGATAATTTTTGGAAGTAGCTAAGTTCGGTTTGGAAATGGTTTAATTATTTTAAAAATTAATTATAGAAATTAAAATTGAAGGCGACGTAAAGCAGTTGCGATAGCGCGTGTATGGTTATCGCGCACATTTTACATTACCATTTTTACATCGGAAATTTTGCTTTAAATGAAACTTAATTTTATTTTTGGATTTAAAATTAAGAATTTGGGAATTAGAAGGCAAATTAAATAAACCCACTCCACAGCAGTTTTGCTCTCCAACTTGAGAAGCTAACCGTCAATATTAAAGGCCGAAAAGTGGGATTGAAAACTAACAAAATCCTACGATCCATGACAGTATATAATAATAATAATATCAAATTTATTTATATAAATATAGTTCAGCTTACAAAACATAATACATAAAAAAAACAAGAAACACAAAACAACACTCCAGAAAAACCATACAACAATTATTTTTAAAGCATAACAGTCAGTGATATTCTTCATTAGCAATTAATGTCAGTAGTCCTCTCTTAAATCCACAAACTGTGGTGCAGTTTTTCAACTTTTCGTCTAGTTCATTAAACCTTCGTAGTAAATTACGAAATAGCTTGGAAATTAATACAGGACCGGTATGACGACGAAAAGCAAATTATAAATAATCACGTTCAAGCACTATTTAATATGCCTACCATTCATAAAGAATCCCACAAAGCCGTAAGGCAATTAGCAGATTGTTCTTCCAAGCATCTTCGGGCGTTGCAGGTACTGGAACAACCAGTATCCAGTTGGGACACGCTATTGTATTTTTAATTGTCGGTAAACTCGATGACGAAACGAGACGTGCGTGGGAAACGGAAAATGCAAAACTAAAATCGATAGCTAAATTAAGCGAGTTAACAAAGTTTTTAAATGAGCATTGCAAATTTTTAGAAAAAATAGGTAACAAACCTATTTCAAACTTAACAGGGCAAAGGGAAAAGGTAAAGGTTTTCAATAGCATGACCGCCGAGCCAACTCGTTGTTACAGCTGTAAAGGCGATCATTCACTGTATAATTGTGCACAATTTTTAAACTTAGATCCCAGTGCGAGATTTGATGAAATCAAACGAATTAAAATATGCTCTAATTGTTTCCGCAAGAGACATAACTTTTTAAATTGTAGAGCTAGATCAGGTTGTACTAAATGCAACAAACGGCATAACACCTTGCTGCATGGTGAAAATAATATTAATAGTAACAATGAAAATATTTCGCGAGCACATAATAGTCATCATCCTAATGAACAAAACAAAAAAAAATCATAGCCAAAATGGCAGGTTTTATTCATTCTCGCGCAATTCTCGCAACCGCTACTATTAAAATAAAGGACGATCGCGGAATTTTTAGACCATGCAAAGCATTGTTAGACTGCGGCTCACAATCCAATTTTATTAGTGAGGCACTTATAAATAAGTTAAAGTTAAAAAAGGATAAAATAAACTACATTTCGGTGTCCGGCATAAATAACGTGGCGTCAAGGGTTACGCATAAAACGGAAGTAACGATTCGGTCCAATCAAAATTCATTTAAAAATAATATTCAATGTTTGATACTGCCTATAATTGCTGAGATTATACCATCACCTACGTTAGAGAACTTGTGTATACCAAGAAACATCAAATTGGCCGATCCTAATTTTAATGCACATAGCGAAATTGATGGTATTCAATTCAATATAAATTGAGCGAATTTCATAGATGAAATTGCTAGGTGCTGGCATTTTTTGGAATTTGATGTGTCGGGCTACGGTCTAGGACAAAAGGACGCGGCCGAAAGGACGCGACCGAAAGGACGCGAGCGTTAGGACGCAGACCCAAAAGGACGCAGACCTAAAAGGACGCAGACCCGAAAGGATGCAGACCCGAAAGGACGCGGGCCATAAGACCGCAGACCAAAAAGGACGCAGACCCAAAAGGACGCGGCCAAATAGACGCAGACCCAAAAGGACGCGGCCAAATGGACGCAGGCCCAAAAAAATGCAAAAAATAATTTTTATATTTTAAAATTAATTAAAAAAATGTTCATGCCATCTTGCGATGTATCTAAATACACCATTATGTGGATTTTGCTTGTATATAGTATACCTACCGTATAAAATATGTTAGATCGTTTATTATTTTAATTAAAATATTATCTCAAAAATAGTACTTGTAATCGTTTTTATTCGATAGCTGTTGTTCGGTTTTTATCTTATTTTTTATTCCTTTCCACATTATTCTAATATACAGTCATTTTCCTTATTACCAACTTAACACATAATTTCCAAAGGTTTAATATACCGGGTCGTTCAGAAACAGTATTAGTTCTTTTATCAGATCCGTACTTGGGCGACGTCTCTTTCTATTGGTCGCTAGTTGGTTTAGGTTGTATGTCTTAGGTTACTTTAGCAGGTCATACTCGTTTCACCTGCTACCTTCATGGATAATGATATAATAATTGGCTTGCGTACACCTGGATGAATCAAATTCAAAGCCCATATATAAATAATTATATGTTAATGGCGGAGTTGAATTTTGCTTTATGTTACAATGTAATAATGATAAATATTTAAAAATTAAATAATGCGTAAGAGAGGTAGAGAGGTGAATGGAGATTGGTTATATATAATATCTTTAGGTTGGTACACTGATGATGTTAATGTTGATACCCTTTGTGTAGAGTGTGGCATCATGAAAACCTATGTAGTCTAGTTCAATCAAGAAGTACATATAAGTAGCCAAGTGGTAGTCACCTTTCCGACCTTTCCGAGTAAGCAAATAACCTGTAGATTATTTTATTATTGTTTTATATTATTGTTTTATTGTTATTAAGAGTAAGTATTTATTTTGAAAACAACGAAAATGCTTTCTCAAAAAGGTATTGAAAAATTTGTTCATGAAGGTTGCAGTTTTACATTCGACAGATTCAGTGCATGTAAACTGAAAAAGTTTTGGCGATGCGATCAAAAAAATTACGGCTGCAAAGTAAGAATACATACCACAAATAATGTAGTAGTAAAACAAATAAATGAACACACGCATGATAGTGATGCGGCCAAAGTTGAGGCCAAAGTTTTAGTGAATGACATGAAGGAACGTGCCGCAACTACCGTCGAGTCAACCGCACAAATAATTAATTCATGCCTTAATAGTGAAATGTCACAAGCAGCACAAGGTGCTTTACCAAATGAAAGTTCATTAAAAAAAACCGTTCGAAGAAAGAGAAACGAAGTTAATTCTGCGCCTCCTGCACCAACAAGGCTGGAAGATCTTGTAATTCCGGAAATGTATAAAACTTTCCAGGTACATGGAATAGAAGAAAACTTTTTGATAGCCGATAGCGGGCCAGAAACTAACAGAATTCTACTTTTTGGTCGAGAAAGAAATGTTCATGAAATTCTACGTGATTCTGAACACTGGTTCGTCGATGGAACGTTTTCAACAGCACCACAACTGTTTTATCAAATATATGTGATAATGGCTAAAAAATTTGGCGCTGTACATCCCGTAATTTACGCTTTATTGCCAAATAAGCAAACGAATACTTATATGAGGATGATAGCACTTCTCAAAGAAGTTGAACCAAATTTAAATCCTAGGAAAATTTCATGCGATTACGAGTTGGCAGCAATCAATGCGTTTCAAGAAGCATTTCCAGCTTGTGAAATTTTAGGATGCTTTTTTCACCTCGTCAAAAATATGAGAAAGCATTTAGGCAATCTTCAGCTACTGGGGCGTTATAATAATGATGCCGATTTTGCTTTATATGCACGAATGGTTACATCGTTGGCATTTGTACCCATACATGATTTGGATACTGCAGTTGATGAATTAGCCACTGAAATTCCTCTTGAATTACAACCTTTATTACAATGGTTTGAGGATTCTTATTTAGGACGACCCAATCGCAGAGGTAATGGAAGAAATCGTCCTATTTTTCCTCCTGAAACGTGGTCTGTTTACACACGAGTATTAACAGATACTGATAGAACGAATAATCACGCTGAAGCAGCTCACAGACGATTACAAAGTGAGCTGTCGATGGATCGTCCTACAATATGGAAACTCATTTATTCCTTAAAACAAATTCAACGGGGTAGGGACGTATTTTTCGAACAACTAGCTGCAGGTGCTGAACCCCCAAGAAAGAAAAAAAAATATATTGATTCCGACAACCGCATCAAATGTATTGTCATGGATTATGAAAATCGCAGTGTGATTGAATATCTTCGTGGAATTTCCCATAATTACGTAATGTAAAAATATTTTTGTATAATTTATTTAGTTAATGTTAATAAATTATAAATTGAATTAAGTAAAGTTTTTAATGATTTTTAATCCTATCAGAATACTTCCTTCTTACGTTCCCACATTAGATTTATACACAGCACTAATAATCGGGGAATACGGTTCTGACTATAAACAGACCAATAGTAAGAGACGTGTCACCCAAGTACGGATCTGATAAAAGAACTAATACCGTTTCTGAACGACCCGGTATATAAAACCTCCGAAAATTATGTGTTAAGTTGGTAATGCAAAATGATATATCCTTATATATAAGGAAATGGTTTGGAAATATGAGATAATTAAGAAATAAAGAGCAAGAAGTAATTAAGAAGCGAGCTTACACACAGTATTAAAATAAAAATTAAAAAAAACTTTGAAAAAAGAAAAACTTTGTATCAATAAAATTTGTTATATTTTATAACCTGGTATAAAATATAAAAATAATTTCTATTATTAATTTCATAAAATTGCGTTTTTTGGGCCTGCGTCTATTTGGCCGCGTCCTTTTGGGCCTGCGTCCTTACGGCCCACGTCCTTTTGGGTCTGCGTCCTTTTTGGTCTGCGGCCTTATGGCCCGCGTCCTTTCGGGTCTGCGTCCTTTCGGGTCTGCGTCCTTCTGGGTCTGCGTCCTTTTGGGTCTGCGTCCTAACGCTCGCGTCCTTTCGGTCGCGTCCTTTCGGCCGCGTCCATTTGTCCGGCTCCCGTCGGGCTACGCCCTCGCGAAAGCAATACTCAAGGCCTGTCCTCAGGAAATACTCAAATATTTTTCGCACCCTAGGGCTGTTACATACGATTATTGTCTTAGGGAAATATTCGAATATTGGGGTGCCAACAGTATCGATTTCAATGATCCGTGAAAACTGTTAAAAATTAAGGGAAGTTATACATTAAAATTATATTACATGACACCTCCCAACGAAAATTTGAGGTTCCACACTCAACAAAAAAATTTTAAGTTGATTTATTTTAATTATTTCTATCTGTTTTAAATTTTCCATATTGTAGGTAGGTATACTTAATACTTATTATTCTCTTTACAAATTAAATTTATTTACAATGATTAGGGTAATATTTAAATAAAAATCAACACATAATATAAGTATGAGTCTTATACTGTAGAATACATTATGATATTTTGTTCAAAACTGACTGGTATTAGTTAGTATTAGATTCGATATATAATAAATTGCTTAAAAGTGTTTGTATTATAAACTTGGCTTACATCTAGAATTAAACTTAAATTATTCTGAACATTAAATTCGTTATAAAAATTACAAATCTTCTAATTCTATAACACTGGCTGTTAGTAATCCATTGATTGTCTTGAGAAACCAGATAAAATGATGGAACATCCAATAGTGTTTTATTATTTATTACAATATTGAGTAAATTAAAATATGAATATTGTTCGGAAAATTTTGGAATTGATATAATGAAATTTATTATATTGTTTTCAAAATGCATATTGCAAGTGATCAGCTGAAACAACTCAAAGTTTTATCAAAATTTAAAATAGCAGGTAAGAAATTCAATTTTGCAAAATTAATCTAAGTATCTGATGAATAAAATTTTCGACTTCCATAAATTCGTATTGTGAATTAATTAATTTTAACAATATAGATTAGTTTTCAAAATTTTCAATGTGCGTGATTTTTCAGATATAACTAAGTAGTATATTATGAGCGTTGGTAAAATAAACGGGAATTAGTGGGTTACAATTTGTTTAATCTGGATTCGCGTTTGTGCCGTTATCGTCTGGGTCAGGATCAAAAGGAACGCCAGGATAGGAATCACTTTCATCTTCTGTAACAAACTTTTTTCTTACTTTCAATTGTTCTTCGTGAAATTTGTTATGATCTGAGTATACCAATTTATCTTTTTGTTTAGTGATATCTAGGGGTTTAAATTGTGGTTGAGTTTTCTTACTGGGTCGTTTTACGTAAGTAATTTTTGAATTAAGCGGTATTGGCGTGCAACTTTCCTCAGAACTCTGTTGATTAAGAACTACATTTTGTATTACCCTTATTTGGTTTAAATGTTCTTCTAATTTATTTTCTTCGTTAATTTCTTTTATTTCAGGTATTCTAGCTATGATATCGCTTTCGTATCCGTGAGTGATTACGAATGGTTTTTGTTTTACCTTAGAGTGTATAGAGTTATTGTAGTAGAATATACTTTTTAGAACAAATTCTTTTATTTTGAGATTGGGATTTTTTGTTTTCAATATTCGTATGTTTTCTAAAAGAGTGGAGTGAAATCTTTCTATGAGAGCTCTACCTTGCGGTCTATTGGGAATATTAAAATTCCATTCTACATTTAAGGTGGTACTAAAATCTTTTATTAATTCATTGTTAAATTCTTTGCCGTTATCGCTAGTGATAGAATTGGGTACGTTGTGTTGTGTAAAATATTCTAAGAGACAGAATTTAATATCTACTGGATTTTTGCTTTCTATTAACATCGCTTGCCCGTAACGTGAGAATGAGTCGATGATTGTCAGATATATAACGCTATCTAACGTGATAGTATCAATATATAGGTGATCGAATGGGTGCTGAGCAAGAGGATTATGAAGTATAGGTAGTCGGCTGATGGGTTTTCTTTCATTTTTTGCTTCTAGACATGTTTGACATTCGTTAATAAATTTGTTCACGTGATTTTGAAGATTTGGCCAATAATATTTCTTTTCAATTTCTTTAACATTTTCTTGGATGCTTTTATGATTGGTATTTTCGTGAAATTTTCTTAATATTTCTTTTTGTTGAAGAAGGTTTGTAACATTAATTAATTTCATATTGCAAATAACAAATTCCAAAGGTTTTGATAAATTAGTTTGTATAAATTGAATGAATGATTTCATCAGAATGTTATCAACGAAGAAAATAGCGTATTTAATTTTTGGTTTTATAAATTGTCTAGTTAATTGTAAAAATTGATCATTTAGGTTTTCGTGTTCGTTAATTTTCCAAGTTAATATTTGTTTATTAAAGACTTTTTGTGTTCGAAATTCCATTTTTGAAGCATGCATATCTATATGAATTTGGTGTGAAAATTGATTAATTGGTTTTTCTGAGATTGGTACTTCTAGGGTGGTTTCTGAATTTGAGTGTACAGTGGATTTGTTAGGTACTCTAACTTCTTCAAGGGGTTCTATTGGTGAGGAATTTAATGAACCGATAGTAGCTGCGTTCGAGCTTATATCGTTAACAGTTTCATTTATGTTACATTCGTTATTTGGAATTCTACTAAGGGCGTCCGCGACTAGATTACTTTTGCCTTTAATATACTCTATTTCGTAGTCGTACTCTTCCAATTTGAGCCTCCATCTAACCAATTTTGCCTGTGGTTCCTTTAAATTCCAGAGCCAAGAAAGTGGTTTTTGATCGGTTTTTAAATGAAATTTGGTACCGTATAGATAGGGTCTAAACATTTTATATGCCCAAACTATTCCTAAAAGTTCTTTTTCTATTGTTGAATAATTGATCTCTGATTGATTTAAGGTTCGTGATATATAACTTATTAGTAACTCATGTCCTTTTTCGTCTTTTTGACTTAAAACAGCTCCTACAGCAAATTTTGAAGCGTCAGTAGTTACTATAAATCGTTTGGTAAAATCTGGATATTGCAAAATGGGTTTATTGGTAAGTATTTCTTTAATTTTTTCTACCGAGTGGACGAATTCTTTGGTGTGTTCTATTTTGGCATTTTTTTTAAACATGCTGTTAAAGGTTTTGTTATTTTCGCAAAGTTTTGAATAAATTTTCGGTAAAATCCAGCTAATCCTAAAAATGACTTAATTTCTTTTTGCGTTTTTGGAATAGGATAATTTTGTACTGCAATGACTTTGTTGGGGTTTGGTTCGATGCCTTTAGTTGTTATTTTATTACCAAGAAACAAAACTTCTTTATGTAAAAATTCGCTTTTATCTAATTGAATTTTAAGACCTTTTTCTACAAGTTTTTTAAGTATTTTATCTAAATTAATCATATGTTCTTCTAAACTAGTTGAAAATACTATGACATCGTCCATATAAACTAAGCAAATTTTGTTTATGAATTCCCGTAAAACATGGTTTATCATACGCTGAAAAGTGGATGGTGCGTTTTAAAGCCCAAATGGCATTCTGAGAAATTCGAAATGTCCATCTTCTGTGCTGAAGGCAGTTTTTTCTATTGAGTTTGGGTAAACCTGAATTTGATGAAATCCGCTTGCTAAATCTAACGTAGAGAAATAATTGGATTTACCTAATTTGTCTAAGAGGTCATTAATATTAGGGATAGGAAATATCTGATCAATTGTTTTTTCATTAACTTTACGATAATCAATTACTAATCGCCATTTTTGTACATTTGATGCGTCAAATTTTTTTGGTACTATCCAAATAGGGAAAGACCACGCGGAAAAGGATTCTCTAATAATATTTTTATCTAACATTTCGTTAATTTGTTTTCGTACTTCTTGTTTGTGGACAAAAGGAAATCGATAATTTTTGGCGTGTACAGGAATTTCATCTGTAGTTTTAATTTTGTGTTTAATTTCGTTGGTAAAATGTAACGGACCTGAAGGGTTGAATAATGCGTTTTTATTTTTGTCAAGAATTTTTAATAGTTCTGATTTTTCTTGGTAATTTAAATGATCTAATCTAATTTTGCTAAGATCTAAGTGATACGACGGTTCAGAATGAAAATTAATCTCTTCTGATAACAAGTAGTCATTTAACGGTTTTATCTTTTTTTCTTCGAGTTCTTCAATATTGATTCTAGCTTGAAATATTTCTGAAGTGGGATTGGTTAATTGAATTTTTATTGATTTATTTTCTACTGTAGTTAAAATTTCGTCTATGTTACATGTCTCAGATAATTGTCCTTTTTCTATTAAATAATGTCCGTTTGGAAGTTGGGTAGGAATGCTAAATATTTTTGTCGATTTAGGAGAAATTGTTGTCTGAAATTAGGTAGGTTTATTTTGAGATGGTGTATAATTAAGAATTGGTATCTTGTGGTAGTCATTATAGATAATATTTTGTTAGTTAAGTCTATTTTAAATTGAAATTTTTCTATTAATGGTACTCCGATAATTCCGTCAAAAAATGGGTGAAAATCGTGTAGTAAGCAAGACATATTTTCATTTAGATTGAAGTCGACTAACAAAGGAATTATTACTTGTTCTTTAAGTTTCGTAGAATTGTTAAACGATACAACACTAGTGTCATAATTATATATCTTGTCTGGAAAATACTTTTTTGCTAAAGAGGGTTTAATGATATTAATTGTGCTTCCTGTGTCTAATAAAAATTTTGCTTTTAAAGAGGGAATAAAAATATACGGTAATTTAGGACGAATTTTAAACTCTAAGTTATATGATTCCAATGGCTGGTTTGGTGAAAATTTACGTAGTCATTTGTTTGTTCGTTGTCTTCTGTTGCATCCTGTATTTGTTCTGTATAGTCACAATTAGTTTGGTAATTTTGCATTTGATCTTGAAATTGGTCATTAGGGTTATAATAATTTTTAAAATTTTCCTCGTTGTTTAATTAATGACTTTCGTCAAACTCAAAGTTTTGGAAGTTTTCTGTAGATTCAAAATTTGGGAAAATTTGGCTACAGTTTGTCTTTTCTTCGCAATTGAGAGTTGTTTGTACAGACATGGGTTCCTGTTGAAAACTAGGTTTGTTATATCGGGAATAATTATTTTGAATTTGATTACTATGATTTCTTTGAAAATTATTGTCAGATCGGTAAAATTATTGCGATGGACTTTTATATGGAAATTGATTCGGTCTTACAGATTGTTGGCTTTGATTTCTAATTTGAAATTGGTTTGGTCTTACAAATTGTTGATTCTGATTTCTGAACTGAAATTGATTTGATCTTACAAATTGTTGATTTGTTTTCGCAAATTGTGGAGAATGATTAAAATTAAATTGATTATTGTTTAGTCTTTGTTGAAATGGTTTATTATTAAAATTTGAGTTAAAATTATTTGCAGAAAAATTACTATTAAAAGTTGTCTGTTTACTCGCGTTGCTTCTATTCATAAAATTGATTTCATCATTAGCGAAATTTATTGCTTGGTCTAGATTTTGGGGCTGACGTAAACGTATTTGGCAAGAAATGTGATAAGGTATTGATACGAGATATCTGTCTAACGCATTATCGGTATAAAGTTCGCGCCTAATTTGTTTATTGTCTACACTTGATAAATTAATCTTTGATATCAACTTTGCAAGTTGGCTTCTAATTCTGTTTCCAAAAAAGACTAAATTTTCATTTTTTTCTAATTTAATATTGTTAAAATCTAACAAAAGCTGCTCGAATGAACGCGTATCTGAAAAATGTTGCAAAATTGCATTTTTTATTTGCTCCCAAGTAATTAGATCGTTTCTGGGACATAAAATTTCAGCTGTTCGGTTTCTAAATCTTGAAAAGATTGTTGAACGAACTGTTCCGCTAATTTCGTCGAAACTTGCATATTTGAGAACAATATTTTCAACGGTGTTTATGAAATTATTAATTTGAGTCTCTTGTCCGTCAAAAATAGGGATTGAGTCTAGATCAATTTTAAATAGTGGAATGTTAAGGCTTCTTTTCGTCATTATTTAATTTTAATAATAAATTATTTGACTACACTAGTTAATATTTAAATTATCGTTTACCGTGGATATTACAACTAACTTAAAACATATAAAATTTGATAAATTTGCATACACAATTTAATTTTCAAAATAGTATTGTTGATGCGAATTTTATTTAAATTATTCTTATTGAGTGAATTCGTAATAAAACACTATTAAATATTCTTAAATTTTATCTTAAAATTAATCAAAGGGAAACAATCAATGAATTGACTAACCTTTTCGAAGTTTGAATTGGTTCGTTGATTCACTACACTGGTTCCTGATGAAACACGTTGCTGGTTTCCTTGAAGTTACGGAGATGTTGAAGCAGGAATTCTCTGGACCACGATGGACAATCTGGGAATGAATTATCTACTTCTAGCCTTCTTCGTTCTTCTTTATTAGTTTTGTTGTGTAACTGTAGTGCCGATATGTGGATACAGCTGCCAAATTAATATTTAGTTTGCAGATGGTTCTTTGTCTTCTAAGGAACTATTTTTAAAGTTTATAAAATTAGTTCGCCGAAAGTGTCGATTTTTGAATTTCGTGAAAACTATCCTTTACGACTGCGCCATTTATGTTTTTTCTCGATGTATGAAAAAAAAACTGAATTATATTGTACCGAATTTAAGCTTAACAAATAAAACAAGAGAAGTAGCGTTGAAATATTTATTGTTGCTAGGTCGACGATACAATTATAACTAACTTTACATTTCTTCTGGGTTTCTTAATCTACCTACTATGCTAAAACTAAAACTTGTTACGCCGATGGTTTTCTGAACCCGAGTGACCGCGCAATTGTCTGCGCATAGCGCAACGGTCGGGGTAAGCCACGTTCGATCTTTACTTTACTTCTGACGTCGAAGGAAGTAAGTCAATCGCTATGAAGAATAGCTAAATTTGAATGTAAAATTTAGTTTGGGTGAAATTATTGTGGAAAGTTATGTTTCCTGGTGGAATTATCTAGAAGCTTTACGTTTTCCTGGTGGAAATTCTGTTTTCGCGAAAGAGTGAATTTTTTGAAGAAATTTGAGATAATTATTTAGTGACGCGCGCCAGGCGATTCTCGACTCTAGTAAACGCGGGAAATGGTTACGGCGTTGCAATTCGCGCATGGAATGTGGCGACTCGAACCCATGTTGCCGTTATTTTCCTAGAAATTTGTTCAAGAAATACGACAGTGCGATTTGTTGTCGAAATATTCAAATCAATTATTGACGTTATATTAAAGTGCAAAAATATTGAACTCTTATGGTTTTATACTACTGTGCGTTACGAACTTATTAAATTTATGAAGTTTCATAGTTGGTTGTCGTTATGCCAAATTGTTGTCATTTGCTGTTATTGCGGTTAGTTTTGAACTTTCGAGTTGATAACGTTCCATTTTGATGGTAATAATTTTGCTGCTGAGCCCTTCGGACTTGTTGCTGTCGGTACGATCAATTGAACGCAGGATAGCTTCTGGTGATTGGAACTTCGAAGTGCCTGATGCCGACCTGTTTATTTATCCTCTCCAGGACATCTGCTTGTTGGCTGGAAATTATTATAATAAGGTATCGTTATATTTGTCTGACTTTAGTATCTTCTTGGTGCGGTATGCCCGTCCCATGGACCTTTCAGGTCAGCTCAAGAATTATTGTCGTAGTGTTGTTTACCATAAATTAATATTGCAGAGGTTTTTCAATGAATTCATGTCTGTCATTGTTTGTCGAAGTCAGTGTCACCTTGATTTATTACGATAAATTTTGCAGAGTTTTTTTTATAAATTCATGTCGGTTATCATCCGTCGATGCTAAACCGAATTGTTTTACCCTGTAAAGGGATTTCATGTCCTCCTTCAGTGGACAATTAGGTCACCGTAATTTTGTAAAGCTTGGTCAATAGGGGATTTTGCTGCCCCATTGACCCAGCTGTTAACACTTTTTGAGTGGTTCAGAGGACCTTCAATTATTCCGGTCAGGCTGGAGCCGTACCTGTAGACTTTTATCTGTCATGTGTACTATTATTAAAGTCGGTGTTGTAGTGATATAGTCATCATTAATATTTACTTGTATTTACGGGCACTGTTGCCAATCATTACCGTTTGTGTTGACTTATGTTTAGGAAAGTAAGAATTTTGTTGTCTAATTATGAGTTTGTGGATTTCACGTAAAAAGGGAGAAATTAAATGATCTATTATTTATGTGTGTTTTAATTGTGTTACCATCCCAGAGTAGACCACGCCCTAATATTAGATCCACTGAGCCAGCCGTCGGCAACAAAAAAATTATAGGTAGGTACCATAGTAACAAACTACCGCAACGAATCGTTTAAGATCTTGCCGCAAAAGTGGTATACAAAAGTCGATACTGTTGGCACCCCAATAGTATCGATTTCAATGATCCGTGAAAACTGTTAAAAATTAAGGGAAGTTATACATTAAAATTATATTACATGACATATGTATACAAAATGTATTCTACATGTATGCTTTTTTACAAACACCGGTTTGTAAAAAGGTTGGTTTATGCGAGACGCCGACGCACGCACTGCACGCATGAAATGTCCTGCACAAAACGCTGCACCAAAATATTGGTTTATGCAGAAGTTCATGTTCGAATGCGTTTGATGCGTTCTAGTGCGTTTTCTGGTTACAAATTAGAATAATTTTACATTACGGTAGAAGCCGCTAATAGTGGTAATTCTGTAAGGAATATGTTAATTTTAACGTGCGTTAAAATATATTACTTTTTAACATAATTTTGCATTCTGTAAAACAGTAGATAACGTATGTGTTAAAATTTTTAAATTTAACATCATGCGTTAAAACGTTCGGTAATATTCGTTAAAAGTAGTTGCAAGTTATCAAATTAGTTCCAATAGTGCTCAAACGAAATTACAAATGTCAAAATATAACCAACATATTATGTGACATTTATAAAAAATGGGAACAAAAGAAAAGCAGGAAATAGTTGATATCGAATTTGAACTCTTTGATTTAACCATTCCATATTATGGGGCGGATCATTCTGGTGATTACATCTTGGTGGGGAAGTAACTGGTAAGTAACAGGAACAACATTTTGTAGGTTCTGCACATATTGTGCCAAATTGCACCACTATAAATAATTTTTGCAACTCTTAATGGATTGTACTATAAAGCTCTATGACCATCAAGAGCTCTAAATCTTCTTTTTAATAAACCAGTTGTATGTTCCACCACGGACGTATCTAAGAGGGATGTTTAGGGAGTCTAAATAGGGCGGTAAATAGACCGTGGGATTCTTAATAAAATTACAGAATCACAAAAAGTTCAGTGTTAACCCCCCCCTCCCCATCCAAAAGCTATAGCCGTGTTCCACTATAATTCTTTGGTTTGTAAAGGCGAACGTCCACTAGCAAGTTTTCTTCTGCAAGTGCCGTCTGCAAGTCGCTTCCAGAAGTTATTGCTTGTGGAAACACAATCTGCAAGCTACTCCACAGTAGTAGAAATACTTCTGCAAGTACTTGCAGACGGCACTTGCAGAAGAAAACTTGCTAGTGGACGTTCGTCTATAAAGCAACATAAAATCTTGATTGAGGGCAATTTTCTGCAGCATTTATAAATGGTACCAACAACCAAGGTTCTAATGGATACCATTGTCGCCAAGAAGATGGTTAAAAGAGCCGGTTAATTAAAATGATTCCTTTCTAAAGACGCGTCTCCACTTAACCGGTTTTTACCGGCGGCTTTTTATGTATGCTTTAACATTGCCTGCACACCTCCCCACTAAAGCCTAAGTATTAATTAAAAAATTGCCTAAGTACAGACGCGTCTTAAGACTCTTCTTGCAACACACGTCATCCATATAGCAGAATCGTGCACAGAACCGGAGAAACGAGCATTTAAATTTAATATATTTGAAGTTACCATTAAAATCACAAATAATTTGTGTATTAATTGAATAATTAATTAAATATCCCTTTCTACAATAATACTAGCATATTATGTTAATTGCCTTTGAATAGTTCGAACTTCTCGTCTAAATTTTAAATATTTTAATAAAATACAACTAAATATTTATATAATCATTACGTGCTGTATTTGTTGTTTATCATGATTATCAACAATCATAAGATGAATAAACTCATCCAGTGCCATATTTTTAACAAAAATTTATAAGATAACGTTAACAACTCTCACAAAACAAGAATGCAAATTATTAACATGTACTACTTGGGTAGGCTTTAAAATCAAACAATAAACACCTTGACATAGCGCATTAAGTCAAAAATTTAACGGTTCCCGATCTTACGGAATCGGAATTTACGTTAAAATTTTAACTATGGAGGGTAGAGGTACCTCTACCCCCCATAATTTTAACATTACGTTAATTGTTGTTTATAGAATTGGAATTAAAGACATATTCGTAGTTGAATACACGTTAATTTATGATTTACGAAGAATACGAAAATTTGAATTTAAGAAATCCTTCCTGTGGATTCTTGTAGAAATTCAAATATATAACTTTTGCCACCGTGTAGGAGCTACTGGTTTTAGTTTTTTTTTGTGGACGATTTGTAGAATATAACTTTGGAGATAACATCCAGATAACGCCATTTTTGGAAATTATAAAATTTTGGAAAATTCTATTTTTTGGAGCTTCTTCTCGTCTTTGGGAATTAATATCAGCAGTAGGAATCAACATTCATCATGTGGTAGTATTATATCGATTATTTCATTGATTCATTCAGTACCAAAGATTATCCAAATTGCTTCCGTGAAGTCGGAGATAATATTAGTGGAGTTTGACTCTGGTACTAATCTTGTGAATCATTTACTTCATAGATTCACGCAGTGGATGATTTAATGTGCTCTAACAATTATCTTACAGCTATTTATTTCGTAGATTATCATCTTTTACCATATTATAATACAAAGGAATCGAGGCAGATCTGTATCGATAAACCGTTTGTCACCTCAAAGGTAAACAGGGTAAGTGGCTTATGAGATATTGTTTTAGCATTTAAATTATCATTGATAGCTGCTTTGTTTTAACTTTTGTGCCAAAGGCACTGATAAGATTATTCAAGTTAGTACCTTGACTTATTATTTCACTGGTCTCCATTTACACTTTTTTGTTATTTCTTTTTTTGCAATTGATGATCTAATCACTTTGCTTATTGCTACTAATTATTCTGTTATCTTACGCATCAGCGATACTACTACCACCAACTATCCAGAACTGTTATACGAGTGTTGCTCAGAATTTTCTAATTGAAATTATATTGTTACGTCGACAATTAAATGCCAGTGCTGGTTATTCATCTTGTACCTATATACTTCATTTCATTTAATTAAACTGAAAATAAATCTCTTTTCCTACACTATTTGTTTTATTTTGAGTTTTGGCGCCGCAATTCTTTTAGTGAATCATCAACAATCATTAACCACGAGCAGAAGCCAAACAAAATCTCACTCCCTGAGGTAACGTCTTTTTGCCACCGCCAGTTTCTGATTTAGCCGTTACGTAAAGAACAACCACGAACGCTAATAGGGCCGTGCTAGCGCAATTGGTGCTATAATCTGTCCAAATCACACTTTTGAAGAAATTTTCATCTTGTTGACATTTTAGCCCATACCAATTACAAAATTCCAACCGTCTCTGAGCATCTCCTGGTCGTAGATAATATAGTTTTCGTATTACATAAGGCCTGAATTTATGTTTTTTTAGTATCCGCAAAGCTTTACATCTAAGAATTCCTGATTCAGTTTTAATTTGACGACTCGAAACTGAAAGATTTTCAACTACAGCTGCAATTACTTTAATGGCAGTTTCTTGAGCATCTTGGATATTATAATTTCCTGATGTAGGCTTGTTAAAATTTCAATAATTAATAAGATTTCCTTTCAATATATTAAAAATACTGATCTCTGGTTGTCTCTTTCGGGATAACTATTGAAATATGCTGCACTTGCAAGACCTGCATTATTATTATTTTTAATGTAGCACTCCAACATATCAAATTTTTCAAAGTTTTCATAAGCCATTTTATATTTACATAAAATGACCAGTAAATAATAATAATTATTATTATTATTATAAGTAGGTAAAAAAAATATTTAATATAATAATGAAACAATGACAGCAATTCGCCAACAATTAAACAAACATTAGCCTACTATAAAACATGTGGTGAAAATCTTTAAGATGCCAATTTGGTAGTGTTTTGCTTTGAAAAGTTATGTATTGAAAACAATACAATCTTTAGTTTAAATACTTACTTTAATTTTTGTTACAATTAAGTGCCTGCAGAAACTTTTGGAAACTTCAAAAACAACCGAGATATCGACACTTATCAAAAAGCCCAATAATCGGATTTTTGGCTATATGTAACTCGAAAACAAAAAAAGATAGCCAACTGCGGTTTTATCCATTGGGCTTTTCTCAAAAAAAGAGGTAGAGGATGCGCCATCCATTTTTCGATATTTCCAATGGTTACCGATTTCCCCATAAGAGGGATCGAAATTGAGCCACCTTGTACAAAGAATATGGTTAATAATTGACATGTGCATTACTCATAGTTGTATCAACTTAGAAAAAGATTTTTATCTTATTTGGTAACTTACACCGTGCAAAATGCAAAAATTTCCAATATATTTTGAAAAATCGTCGTATATTACAATAACATAAAAACTAGAGCCAATATTGGCCAATTTTCGTTATATTCATAACTTTTACGTTCTTAATCTTCAAAATTCAATGAAAAAATCAGGGCAACAAACAAAATGCTTTGTTTATAGACCTGTGAAATGAGAAATGAAACGAGAAATTATATTTGAATTCATTAAAAATAGCCAAGTTGTTGTCAATACTGCATTTGAAAGCACTTCAAACTTCAAAATTATTAAAATTATTTAAAAATTCAATTTTCGGACTTACCAAGTTTTAGCAGTACGTACATTATACATACTGTTCTTGCACTCCCCGATACAATATAAAATTGTGCTACGACCGTAGAAACTTTATACTCGTACAAATTAGATGTAGCAACTACAATAGTTCTATAAATTCTATTAAATTGATTATTTGGCTGAGAATATTTGAAAGAAAAATTCTACCACCACAACTTAACGGCTTGAAAGTGATGGGATGTGATAATAATTATTCCTAGATGAAAATTGAACTATTGATCACATCAGCAATGTAGCCGATATCACTAATAGATATTGAAGCACATTTTTTCGCTCAATTTTCGTCAACTCTACCTGTCAATTTAAGCTTTATATCGCACTGCTCTTCTAATTGCTTGTTACTACTCAAAATTGAAGGTGATTTGCACAGAAATGGTTAATTTTGATACTAACAAATAAAGTATCCCAAATGTAATTTTGTTTAAGTGCACTTTTGTCATCTTGACTACAAAACTTGACTGCAAAACCTAATTTTCCACAAATTCTTTTTACCAATTTTACTACTACTTGAGACTTACTTTGCATTTAGTGAATACTAATCGGTTTTCTAAATCTTGAACGGACAATAATGGACGCCCTTCTCCTACTGGTTCCATTAATCCAGCTTCGGCAGTCATTTCTCTATACGCTGTCTAAAAATTAATGATTGGGATAATTTTTATTATAATGATTAGTTTTTGTTTATATTACCTGCATTTCTTGTACTATTTTACTAATTAAAGAAAATTCTTCGTTATTCGGTTTTGTGTTACTTAAAATAGTATTAAGTATTTTCAATACTTCTCTGTAATGTTCTAAAGGCTTATGTATGAAGGCTGTAATATCAGGTTTTCTCTTCGGGATAGCCGGAGTTTGTATAAATCTAACAAAATCAGAATTTGTATTTCTGGTTTTATTAACTAAAATGTAATCTGCTTTCATAATGCCTGAACAATATCGTTTATAAGCCAAAATAATTTCATTCAACTTGATGTAATAAATTTGAAGTACAAACGACAAGTGAAGTTTTGTTTCATCTTGTACTATACTATCTAAAATATCTTCTGTAATTTGGAGAATCTGCAACAAATCAAAAAAATTGTTACAATTCCTACTAGATAGTTTCATGATTGAAAATAGAATGCACTTGGTTTGTAATTAATAAAGTAGCCATTGAATAGTGTACACCTTTCATAACCTTTTTCAACTGTCCGTGTCATTGGGAAGTTGTGCTGAAAGAGTAAAATTATCAATGAGCCTATTAAATTTCTGCATAAGTTTGTTAACGCATTTTGAGAAAGTTATACTTATTACATGGTTAGTATATAGCCCAAGATTTTTAGCATTTGACTTAGAAAAAATAATGTTAATCTGAAAATTGGCTATCTTCAAATATTACTGAACATCATCCAAAAACTCCGAAGACATTCCACATCGGCATGTTGGTTGTTTTATAGTAATAAAGGTGGAAGTCACATGATTATTAAAAACATTTTTTCAAATCCAACCAAACATAATATTGTAAATTGAAAATTGGTTTGAAATTATAAAATTCAAATGTTAACATCAAAATCGACTACAATTTGATAAATCAAAAAGGTGTTTTTGATTTTAGTCGAGATGACTCATTTTCTTAGATAAAGATTTTTTTCATAAACCCAACCAAAGCATTCGATATCAGACAGTATAGACAGGAGCCGCCCTCGTACGAGATGCAAATGTAATCATTGGAACAAAATGAGTAATTTCGAATGAAGTCAACAACACTTTTTTTATTTATAATTTAATTCTCTATAACTTTATACCTCTGCTCTATGGTAAAATTGGCCTTTGCCCTTTGCTACTATTAAAAGTCGTTAGGGGGCTGTAGCCCAAGGCGGCAAAATTCAGAAAACGCAAATTTTGCAAAAATACCAAAATCACATGTGAAAAAGCCAAATGGATAAGTACTATTTTAATTAATTGATTAAAATAAAATAAATTATTTATAAACATTTTTTATTATAATATGACTTTTCCACTTTTGTCGTTCTTATGGTCAGTTTCCAGGAGCTTCACTCTGAAATAATAGTATATTACTGGCCAAGCATAGAAAATGATCCGTTACTGGGCGCGCAGCTATATTAAAAAGTGAGCGTAGCGAGCTTTTTAAAGCTGTAAGTATACTTTTTTATCGGAAAACTTAAAATTATCAATTATATCAAATATAAAAAAATATTGTTTAAATTACAAATTGTGACAGATAAGACAAATTTAAACAATGTCATTAGAGCAACCCTCTATGGCGAAATGCAATAAGCGATTAAATCATAATTAAATCGTTTGGCGATCGCCAGTTCGAATCCCACGTCTGACAAATTTTTATAATAGAATTTTTTTATAATATAAATGAATTGACTTGCAGAAGTAACAGAATCGACCATTAATAATAGTATATTACATGCCGAGGTGGAAAATGCTTCATTACAGCCGAGCGCTAGGTTAGTTGACTGAGGCGCGAAGCGCCGAAGTCAACTATAAGCGCGACGCTGGAATGAAGCTTGACACCGAGGTATGTATACTATTTTATTCACAATCAGATGGTAAATAACAAATAATTAAAATTTGTATTAAATTATACGCTGCTTTTCACTTTATTTCATTTTTGAAAAGAAAAAATAGTTTATCAGGTTGGTATAAAAAATAAGCAAATTGCTGTTTATGTCAAACAAAATGATGGTAAATATTTGAAATTGTACTTTAATTATTCGGGGTAAATTAACAATATTGTTATAAAACTTACATTTTTAAAGTAACTAAAATAAAATTAGATTAGTTAGCTTGCACTAAATTTGCACTTGACATTTGACATAATCTTAATTAATTTGACGCACATTATTTGTTAGTTTCTTTTCTTGCCATCATGCGACTTTGCAGGTCGGGAAGTGATCACTTCCCGACCTGAGGTAGGTTGGGAAGTAAAACAAAATAGCTCTGATTGGTTGGCAAGTGAAAGTAAACAATAAACTGCTTCCCAACTTTTTAAAAATCAGGAATGTATCGATTACTAACCGATTGTGAATAAAAACACATTAATGGTCAATTTTACATTATTAGTCGATTTGTGAGCTGACTAGAGGTACGTTCCACTTACAGACCACGACGCCCACGGTCGACCACGGGCGACTTTTAAGCGTTCCACCTAAAGCCGTGGTCGTTGCGGTCAAGCTCAAAACATCATCAATGACGTCACCGATTGCTAGCCCACCACGACCACGAAGCCCCACAGTAAAAGGTGGGTTGCCGTGATCGTGAAAGTTTTTTCGCGCGCAAATTTGAAAGTTTAAGAATGGATTCTAAAAAAATAGCATTTTATAATGCCGATAGTGAAAATTGTTTATCAAATTAAAATATATAAATATATTATTCTTTAGTTAACTTGTGAACTTATTTCCCATAACTTGTTATAAAATAATGTTGTTTTTCTTTCATAAAAATATTTTCATTTTCATAGCAATATGCAAAAGTAAACTTGTACTTGCTCTTTGCAAAACTTGTAAGGGTACCAACATCAAGATTTACATTTTAAAATTTGAATATGAAAATTCAAAATGACGTTAGCCCGCCCACAAAGATCACAAAAACCGTTCCACTACACTAAACGACCGTGGTCGCCGTGGGCGAAAACGTATAAGTGGAACGCTAAATGACACGACCAAGCCGCGGTCGTCATGGGCTGTAAGTGGAACGTACCCTTGAAATGCTTCGTTTTGGCTGCCGGGTGGACACTCGGAAAGCATCGCTTTCGTTATGTTTTCCGATAAATTAAATTAAAATAAAATTATAGAAAAATATAGCAACTATTTTCGTATTATTTGACTTGAATAAACTGTATCAATTTCTCCAACTTATCGTTCTACTGTGGAAGGTTCTTGTTTAACAATTGAGCGACTAATGTCCGTACTTATGGATTGAACCGAGAATCGAGATCAATTCTCGAAATAACAGCTGTTGTTACGATACGGTCTAAATTCCAGTAATTTCATTGGTAAATTCTAGGATCATTTTGAGTCTCGGATTGATCCGTGACTATAAGTACGGGCATTAGTAACAGATAGACATAATTTTAGATTAATTTAGCTTACGATGCAATTTAAAAAACTGTAATAATAGTTATTTATGTATCTAGGGCATTATGACGAAGTTCATGTCGGGGGCAACCAATTTAAAAGGGCGAGGGCCGCCAGGCCCGAGAGTTTTTAAATTGCTCGAGAGCATAAACATCGAGTAATGCTCGTGATGCATACAACG
This sequence comes from Cantharis rufa, assembly GCA_947369205.1. NCBI lineage: Eukaryota > Metazoa > Arthropoda > Insecta > Coleoptera > Cantharidae > Cantharis > Cantharis rufa. The sequence continues at coordinate 29,088,030 of OX376304.1, forward strand.
TTTTATATTTCACTGCATTTGAATTTGTCAATATTTAAAAATTTTATAAATTTTGAATTTGATGATTGCTAAATTTAATTTTTTTTTAATTTTAATTGTTCAATTAGTGGATCTTCATTTGAAAGTTATACTTTTAATTTTAAATAAAATTATAAACAATAAATGGTACATTATTTTAATTATATTATATAATTGCGAATGAGAGGGCATAATGAGCGGGCATTATGATTTATAGGCCCTAGGGCATTATAGCCTATTTAATATATCTCGTTGTCAAGGTATAAAAGACAAATAATGATTCAGTGTAATATAAAACATATTAAAATTTAAAAAATAAAACATAGGTTTTTGTGAACGAGTGTATACATATTTTGGATTTTTGAAAGAATTGGAAGAATATACAATACTACAAAATAATTATTATATACCCTTATGTTGATATCGCACAGAGATATTTTTTGACAATCCCTGCATCCAACTGTTCTGCGGAAAGGCCGTTTTACATTTTGAAAGGAATAAAAAATTATGCACGCTCTACAATGACCGAAAAACGCCTTCAGGATGTAGCAATAGGGAGTTTCTTAAGAAATATTTTTTTGAAATAACATATAAACATGAAACTATAATAAAAATGCTGCATGACGATATAATTAGTTGGTCTTAAAAGTCGGGGTAGAAATTTAAAAAAATTTTTAAATTTGAAAAAAATATTTAATCTGCCCGCCATAGCTAACCAATCAGAATTAAACATGGCTGTCCGATGTTGTCAGTTCTTAATTGGATTATTACTGACAGTTAACATAAATATGTTTTAAATGTGAACTAAATAAATTTAATTTTGACCAATAATAAATTAAGAAACTGAAAACACAACGAAATAGTATATTTACTTGCACCTATTTAGAAATAATTCATGTTCGGTATGGATAATGCAAACACCATTACACGTTGTTTTGTACTATCTTGTCACAACAATAGTCGTACAAATCCAGACAAAGTTGTCTTTAACCATATCACTATTTTAGAAAACCTAAAAAATGCACACACACTTTTCAGAACTAAAATGTTTTTAAGTTATCACAATTAAAATACACTGTAAGTATATAATATCGCAAACGTTTTCACCATACTATGGCATCATAAGGCGATGTATTAAAAAGTATTAAAGTTGTCTTTTATGTTCCAACAAACGTATTGCGAAGAAAAATGTGGTTAGAAGCTATCGGAACGTAAAATGTGCCTAAAGGCAAAAGTTATTATTGCTGCGAAGATCATTTTGATTTGCGAAAAGATTTAGAAAACTGGTTGCAATGGAGTTTAATGCGTGAAAATACTAGGTTAATATTAAAAAGTAATATTGTACCACATAAAAATTAAATTTCAACAATTTTTGGAAAACATACTCATCCGGTTCTTGGTGATGTCAACATCGGGCTTAAACATCGAGAGAAGAACCTGATTAACTGTTTAACCTTCCCGTAGGCGCGTATGTACGTTTTGTACAACAATTTTACTATACTATACATTATGTTATGTTTTAAAAGTACATCACCCCACTGAATATCATAATATTATTATTTATTATTATTGCATTTTTGTTTTTTGTATTTATTTTTTTGCACTTGTACTCGTAAGAAACATTCAGGAGAGCAATAAATAATATGTCAAACATGTAAAGACGGAATTTTATCTGACTAGGCGTTCACTTTGTTTATGTAACAAAGGTTGTGTTTTTTATAATAATTTTGTTAAAAATAATAAAAATGTCTAAATAAATATAAAATAAGATTAAGGTTTCAATATTATGATCTATACTTTTTATTATTACTATTTATAATAAAATATTTGTAAAAAAACATCGTGTCGTACGAAGTGCAACACGCGCCCGCTCATGTAACACATAGTGGCGTTAAAAAGGTTAAATTGATAGTCGAAGAAGATGAAGAGCCTCAGTTAATTTTGATAATTTAGACAAACTTTTAATGGCATATTGTTAATATACTAAAACTTTTAATAGTATATTACTTAACGAGAGTTGTAAGAAACATATTACACGCGGGTGAAAAGTTACTTCCCGAGCCGCTTGCGGCGAGTGAAGTAAGTTTCAAGAGCGTGTAATTGTTTTACAACTCTTATGGGCGCTCCAGACTATCGCGAGAACAAGGCGAGAATAGCATCGGAGAACAAGGCGAGAACAACGCGAGAACAAGGCGAGAAATGATTTTCGATCGTGTTACATCGAAAATTGGAAAATATCCACACTCACAAGGTTTTCAGTACTACAGTGCAGATTTTTTAAATAAATTTCTATAATTTTTTCTAAAACGATTAACAGTTCTTTAATTTTGTGATATGTCGAAAAGTTTATTTTAAAAAAAGTGTGATTTTTGAATTAAAGTCTATTTGTACCTGCTCAAAAATTGTACTACACCTATCAGGATTTTCTGTTGCATTTACTGTCGTGCCAGTAATCATTTCTACTTCATTATTCCGATAATGTTCTTCTTGAAAGATAATATTGCCATTTTATTTCTTTTTATTTCGACTGTTGAAGCGTATTTTAGTTTGTATACACGCGCGCATATTGTGAGCGCAGCGAAGTTTGAACCCTGTCTGCGCTATAAGACCAACGAGGTCAGTAATGTCACAGCGCTTGAATTATGTAAACGTACCAACACCCGATCACACGTAAAGCAGTACTTTTTATTTCGACAGTTAATATTTGTCAAAATCGCATCTTGAATGTTCGTAGGGCCTGGTGTCATTGAGTTTAAATTAAATATCTATTTAACAACAATCTTCAAAATTATGTTAAAAAAAAGATAATTTTTTTGTATAATGTATAGTTATTAACAAATGTAATTATAATCAAAGTGAAATATTATCAAAATCTTGTTAAGTTAAAAATATTGAAAATCTTACTGTTAAAAAGCACTAAGTTGATAGTCTGCGACATCTAATATATATTATATGTTTCGAATTTATGAATCTCGTCAGGCAGACCTAGAAAATCAAAATCAACCCGGACAGTATGAACTCAATACAAAATACAAGTCAAATTTATTTGACATTTATAATTAAAAAGTCCTACTACTTGATTCCAAAATTAGTTGAAAAAATGTAAAAAATATAATTTGGAAAAATCTAAACAAAGCCAAAAAAACAATATCATGGCGTAAAAGACCCAATTCCAAAATCTCAGGGATGCGAGCTTAGTTGAAATGTAAAGGCTAATCCACACAATAATTGTTTAAATGAAACCCTACTATTTTATGCCAAAAATTGGTAATAAAAAATGGAAAAAAATATATTTTTGAAAAATTCTAACCTGAGCCAATAAAGCAAAAAAATGGCTTTATTGGCTCAGGTTAGAATTTTTCAAAAATATATTTTTTTCCATTTTTTATTACCAATTTTTGGCATAAAATAGTAGGGTTTCATTTAAACAATTATTGTGTGGATTAGCCTTTACATTTCAACTAAGCTCGCATCCCTGAGATTTTGGAATTGGGTCTTTTACGCCATGATATTGTTTTTTTGGCTTTGTTTAGATTTTTCCAAATTATATTTTTTACATTTTTTCAACTAATTTTGGAATCAAGTAGTAGGACTTTTTAATTATAAATGTCAAATAAATTTGACTTGTATTTTGTATTGAGTTCATACTGTCCGGGTTGATTTTGATTTTCTAGGTCTGCCTGACGAGATTCATAAATTCGAAACATGATACTATAACTATTTAAGATATGATACTATTCGTTCTCAAATTCGTCCGTCTCCGCGCATGACGTCATTGGAACGTAGCAGTTGACGATTTACCATCAGAACCACATTGTAATTGCATATATTTCTATATAAAACTCATTTTTTCATACTAATGATATTTATAATTGATAATAACTAATTTTTGTTACTAACAAAACAAAAAACTCAAACATAATAGGTTTAATTTTTTTAATATTATTATAAAACTACAACATACACTTACTCAAGAAATTACTGTTACACTGCTATGTTAACAAATCAACATTGCTTTTATGTAAAGTCTTTAAAATCGCTGTAACTCAAAAAGGAATAAAATTTGCAACAAAATATATTTAAAATATTTTGTTGTAAAATCGATTTTTATATGAAGTATTAAACATCCATAAAAAGATAAATTTTAATATTCGTTGATAATGATTTTTATTTTCTTAAAATTAATTAATTAAAAGTTAAATAAATTTATTGGACCACCAGTATTTTTTAAATAATTTTATTTTACAATTTTTGCAAGTTTCCTTTTTCTACTTGTCGCTTTATCACTTATATCTTTATTTAAATTTCTAATTCTAAAAAACATCCTACTTCTGAAATATAGTTTTTTTTCATCATCACTACAACTTATGTGACTGCTTTGAGCCAACAAATTTTTCAAATAATGTTTAGTGATAAGGAGGTTATTAGTATTGACGCGATTAAAAATAAGTTCAAGCTTCTCCAATTTGCTCATTAATTCAGAAGATGGTTTGGTCAAACCACCTTCATCCAAAATATCTACCCATGAAAAATAGTCATCACTGCGAGTAGACGTTTGTAATTTTTTGCATATAAATCCAGCAAGATTTTCAAGGCCATCGTACGTGATGTCATCCAATCCATCCATTTCAACTTGTTCATCTAACTGGTCCTCTGCAAGATTTTGAAAACATTGAGCACTTAAATTAATAGTATCTAAAGGTAAGCTTGGAGTGTCATCTTCTTGGACATTAGAAAATTCTGAAAGTGATCCTTCATTTCTTCCAATTATATATGAACGTAGCCGGTATCGAAATTCTAGGGCATCTGGATGATCATGAAGTCCACCTTTTGCTCGAATGGTACCAAAAAAACTTTCAAGAACGTCTTGATTCAAGCGATATGTTAGAATATATTTGATACCAAAACGTTCTTTTAAGTCTTCAAATAATAATTTCAGAGACGAGTTAGTGATAATAATACCTTAAAATAATTTAATATAAGTAAATTGATTTTTGTCACAGTGCGATTGAGAGCATACCTTGTTGGAAAGGAAGAAGAGATTTTTTACCCTTTACTCGCATATTTTTCATCACTTCTGTCATTTCGTCGAGGATTTTAACTTGTACGTTTAATGATAATCCATACGCTGTTATCCTGTCACGATTATCAGCTTTGGGTACACGTACATTGAGGCAGTCAAACCAATCATTTACCTAAATAATATTATAATTAATTATAATATAATAAATAATAAAATTGTTGTTAAAGTAGTAATAATTGTAAAACCTACCAGTTTGAAAAATTTAGCACATTCATTCCAGTTTTCTCCTTCAAGTTTATTATTAAATCCACATCTCGTTATTGCACATGAGACAGTATGTGAAAATAACTTGGTTGCCAATTTAACTTTTTGTCTGGCTGCATTTTTAACATTCAAGCTTTCTTTTGAAATTTTATGAACAATGCTTAAGTCCGAATTGCTAGTAAGATCTAAAATTCCCTCAATAACCGATTTGTTAATTTCTTTATTATCGATTAGAAATCCAGAATCTACGAAGTGGTTTCTGATTAGTTTAATCAGATGCGGCACATCTGCAAATACATAAATGTTTCGCCCAGTTTTGGAATTAGTGAACCAAGTCTTATTAACATTTATTTGAAGATCATTGTGTAGTGACCTATTTCCTCCACCTAGATCACTTGATATTGCCACAACTTGAAATCCTAAAACGCAAAATTTTATTAGAATTTTATATTAGAAAAAATTTTATATTTGTTTACCTGAAGTCTCCACATAATGTATTATATCAAACAATAGCTTTTTGGTCATTTTGCAGTCGTAATTATAAAAAATTGGTTGCTTCCAATTTGAGAAGAGTCCTCTTAACATTACAACTTGTACATAACTGTATGGCCTTAAGGTCTCGTCTTTGCTTTTGTCATAAAGGTATATCTTACGAATTTTCATTTCATCAAAAGATAAAACGCAAACTCTTTCTATTTCATCCAACTCTTTTAATTTAATAATATTAAATACAGGTTTCAATATGCCAGGATTTATTTTTAATTTCTTTAACCAAGATCGGAGAGTTGAAACCGCTGGAAATGGATATCCTTTTTTCAAAAGCAATCTGTAGGCTCTAGCACCTGCAGAATGAATTACTATCGCTTTTGAAATATCCTCAATGGACCACCGTGGACGATTCATAGGAGTTTTTAATTTTTTAATTTGTTGCGATGAAAACATTTTTTTAAGAGCATTAGAATCACTTTCTAAATGAGCGATTTTTGCTCTAAGTTCAGCAATTAATGTTTCACTGCTATCTACGTCTGTAGATAATGTGCTATATAAGATAATGTGCATAAAAGATTATAAATGTAGTGAATGAATCATGTAAAAAAATTAATAGTATACCCGATTTCTTTAGTTTCTATAATTTTATGATTTCTTTCATTATCTTCTAAAACCGAATTGCCTTCACCAATCAAAGCCACATCACAAAACCCTTCACCGATACTTATACTAGGAAAAAATAATAGTTATCATGCATTTATGATAAAAACAAGGATCAAAAGTTCTAACAATATTATTACTACGGAAATTAATAGATCTTAAATAGCAATGGTAATAATTATGAAGTAATGCTTTAAAGTAAAACACACGATCGCACTTACTCCGCTTGCTTTTTTTCTTCAAGAAGGTCATGTACTAGGCGAGAACAATTCCTTTTTTTGTTTCTTTGTGATCTCGTACTTTCAGAAGGAATTTTCCAACTTGAGGTTTTTGGTAAATTTTCTGTAGGAATAGAATTTGGTTTAATTTGACGGAAGGTTTTAGCGTTGTATCCTAAAAGTTCTTGTCTAAGATTGCGAAGGAAATCCCCTTTCTTGAAATGTAAGGAACATATTCTTGCATTTGCGGCATTAATTTTGTCAGTGCGACAGCATGCATTAATCCATGTCTTGCATAATTGGGAATCCTTTGGAAATCTAAACATCATCACATCTCGATTGAAAGATTTTGAATCTCTATCGGTATTACAACCAAACACTGCACATCTCATGATGTTAGTAAACAAAAGTACAACCTCAAAATAATTTCTGACTGCGATAATCTACGATTTATAAATTAACACAACAAATTCAAAATAAACACTATACGTACTGTTTTCTGCTGTTTGAATTAGACTAATTTCATTCAGAAACACCTCAAAATTATAACTTATTAACTTCTAACTTGTCACTAATACGCCTGTTGCATTTATTTACGTACCAAAACCACAGTGATAGTTCCAGTGACGTTGCAATGTATACGCCTAAGCCCCGCCTACATGCGCAATATCATATCTTTCAAAGTTATAGTATCATGAATTCGAAACATATAATATATATTAGATGTCGCAGACTATCAACTTAGTGCTTTTTAACAGTAAGATTTTCAATATTTTTAACTTAACAAGATTTTGATAATATTTCACTTTGATGATAATTTTTTTGGTATAAAATCGACGTAAATACGTCAAACTTCAAGTTTTCATTATTTTATTATTAATTGTGTTTTTATATTTTGTACTGTCACCAAGCAAGGAGTCCATAGCGCAAACCAATAGGACTTATAAGACCTCGTAGGCACATGCTCCCAAATTCACTGATTTTTTCACTCTATTTTTATAACCTCTATAATTTGCAATCAGGGAATCTTTGTTTTTCCTTAATTCATCGACGGGTATTTACATTATTGTGCTAATCCACACCCAAGCATCATGATTATTTTCGATTTATTTTTATAGCCTTTAATGCCTGTTTTCTACAAAACTGGTTCTACTTGAAGGCAATAAAATAAATGCCAATTTTTGTTCGTTTTCCAATTTACGCTCATTTTAATTCACAATTAATTATACTACTATTTAATCGGTGAGTCAGGCGCTACTGAAGAATGCGAATGTGAAGGTGTGGGAGTGTTATCGCGATCTCGACTCCTTTGTCTCGCATCAAAAAACCGACAACAAGTGGAGAACAAGGCGAGAACTTATGAGGAACACGAGAATCAGCTCCACTCTCTCTTTTCTCGCGTTGTCCTCGTTTTTTCGCGATGTTTTCGCGATGTTTTCGCGAGGTTCTCGCGAGATTCTCGCGAGAGTCTGGAGTGGCCTGCAAGGTGAGAACCTGAAAATGAACACGAGAATCAGCTCCACACTCTCGTTTCTCGTGATGTTCTCGCGTTCTCGTGCTGTTCTCGCGAGAGTCTGGAGCGCCCATTAGTTACGTAATATATCTCAGCTGTAGTGTGCATTAGAAAAGAAAATACCATAGAATACTTAGATCATTACATAGATACAAAGTGCCCTATTCCAATGCATTGAAGCTAGTGAAGCAAGATAGTTGGGGGTGGGGATGTTTTTATTTGTTTTTCGATATCTCATCTCGTTTTTTAAGATATTTCAACTTTTGTGTTTCCCATTTAAAATTAAAATTTTAATTATGTTTTTACATTTTCTTAAATGTTGGGGTTATTACGGGGAAGGGATAAGATTACTAACACAAAACCTTAATACAATATTTGGCGCTCACCTAATATAATAATTAATTTAATAAGTAATAACTGTAATAATGTGAAATCAAAGCCGTTGTAAACCCAATCGAACCGAGCAACGTATCTCAAATGTAAATACGGAACGCGGGATACACTGTTTCAGGGGTGACGTGTGCACCATAATCCATTGAAAAATATAATAACACCACGTTTTTTTACATGACAGGTGATTGAAAATAATTAAAACATCAAATAAATTAATAATTAATACATTAAATAAATTAATAATTAAAGTTTTTATTAAATTAAATCTTTCAGGTCAAATAACTGTTGCTGACAAATAATCAACATAACTTGCTATTGCAGCCAACATAATCTTAGTAATTTATAATACAGTAGAATCCGCTTAATGGGATCACCGATAATATTATCAGTTTAATTTTAATTTAAGTTTAGTTTATTCTTGCTTTTCTTACGATGTCGACAAAAAGGCGAAACGATAAGGTGGAGATTATCGAAAACCGCTGTAAATTAAAATTTTCTAATTTTTCGTTACTAAAATTCGTTTTACCTCCAATCAATTTTAAAAAAAAATTGGAGGTATGGTAATCGAAAAAAAATTTCAACTTTTTTTTTTTGCATTTTCGAGATCACCGTGTTCAGAAACGTAAAGATCTGCAAAAAGTAAAAAAAAAATTTCTGTGTCGGTCTGTCTGTCTGTCTGTCTGTCGGTCGTCAAATTTTGTCGATCGATTTGCTTCCGAACCATTCAACCAATTACGACCAAATTTGGTATGGTGGTAGGGTTCACGGTGGAAAGGTGAAAATAAGGTTTTCGTCGCGATCTATCAATCAGGAGTGCCACCACAAGAAAATAATACGGGATTTTTAAAAAATATTTTGTCTTGCGATATGTTATTTTAAAGGCCTTAAAAGGCTTTATCCAGAATAGGTAAAATTAATCTTCTATCTGTCGTCTGTCAAAAATTACAAGTTGTCAAAATTGAAACTTTAAGAGTGAATAACTCAAGAAATGCTGAAGGGATCTTACCCAAATTTGGTACGTAGGTACATTGATCCTAATGGATATGAGAGCATATGTAATCCTTCGATAGAAATCAGTAATGCAACATGAAAAAAATAAAATTAACTTTTTTGTCAAAAACATGAAAAAAGTTTTTGTCGATCGATTTTCTCCGGCATTTCTGCGTCGATTGCAATCAAACTTATTGGACGTATGCCTCGTGGGCTGGAATGGTGAAAATAAGGTTTTGCCAGAGAAATCTTCACCAGGGCCACCACAATAAAATAAATAAAAAAAAATGAAAATGTCGTCGTATCTCCGGAAATGTTTAACCGATTCAGCTAAAATTTGGTGTGTCGATGGAGCTTTGAAAGTATAAGTATTGGTGAGAAAACAAACCGAGCCAATTGTAACAGGGCGGGGCAGGTCAGAAAAATTATAGAAAATATTAACTGAAATCTTAATTTATATATTTTTTGTGAGAATTGGTCAGATGGCTGGCAAAAATAAAACAATATATTCAAAATTTTAATAAACGTCATAATTTTGTGACATATGTGTCAAAATTAGGTTAATGTTGATTTGTATACCGAGTGCAGCATAAGAATTGAGTTTAGGGCTTGTAACAATTAATTTTAGAATACAAAAATAGGTGGTTCGGTGGGAAATATTTTATAATATCGTCGTACGGACTGACGGAACGTTACTTTATAAGTAAAAGGTTCTGCCACTAGGTAGCGACCAAGTTTAGGCTGTTTGTTAAATTTTTTCGCAAATGTTTTCAGAATCAGTAAATCGACAGTCAGTAATTTACAAAAATTTATTTTCGAAAAATCCGCTAGATGACCGAAAAAATTTGTTGTACCAATCTTGGAGAAATTTTATTTGTGACTTCTTACGGTATTATGTGACGTATATAAAAATTTTGGAAAAAATTCAGTGGCGTAAAATTTAAAAAAAAAAATTTTTTTCATTTTAGATTTTGTTAAAAAAATTTTATAGATAGATTTAGGGTAGGGGGTGATACATATAGATATCTTTGCCAGGGCTACCGATATCTTTGTTAAGGCTACCACAATAGATAACAAAACTGAAAATGAACATCGTATCTCCGGACAAAATTTGGTGTGCTGGTGATTGGAGGTATTGCGGCAGAGAGTGACGATATTTTTTCTAAAATTTTCTTATTGTTATCGGTCGGTTCATGTTATCAAAATGTTCTTGGCCAAAGTGATCACATTAAACGGATTCTACTGTACTCCCTAGCCGTGCGATCGAACACTTTACGCGCGGCCGTACGTAAAGAGATGTTTACATAAGAACGGGTTCGTACAATATTGTTCATTTACGGTAGTGGTTTCTCATCACTGTGAATACACTATTTACAATACCTATTAAAATAAATAAATCGGTGCTACAGTGCGGTTGTGTTTTGCAAACGTGTGTGTAATAGTGCATCCGGTGACGCGTTGTTAGTAATTTAAAAATATTGTGCAACATTTTTGATTTTTCTAATTGATGATCTTAGGTGACTTCAATGCCCAAATAGGAAAAGAAGACTACCTCGCCGAAGTAGCGGATAAATTCACCATACACAATAAAACAAATGATAACGGACACCGATTGTGCAACATAGCAACAGCGTTGAACATGAGCATAAGCAGTACAAAGTTTAATCACAAGCTGATCCATAAAATAACTTGGATGAGACCGGGCGCAGACAACGATGTTGAAGGAAATCAAATAGACCATGTGTGTATAACAAGAAAAGGAGAAACATCAATTAGAGACGTGAGATCCTACCGTGGAGCAAACATAGATTCCGATCATTACCTAGTAGTCGCAGAAATAACACACATGGGAATATACAAAAAAAGAGCTGAAGATAATGCAAAATTAGCTCTAGGAAAATGCTAATATAGAAATCAAAGAAAAATACGCAAAAGAAACAAATAGAGTAATCGAAAACAAAGAAATAGAACAAAATATGGACAATGAATGGAAGAGTATCAGAACAGTGATGCAGACAGAGGCTAAAAATACAGTGGGACTCAAAAAGCGACACAATAATAAGAAATGGTTTGATGAAGAGTGCGAGGAAAAATCGGAAAGTAAGCGAAAGGCAAGATTGGTATGGATGAAAACAAAGAGTGAGGAAGACAAGAACATGTATAAAGAAAATAGAAGAGAGGAATGCAAGAAATACAAAGAGAAGAAACACAAATGGATGAACGATATGATGAATGAAATAGAGGAAAATTGTAACAGAAACAACATTAAGAAATTCTACTTCGGAATCAAGCAGCAAAAAAGAAAATGCAGCGTAAAGAATAGAACCATGAAAGATGAAAACGGACTGTAGGCTAACAGCGAAGAAAACATAAAAGAAATATGGAAGAGACACTTTCAAAAGCTGTTGAATCAGGATGACGAAGATAATGTTATTGAAAAAGTGGATTATAGAATGGATAAAGATGCAACGATAGAACCAACATTCACCGAAGTGGAAGCATTATTAAAAAAAGTTAAAAAATGGAAAGGCTGCAGGAAGAGATAAGATCTATGGAGAAATGTTGAAGAACGCGGGTGAGAAAATACACCAAAGAATATTCAGATTAATTCTAGAAATATTGTAACGTTCCAAAATGTTTTGGACGTTACTAATCTTCCACAAGCTACGCCACTGGAACGCTATCGTTTTTCAGGCTATGCGTTTATTTTCGATATGCACCATTGCACGTCAAATTTCGTAGGAGATTGACGTGTGGTCGATGTGTATTCATTTTTAGTTTCTTATGTTTTAATCTCATTTGTTTTTGCCGGATAACGGGTAATTATGGTTTCCTAATTAATTAATTTGTAGTAACAAATTATATTTTAGCACCCAGGTTACGGGTTATTCGTTTTCATTTAATTTTCATTTTGAATATTATAAATTTAATATGGTCGTTGTAAAATGGAGTCCCTTATCCATGTTGGAAATCTTTTACCCAGATGGTATCCAGGGTTTGATTGCTTGGTTTTACGACGACGTTACATTTGATTGGTCATCTGTTGGAAGATTTGGAGTGGACAGAAGCATTATTTGACATCAATAATCTCAAGAATGGTTTATTTTGCCCAATAATTGTTGATTCATTATGGATGCTTTTTTTGAATCACAAGAAGATTTGCCTTGTGAGTGTGTTTGCACCTAGTGGGTCATTATTTTATTTGAAGTTGGAGAACCTTCGAGGATTTATGTTTTGTTGTCTCACCATCATCGATTCAATCTCAGACGTGCGGTTACATTTTTATTTGGGATATTACACTTCAACTTTCAAGCAGATGTTTGGTTTATGAAGATGCGATAGTAGAGATTAATTTGAATTTGCAGTCACACTTTCTCCATTGATGAGTTTTGAAATGGCAGGCATGTTGATTTTTTAATAAGTATTTGTGTTATCTATTTTGTAGACTTTTTTCCTGGATGGTGGACCAACGTAATGATGAAGTAAGGATATTGAATTCGAAGGAGAGACACTTGCCTAGTCGTGAAATTGGTAGCATTGCATTCAGGGTAAGTCTCTTAGAGATACATTTACTTATTTATTAATGATGCTGTATGCCAGGTTCTATTTTAATATCAATTATAACCGAGATAATGAATTCCGGTGTGCAATTAGTTTCTGCTAGAGCATAACTTCGTGTTGTTGATTTATCCTCCTCGGGGATGATCAATTGTATTTTTGCTACTTAACTGAATTTACCCCTCAGGTGGATGTCAGTATTTTAACTTGCCTTTTATATTTTATTTTGTTTACTGTTATTATAATCTTCAATTAAATAGCAGCTTATCTTGAGCCTTATGTGTATGTTTTATGTATTGTTTTGATTAGTGAATTAATTAAACATTGTCGCCAACTTCTTTTTTTTCTATTTGTGTTAATGCAATTAACCGCCTCTTGATTTCTATTAGTTTGATTTGCATTAACTGGCGTCCACATTACCAGCATTTTTCCATTTAGCTGAGAAGAAATCTGAGTGTTGATCCCATATTTGTTACGAATCTATGAGGTTTTTCGAAACACCCCGCTCTCAAGAACTGCGTTTTAAATAACACAGCTAGCTAACGCGTGTAATAACATCTACGGTTAAGCAAGTGGCAGATGTGACGAATTTTTGAGCAAATTACGTTACACTTATTTGACGCCCAACTATAGGGGCCCGATTTTCAAGAGTGACTTTGATCGTGTTGTTAGATTTATTTGACGCCCACAAGTTTCACTTTCACTTTGTGTTTATGGGTCCGTTTTTGGAGTGTTCAGTTTGGGCTTTGTTTTTGCGAAGGTATCCGTTGCACCTACCTGGAAACCAACGTAGAAGCTTAGTTCCCACTCAGATTTTGTAGCTCTTCTTTAACATCTATCAGCTAAATATTTTCTTTTCTTCTAGACATGTTTATTAATCACTAGTCAGAATAAACTTTGGTAATCCTGTCTATAATACGTCTGTGTGTATGGGTAAACTATTTGGAAGGTTATTCGATTCAACCCTGGGGTGGTTAATTTTGTTAATGCTTTAATATTTTGCCAGTCAATTATTATAGTAGAGTACCAGCTCCCACCATTTGTGTAAATAATTTGTGGACAGATGGCATTGATGAATATGGGCGACCCTTGGATGAGGTTAACTAGGTCCTCCCCTCCTAAGTGTTTGATATGCTGAAGATTTGTCACAAATTTTGTTTTTCAATGTTAGATTTTTTTGTAGTGGAGTTTGGCGCCGCCAGTGTTGGATTCCCATGAATATAGTTAGGTTTAAGTAGTAGTGTTGAGGAGTGTGAGTGATCCTTGGGAGGTTAACTTGGTCCTGCCCTCTCACGTTGCCGAGACACTAGAGTCCAATGCGTTTAGCCAAATCCACTATGACTGACTTGTAGACTTTGCAGTCAGTGAAATTCGATCGTATTTTTTGCGATTTACGAGTACACCTCTTTGTTAGGCCTGGTTTTGCCTTGGTAATTTTTTAGTGTAGTTGAACGCTTTATGCGGCTTTGAGAATTCATGTTTCATGTTTTCATATAACACACGATTTTTGTCAGCTATTTTCAATTTAGGTTCACAATTTTAGCTTAGATGCTTGTGCATACCGGAAAATATGCAACCTGAATCGAATTTCTGGATAAGTAGGAAGTTCATGCATATAGATCTGTTGTGGGTTTGAGCGAATTGAATGAGGAATGGTTATCCAATCGGAGTTTAGTTTGTGAGAATTAATAGGATTGCTGAGGATAAAAATTGTCTTATGAATTTATTTTGCATTGGGATTTTTCAATGTAGACACTATCGTGGATTTGATTTGATTGGTGTGGCGATTGCCGAGAGATTATCTGTTAAATCAGAGAGAGGCGCGTCAGTGATTTTATGGGATGCACGATTTTGTTATTCACAGAGAAAATGAAATTTGCGAGGTAAAAACATTTTTCAAAGTCTAGTATCTTTATGTTTGTCTTGTCGAGACACTGTTGTGTTTGGGGGGTTGATTTTCTGTTTGGCTTATGTCCTTACATAACAGACTGGTCTAAGGCTATGCTTCATCTTTAGTTCTTTGAAACGAGAAGATAGTACTTGTGATGCAGTATCTGTCTAGCTAGGAACTTCGTCCGTGGATGCAATAAGACTTGACTTCTGTATGATTTTCTTTTCTATTTTCTTATTTTTTTTCCTAAACCGATGGCGGTTTAGAGTTAAGCAGGAGGGATGTGTAACGTTTTAAAATGAGTTTTGGACGTTACTAATCTTCCACAAGCTACGCCACTGGAACGCTATCGTTTTTCAGGCTATGCGTTTATTTTCGATATGCACCATTGCACGTCAAATTTCGTAGGAGATTGACGTGTGGTCGATGTGTATTTATTTTTAGTTTCTTATGTTTTAATCTCATTTGTTTTTGCCGGATAACGGGTAATTATGGTTTCCTAATTAATTAATTTGTAGTAACAAATTATATTTTAGCACCCAGGTTACGGGTTATTCGTTTTCATTTAATTTTCGTTTTGAATATTATAAATTTAATATGGTCGTTGTAAAATGGAGTCCCTTATCCATGTTGGAAATCTTTTACCCAGATGGTATCCAGGGTTTGATTGTTTGGTTTTACGACGACGTTACATTTGATTGGTCATCTGTTGGAAGATTTGGAGTGGACAGAAGCATTATTTGACATCAATAATCTCAAGAATGGTTTATTTTGCCCAATAATTGTTGATTCACTATGGATGCTTTTTTTAAATCACAAGAAGATTTGCCTTGTGAGTGTGTTTGCACCTAGTGGGTCATTATTTTATTTGAAGTTGGAGAACCTTCGAGGATTTATGTTTTGTTGTCTCACCATCATCGATTCAATCTCAGACGTGCGGTTACATTTTTATTTGGGATATTACACTTCAACTTTCAAGCAGATGTTTGGTTTATGAAGATGCGATAGTAGAGATTAATTTGAATTTGCAGTCACACTTTCTCCATTGATGAGTTTTGAAATGGCAGGCATGTTGATTTTTTAATAAGTATTTGTGTTATATATTTTGTAGACTTTTTTCCTGGATGGCGGACCAACGTAATGATGAAGTAAGGATATTGAATTCGAAGGAGAGACACTTGCCTAGTCGTGAAATTGGTAGCATTGCATTCAGGGTAAGTCTCTTAGAGATACATTTACTTATTTATTAATGATGCTGTATGCCAGGTTCTATTTTAATATCAATTATAACCGAGATAATGAATTCCGGTGTGCAAATAGTTTCTGCTAGAGCATAACTTCGTGTTGTTGATTTATCCTTCTCAGGGATGATCAATTGTATTTTTGCTACTTAACTGAATTTACCCCTCAGGTGGATGTCAGTATTTTAACTTGCCTTTTATATTTTATTTTGTTTACTGTTATTATAATCTTCAATTAAATAGCAGCTTATCTTGAGCCTTATGTGTATGTTTTATGTATTGTTTTGATTAGTGAATTAATTAAACATTGTCGCCAACTTTTTTTTTTTCTATTTGTGTTAATGCAATTAACCGCCTCTTGATTTCTATTAGTTTGATTTGCATTAACTGGCGTCCACATTACCAGCATTTTTCCATTTAGCTGAGAAGAAATCTGAGTGTTGATCCCATATTTGTTACGAATCCATGAGGTTTTTCGAAATACCCCGCTCTCAAGAACTGCGTTTTAAATAACACAGCTAGCTAACGCGTGTAATTACATCTACGGTTAAGCAAGTGGCAGATGTGACGAATTTTTGAGCAAATTACGTTACAATATGGAGAAATGAGGAAATGCCGAACGAGTGGAACACAGGCAAAATAAAATGTTATAAATGCCGAAAATACGGACACAGAGCGGCCGATTGTTATATTAACACCAAGAAAGCATTCGGGAATCGTTCGGGAGAAGAAAATTTGTTTACATGTGAAGTAAATCAAGTAGAAAACGATAAAGATTCCTTCACACACCTTTCACACCTTCACACTTTTGTAAAGACTTGAACAAATTTGTGGCAATTAATAAATCAAACAGTGCAAATTTGAAACTTGCGAATAATTCACACACCAGAAATTATTGCAAAAGGAACAGTGCGAATGTCTCTCCGGACGTTCCGAGCCGCTTTGACAAAGACTAGACCCCTTAAAATTATCTCGCTAAAGGTAGAACTCAAAAAAAGTGGAACTACTTTCAGGGTGGATTCGAAAGTGCGGGGTGCGAAGGGAATCCACTTTAAAAGCAAGTTTTGCATTTGTAAAATATAATTAGTGTCTATCAGGCATTTGTTGGCATTTAATTATAAAAACCGCAGAACTATTTTTTATGGTGGATCCGTGCATTGCCATGGTTGTCTTTGTCAAAACTTGAATTTCACAAAGACTAAACAAAAAATAAAAATAAAAATAAAATTCATATAAATTCGATATCGAATAAATGCTAACAAGGAGACTACGGCTACTCGTCATCACCGATTTCGTCCAGGTTCATGGTATATGTAGGGCTTGACTAGAATTGAACGTGACGCAAGTGGGAACTCCAGATGGCCAAGCGTTTAGAAAATCAATTTTTTTCTCGCAGATCTGACACTACATAAGTCTTTTAGGTTAGGTCAATTTGCAAGTACTAGTTAGCTTAGCAGTAGAAAGTCGGACTAGTACTCCGAGGGTCGCAGGTTCGAATCTCCTGTGGGTAGCATTTTTTTGCTTTTTTTTCAATTTTTACGATCCTTACGTGACAATGAACCGAAATAAAACTTGGTGTTAGCATCGTAATTTTCTAAACGCTTGGCCATCTGGAGTTCCCACTTGGGTCACGTTCAATTCTAGTCAAGCCCTACATATACCATGAACCTGGACGAAATCGGTGATGACGAGTAGCCGTAGTCTCCTTGTAAGTCGAACAACCTCTCAGTCGAATAAATGTTAAATCTAACAAAAGCATTCGAAAAACTGCTATTCGAACAAAAAATGTTGTCAAACAAAATTCCGGATACGCTGACGTGTATCGGTATTTGATTTTCAAACTCCATATTTTTCAATCAATAATTTTTGCTTTTGGCCCAGTTTACTATTTTCAAAAAGTTAGTAAAATTTGCTTTTGGCCCAGTTTAAACGTTTCGAAAGAAGTCGAAACGAATTTCAAACATTCTGGATTTAATTCATACAGATGTTTGCAGGCCAATGCGGGTAGAATCAAAGGGAAAATCAAAATAATATTTCGTTGAATTTATAGATGATCGCTCCCGTTGGTGTGAGGTTTGCTTTCTAAAATCAAAAAACTAGGTGTTACAGAAGACAAAAGAATACGTTTCAATGGTGGAGAAACAAACTGGGAGGAAGGTCAAGTGTATTCAATCTGACAACGGCACGGAATATGTAAATGAAGAAATAGACAATTTTTTGAAGAAAAATGGTATTGAGGCACCTGACTGCACCTTATAACCCTCAGCAAAATGGAATCTCGAAAAGAAAGAACAGAACAGTAGACATGGCTCGTTGTTTACTGATTCAGTCAGGACTACCTCCATCGTTTTGGGATGAAGCAATATTAACAGTTAACTATATACGAAATCGTTGTCCAACCAAAAGCCTTAATGGGGAGACTCCTTATGAAGTTTGGATCGGGAAACCACCGAACGTAAGTTATTTTAAGGAATTTGGTTGTAAAGTAGTTTCTATGTTCAGACAACTTGGAAAAGGCAAATTCGACGCCCGAGGCAGAAATGGAATTTTTGTTGGTCACTCCACCGAAACCAAAGGCTACAGAATCTGGTTGACTAAGGAGAAAAAGCTGGAAGTGACTCGCGACGTGAAGTTCTTAGATGGAAGTAAAAACTATGACGAAAATGAATACTCAAACGTTTTTCCGAATGAAGTAACTATCAAATCTAATGATAATGAAGATACCCGTGAAATATATATTATGGACATCGATCCAGAAGAAAATAAAATACAAGAGGAAGTAGAATGTGAAAAAATCTAAATTACAGAAAATGATGAAGTTAATGTTGAAGAAAACCTAACAGTTCGTGGCAGAGAAAGACCGCAAATAGTAAGGACTGGTTCCAGGGGAAGACCGCGAAAAGAATTTAATATGGTTGCTAACTTGGAGGAAGATGTTTATATTTCAGAAGTTCCAATGAAGAAAGCACTTGAAAGACTAGATGCTTCGGATTAGCGCAAAGCTATGTCCGACGAGGTAAGATCCCATCGAAAATGGTTAAGTGACCGTATCCTACGTATGAACAGAAGACATGGTGTCGGATGTGCTTACGAAAGCCTTACCTAGGCTAAAGCATGCTAAGTGCGTGGATTTGTTCTACCTCGGTCGATGTTTGAACACGAGCTCGACGCGTTTTGAGGGGGAAGTGTTAGATATTAAGTTTGTACTTCTAAGCAATACCGCGCGATCCGTAACAGATTAATCTTATAACTAATCTAGTATGTATCATGTTCTGTTGTTGTTTATAGGTGTTGTAGTTACCAACACGTTATCTATGTAATGTTGTCCAGTTCTATGTATATATGATTGTTCCCTTTTAATTAATTGAGTTATTAAATCCTATTATATAATCAACTGCGTTTTAATACCTTGCTAACAAATTTACCAATTAATCATGTAAATGTTTACAAACGATATTAAAGGCATTGTAAAATAGAACTTTCACTTAAAGTATTTAGGTGACAAAGTTAAAATTGTCACCGAAGACATTGAAGATTTTCAAAAACTTTAAAAAGAACTAAAAGAAAAATCGACAATTCTATACATACAACCTTGATAACGAAAGAAGAACTATGGCTGTACTGAAAGGTTTATTTATTTATTTTTTATTTATTTATTTATATCTACGGATACACCAATTTAATTTACATATTAAACCAAAACATATACTCATAACGAAGTTACTATTCACATTAATCACAAAAAAGCACCATCTAAAACATTTATACAAAGCAAAATTTAATAATTTAAGAAACAATAATTATAAAATACAATATAGCAACAGCCAACAACAACTATCAGACCTAGTTATAAAACGTTACATCTATGTTCCACATGATGTCCTTCTTGAACTGAGCAAATGATGTTTGATGCAGATCAAACCGTTCCTGTCCGTTAAGTCTGTTGACTAACCGAATTATTCTGGGAATAGGACCATGAAGGCCATAATTAGTCGAGTGCACATCAGTGGCAAAGGCATTCTTGTGTCTAGTATCGTGTGAAGATATATAAGGTACGAAATAATTCAACAAGCGAGCGCAGTCTACTTTTCCATTAATCAAACAAAAGGTAAAACTTAAGTCTGGGATTTTGCGCCTAGATTCGAATGATTTAGTATTACAAGTAACGAGGCAACTTTAACTGTTAAATTCCCCCAGAGTACGCCCCCACTTAAAGTGAACGTATCTAAGAAACTTTCGTTCAACTGCTGCAAGTGTGTCGATGTCGACCTGGTAAAACGGAGACCATATACATGAACCGTATTCTAATTGGGACCTTACAAAAGAAAACTACACCGTTTTAACTGTTTCAGCAGAAAAATGCCTCTTTGTAGAAAAATCCACTCTTTGCATACACAGTAAAAATTTTTTTGTCAATTTAACAACAGTTGTTGGATTATAGATTGTATATTCTAGTAATAATCAGGCCTATTATGTATCACAAACGTTATTATAACAGTGACAGTTATGAAATAAAAAATTAATGAACCGCATTTGGGATTGGGACGACTCGCCGCGGCCGACTCGCCGCGGCCAACTCGCCGCGGCCGACTCGCCGCGAGCCGACTCGCCGCCGGGCCAACTCGCCGCCAGACCAACTCGCCGCGGCCAACTCGCCGCGGCCAACTCGCCGCGGCCAACTCGCCGCCGGCCGGCTATTGGCGGCCGTTTTCGCCGCCATCAATAAAAATGGTTTTTGCATTCTTAATATTTTAGTAATAAAAATAATATACTACATAATATAACAAATTATTACGTATATACTTGCCGGATTAAAAGGGGTTTTTGCTTTTTTAATATTTTATTAATAAAAAAAATACCTATATCAAATTATTACGTGTAATTGTGCGAAATACCTCTTAAATATTCTATTATATTTCTATTACGATAATCCCGAACTATCGCTAAAATTCTTGCATCCGCTTCTCGGTATTTCCTTAACTTTATAGGTGGCGCGCGTCCTGCAACTAATTGTTCATAATAAAAGCTACGTTAAGCTACATGATGGGAGGGAGGGGTTCTAAAGAGGTCAAAATCAAACTACGTGGTTTATGAACGCTCCCTTAGAGAGTCGTCTATTTCGGGTTGTCGGGGTTTCCTGTATTGGGTTGTTAGGTTCCGTATTTGTTTTGTATTTCTTTACTGGTTTCTGGTCTTCTCTGTTCCACAATGTTATGTTATGTTCCACACTAACTTTCTTTTTGTGTAACCCTGTATCCCAACTAGCTAATCCTTCAAAAACAACCCAACAAAGAACAAAATAACAAACTAAGCAGACTAAGCATATTTTATTACTAAAATATTAAGAATGCAAAAACCATTTTTATTGATGGCGGCGAAAACGGCCGCCAATAGCCGGCCGGCGACGAGTCGGCCGCGGTGAGTTGGCCGCGGCGAGGTGGCCGCGGCGAGGTGGCCGCGGCGAGTCGGCCGCGGCGAGTTGTCCTAGACCCACCGCATTTTGATCCGAAAATAGAAATATTACTTTCTCTTTCTGACACATGTTAGCTATAATAATGTTCGTCGCTTTACGCTATTTTTAATTTTAACAAAATTTTCTAGATAATAAGTCACAGGTTCAGGACAGTTCTGCATCTACTTCCATCGATTTTTATAATTTGACATCTAACATTTTTAAATTAGAACCTTTTACAACAATGGTCAAAATTAACGACATTTCTTTAGAGATGGAAGTCGATACACAATCGGGCCTCTCAGTTATTTCAAAGAATACATTTAATAGTTTTTTTAAACAAATGCAATTAGATAAATGTAACCTACAATTATATTGCTACGACGGTACATCTATTAAGCCATTAGGTAGTCTCAGAGTTAAAATTGAAATCAATGGAATCGTTAAGGTCGGAAACTTATTAGCACCTAGTCGAAAAGGGAGATCCTTCATTAATGGGCCGGGACTGGCTTCATTTATTTGATATGTCAATCGGGAATAAAGGCGATCTTTATAATTTAAAGAATAAGAAAACTTTCACAGTCGACGATCTTTTCGAGGAATTCAAAGCAGCAATGAGATAATTGTAAAGGATACAAACAATAGTCCTTATAGCATCGCCAAACATAGAACAAGGCAAAATATTGTGAAGTATGACAGGTTAACTTATAATTAAATTTTCATACTGTAAAATTGATAACTTTAACTAATCAATGTGTAATTGGGATACTATGTTTTTGTTTGTCGTTTAAAATTTTTTTAAGGGGAGGATATTGTAGTGTACTGTATATGACATATAAATTGTATTCCTAAGTTGGTAAGATGTACATTGATTAGCGGGGCTACGAAGTAACCAATAAGAATATTATATTATCGTGTGAATAAATAGTATATTACTGGCCAAGCATAGAAAATGATCCGTTACTGGGCGCGCAGCTATATTAAAAAGTGAGC
Source organism: Cantharis rufa (assembly GCA_947369205.1). Classification (NCBI taxonomy): domain Eukaryota; kingdom Metazoa; phylum Arthropoda; class Insecta; order Coleoptera; family Cantharidae; genus Cantharis; species Cantharis rufa. The sequence continues at coordinate 29,110,733 of OX376304.1, forward strand.
GTAGCGAGCTTTTTAAAGTTGTAAGCCCAGTAACGGATCATATTTCGAGGCGAGGTGAGTATACTTTTTTATCGGAAAACATAAAATTATCAATTATATCAAATATTAAAAAATATTGTTTAAATTACAAATTGTGACAGATAAGACAAATTTAAACAATGTCATTAGAGCAACCCTCTATGGCGAAGTGCAATAAGCGATTGAATCATAATTAAATCGTTTGGCGATCGCCAGTTCGAATCCCATGTCGCGCGTCGGACAAATTTTTATAATAGAATTTTTTATAATATAAATGAATTGACTTGCCGAAGTAACAGAATCGACCATTAATAAAAACACATTAATGGTCGATTTTACATTATTAGTCGATTTGTGAGCTGACTAGGAATGCTTCGTTTTACCTGCCGGGTGGACACTCGGAAAGCATCGCTTTCGTTATGTTTTCCGATAAAGTTATTTTAATTAATAATTATTATTACAATATTATTACAATATTATTTATCCGGTTCACCCGCTTTATAACAAAGGGGCAATGATCAAGCATCAGGTATTGATAATATGAATTCACTTTTTATCGAGTTCTGAGGTTCCATGTCAAAACAACGCGGGAATTTGGACGCGCGTGTGATGTCATTCAATATTTTTGTTATTCAGAAATAAAATATAAGTACTTAAATTATGCATTATGTCACGCGAAGTTTTAAATTTGATATTTAAACTTAGATGCATTTATCCAAGAAAACAAGAACGTGACAAAATGCATAAATCAACAAAATGTTAAGTTCACCGGACGATGTTTATATTATATAAGGATGTAAAACTTAGAATAGAGTTAGTTATAAGTATGATCTAGAATCGACATATTTATGATTCAATAAATTGTTATATTCAATTGTGTTTTTTTTGAATAAGGGCACATTGAGATACGTAACTGGCGCAGTCGGTAGAATTGGTTAGAGCCCTTAGATAAAATCTCTAAGGTCGTTCGTTTCAACGATTTACTAACCGAACAAGTGAAAATAAATTTTAAGTGCATAAAAACTATTTAAAAAAAAAAAATCGCGACGCGAGATAAATAAAAAGTGATTAAAATAAAGTGAACTACAACGAAGAAAACCCAAAAGGGCAGTCCACAAAGAAAATTCAAAAAAGAAAACGCGAAGTTTCAACAAATAAATCAAATCAAGATTATGAAGAGATTTGCAACGCTCTCAACAATCTTGGCAATTCTAGCGTAAGTAAGCTCTATAATTTTTCCATTATTATTTTTTCTGAATGTCCGAAATAGAAATTAGTGATTTATTTAGCGGCTTGAGTATTGAAATTAGTCCCGAAAATCCAATAAACCCTATCATAGTAAGCGAATCAGTCAATCCTATTGTATTAAATAATTCTAATAATCAAATTGAAAATAACGTAATTATAATGGCTCAACTCGATAAATTCAACGTCAGCTTAGTACCCAAGTACGATGGTAATCCAACAACGTTATCATTATTTACTACAGCTTGTGAGCGTTTACTACGTAAATATGCAACCAATGACCCCGCGAGAAACATAGATGACCAACTCATTCAAGTCATTATCAGTAAACTCGAAGGTCGGGCTTTAACCTTAATTGCAAGTAGAGAAAATGCTACGACCTGGGATAATATCAAAGAACTGCTGATTCAACATTTTGGAGATCAACGTGATGAAAATTGTTTATTACGCGATTTGATGAGTTTAAAACCACAAAAATCACAATCACCTTTCGAATTTGGAATGCATTGTCAAGATGTACGCAGTTTACTACTAACTAATTTGCAATTGAAAGAAAAACAACCCCAATGTTAGATTAGTAAAAACAAAAATTTATGATGATTTATCTCTACAAACCTATCTCCAAGGTTTACACGGACAATTAGGCTTAGTTGTGAGATTAAAAAATCCAAAAAATTTAGAAGAAGCAATGAAATACGTCACAGAAGAAGAAAATTTCATGTATTCTCAAAACAAAACCAACACACTCAACTTCCAACGAAATTACCATCCAATCGAAAAGAAAACTCCACTTCAACCTATCAAACCAATAATATCGCACCCAGCTACAAACTCCAATTTTCATCAACAGCAAAAACAAAACTTTCCACGGCAACAACCGGTAATTCGGCAAGCAAATTTTAATCCACCAAAACCATATTTTAACCAATTTTCGCGACAGCAATCTAATATTTCACGAATTAATCCACCTAAATTCGGGCAACCTAAATTTAATCCGCAATCATCAGGCAGATTCCAACAAATGGGTCAACGTCCTCAACATTTTAATGGACCTAGATTTGAAGGCAGACAATCGAATTCCTATCAACCCGAACCTATGGATACGTCATCAGGCAATACACGTAAATCAAAATATCCTTCAGCATCTAGATGGACGTCACAAGAATTATTCTACCAAGATGTCGAAGAAAATCAAGAAGAATTTGACGAAAATACCGAATATGACCAATACTTTGAAGAAGCCGTCGAAAATGAATTACCTTGGCAAACAACAAAAGAAGCAAATTCGGAAATAAATGTAAATTTTTGAGAGGATACGATCATCAAGCACGTGAAATAGCACAAATCATAAACCTGAACACAACGTCTGGTACAAAATTACCGTATATCAAAATTCCGGAAATAAAATCAAAAATAATGTTAGATACAGGGTCAACCAAGTCATTAATCAATCAAGATATTGCTTACAAATATTTTCCAAATCAAATTGTACAGGAACCCTTTAAAATTCAAACAGCTCATCAAACTAGTCACCATAACGAGGTGGCCCACATCAATTTACCTAATGTAACTGACCCTAATTTGACACATAAATTTTATATTTTTAATTTTAAGAATAAATACCAAGGACTTGTTGGATTAGATTTATTAAAAACGTTAGAAGCCGAAATAGATATTAAAAATAAACTACTAAAAACAAAAAATGGAATAATACCAATCTATTTGGAAGAAGAGAGCGACGAAAATCAATTTCAAAGTTATCATATTACTATAGAGCCGAGAGTACAGAAAGTTGTGCGGGTACCGGTAAATCAAAATAATCAAGATGGAATAATTAAATATCGACAACTAGCACGAGGAGTAGAAATACCTGCTTGTATAGTTAAATGCGAACATAATTATGCTATCACGACAATTATTAATTCAAACGAAAAACCCGTTACTATTAAATTTGATACACCAATAAATACCGAATTGCTAGACGAAAACATCTTGTCCAATCATATGGAAGCTATGGATATTGACGATTTACAAAATTACGAAGAAATGTTAAAAACTAATATACAAAATATCCAGATGGACCACATGAATTGGGAAGAGCAACAGGCAATACGAAAACTATGTACCGAATATAAAGACATTTTTCACCACGACAATGTACCTTTGAGTTTTACCAATCAAGTAAAACACCAAATACACCTAAGTGATGAAGTACCAATTTTTACAAAGGCATACCGACAACCTCCTACACAAGCAGAAGAGATACGCCGACAAGTAGAAGAAATGTTAGATCAAGATATAATCCAGGAATCAAATTCACCATACAGTTCACCCGTACATTTGGTACCAAAGAAGCCGGACTCTTCTGCAAAAAAGAGATGGCGTCTTGTTATTGATTATCGAAAGATTAATGATAAGACTATCGGAGACAAGTACCCTCTGCCTAATATTAACGATATATTAGATAAACTGGGCAGATGCCAATATTTCACCACTCTGGATTTAGCGTCAGGATACCATCAAGTTGAGATGCACCCGGATGATATCCCCAAAACAGCATTTAGTACACCGAGAGGACATTACGAGTTTAAACGCATGGCATTTGGGCTCAAAAATGCCCCAGGTACATTCCAACGCGTTATGGATAATATCATGAGAGGGATTCAAAACGAGGTATATTTGGTTTACCTTGACGACATAATCATATTTTCAACGTCACTACAAGAACACTTAGAAAAACTAAAAATAGTTTTTGACCGATTGAGGAAATCGAATTTCAAGGTAAAATTAGAAAAATGTCAATTCTTGCAAAAGGAAGTGGCATATTTGGGTCATGTTATTACACCAAATGGAGTTAAACCAAATCCGGATAAAGTCAATGCAATTAAGAAATTCCCCATTCCAAAAACTCAAAAGGAAATCAAAAGTTATTTAGGACTTTTAGGATACTACCGAAAATTTATTAAAGACTTCGCAAAATTAACAAAACCATTGACAAAATGTTTAAAAAAGGGGGCTAAAGTAGAACATAATCAGGAATTTATAAATGCTTTTGAAAACAGTAAACAAATTCTTATGAATGACCCAGTTTTACAACACCCGGACTTTGATAAAGAATTTATTCTTACTACAGATGCGTCAAATGTCGCACTTGGAGCAGTGTTATCTCAAGGTAGCGTAGGCAATGACCGACCGATAGCTTATGCATCAAGGACGTTAAGTGAAACTGAACAAAGATATTCCACCATAGAAAAGGAACTTCTAGGCATTGTTTGGGGAACTAAATATTTTAGACCATACATTTATGGGAGATCTTTTACAATCTATACAGATCATCGACCTCTAGTTTACCTTTTTAATTTGAAGGAACCAAGCGGAAAGCTGATGAGGTGGAAATTAAAATTGGAAGAATACGACTACAAAATTGTATACAAAAAAGGAAAATACAACACCAATGCAGATGCGTTATCTCGTATTCAAATAAACGCATTAGAAAATGATGATAATTTGTCAGTAATTTGTAATTTCGATGAATTTGAAAGGGATAACCAAATTTTCGATCTCAATTCCGAATTAGAATTAGCCAGAGCACCATCTCCGACAATAGAGGATATAAGAAATATTTTGGTTCAATCTCCAAATGAACCACCTGATGTCGCTACCGTGGAAGAACAAGAAGATACAATTCATTCTAATATCGATGATGAACCCAGGATCGCGATACCAATACTAAACGAAGCAATCGACAACAAACAACAACAAATTATAATTAAAACTAGTCACCTAGGAGAAGTCAATACCAAAGTAATAACTGAGGGAACAAAAACCGTAAAACAAGTAATTATGCCATCAACAGATAATGAAAATTTGATTATGGAATTTCTTCGAGATAATACAGCGGAGAAAAGAACTTATTATTTGTGGTTCGATAAAGAAAACACTTATAAACAATTTTGTAATGTTTATACGAAATATTTTAATAACAACGGTCCAAAATTAATCAGATGTACAGAGAGGTTAAAGATATTAACAAAAAAGGAGGAACAATTGGAAGTAATAAAATTACACCACAAAGGGAAAACCAACCACAGAGGAATCACGGAATCAGTTAAGGCCATTAGTAGAAAATATTATTGGGCAACGATGAAATCGGATATTCAAAATTATATTAACAAATGCGAAATTTGTAAAAAAACAAAATATGAAAGAAATCCTGCTCATGTACCTATAATGACCACCGAAACACCTCAAAAACCGTTCCAAAGAATACATATTGATACATTTTCTATCGAAGGTGAAAATTTTGTAACACTCATCGATGCTTTCTCAAAAATAGGACAAGCGATTCAAGTAAATAGTAAGAATGCAACAGAAATTGCTGAAGCGTTAATACATTATTTTGGATATTATGGAGTACCGGAAAACATCACCACCGATAATGGAACCGAAATAAAAAATGCGACGGTTCAAGAATTATTAAAAGCACATAAAATTCAAATACATTTTATTACGCCTCGTAACCCACCTTCCAATGGATTAATAGAAAGATTACACTCCACGCTCATTGAACATCTAAGGATAATGCGAACTCAAGACAAAAAAGCACCGATAAGAACCCTAATGAAGTATGCTATTATAGCTTATAATAATTCAATTCATTCATCAACCGGATATTCACCCCTTGAGTTAATTTTGGGACACACCAATTCAAGAGACCCTTACGACCTATACCTAAACCATCGATTTTATAAAGATTACGTGACTAATCATATCAATAAACTGAACTCGACTTACGAATATGTTAAAGAAAAACTTCATGAAAATAAAGCAGCCGTAGCACAACAAAGAAACCCTAATAACCAGAACATCTTTAAAGTTAACCAAATTGTGTACACCAAAAAGACCAGTAATATAAGAGGTAAAACCAAAGATAAATTTGAAGGCCCTTTTAAAATACGCAAAATATTTGATGATAACACGGCCGAAATTGAAAAAGATAACAAAATTCAAAAAGTACATTTAAGATTATTAAGGAAACCTAATATTACAGATGGTGCACAAGAGGACATGCAGATTCCATCGACATCCACAATCTAGAAGACAACCCAGGTTTACTTCCTGTTCAACTGGGAACAGCAGCAAATATATATAGTTATTGGACATTAATTAAGATTATCGATTTAGCACCACTTAGAATAGAATTTAGTAATTTAGTACATAATTTTAAAAATATAACTAACGCTTATCATAAACATGCTAATGGACCGGGATATTTAAATGAAGCAGATAACTTTCACAGACTTCTTGAAAATAAAATCAAAACCATCGAACTAAAATTTGAAACAGTAGATCCATCACCCTCGAAAAGACAGCGACGCGGAGCAATCAACGGATTGGGTTCGATAATCAAGGTCATTACAGGAAATTTGGACGATAACGATGCAGTACGATACGATAAGGCCATTCATGAACTGAAAAATAGTCAATACAATCAAAAATTGTTGATAAAAAAACAAATAAAACTCACAACTTTTGCCATTAAACAGTTTAACGAGTCCATTATTAAAATAGCAAGTAATCAGTTACTGTTATCAGAAAAAATTGCTCAAATGGAAGTAATTATCAATGCAACAAACGTATGGAAAACCAAAGCGGAACACCGAGTAACAATCGTATCGGTTTATTTACAACTAATAACCGCATTTAACACGATTAAGAATATATTGGAATCTATCGAAACAACTTTAACGTTTGCCAAAATAAGTGTAATGCATCCGACTATTCTAACACCAGACGAACTTTTCCAAGAATTATTAGAAATCAAACCAGCTTTAACAGAAACAACATTCCCAGTACCACTAGAAAAGGAAAACTATCCTGAATTCCAAAAATTCTTCCTTCACCCGACTCGATAAAATCCACCTTATTTTAGAAATCCCTACTACCAAAATAACCACATTTAATTACTATCACCTATATCCATGTCCTATGAGAAAAAATTTCAGTTATACAATAATAATCCCTCAAGCCAAATTTCTTTTAATAAATGAGCACGACTTCGCTACGAGTAGCCAAAGATGCGTTGAACTAACTCCGAACAAATTTATATGCGACTATGAAATTTACCAAATCAATGAAAATTCGCCCTGTGAAACTCATTTAATTCAATTTGCAAGAAACTTCGACAAGTGTCGGCAAGATTATTTGGACATAAGAACTACCAAGGTTCAACATTTGGCAAGTAACCAATGGTTAGTGGTAACCAAGGGAGAAGAGATAATGAAACAAAATTGTAATACAAAAAATACTACGATGCCACTTAATGGAACATACGTCATTTCAATAAATGGTAACTGCATTATGGAAATTCACTCACAATTAATTAGGAACCAAGAAGTTAAGGGCAAGACAAACATAATCGAAATACCAAAATTATCTTTCACAATCGACGCTAAAGAAGCAATTGAAGTCAAATTCAAGCCTATGGAACTGGAATCAATCAATCTGGACGAATTAAAAACAACAGATGTTCAACTACACCAAATTGAGAAGAAATTGGAGGAAACTCCAACAACAATATATTTCAACAAAACAAGCGCATGGACTATTGTGATCTATTTGTTGCTAATCATTATTACAATATGTTATGTTTCAGTAAAAATAATCCAAAGAAGAAAAGCTGCGTCGCCAATCCAAACGGACATCAGCCAAATAGGCCTACAAAACGTACGTCACCGTAAATTTGGTCCTGGTGGGGAGATGTGATGTCATTCAATATTTTTGTTATTCAGAAATAAAATATAAGTACTTAAATTATGCATTATGTCACGCGAAGTTTTAAATTTGATATTTAAACTTAGATGCATTTATCCAAGAAAACAAGAACGTGACAAAATGCATAAATCAACAAAATGTTAAGTTCACCGGACGATGTTTATATTATATAAGGATGTAAAACTTAGAATAGAGTTAGTTATAAGTATGATCTAGAATCGACATATTTATGATTCAATAAATTGTTATATTCAATTGTGTTTTTTTTTGAATAAGGGCACATTGAGATACGTAACTCGCGACAATTTGACATAAATATAATAGATATAAGATTTATTTATAAAAAATAAGTACAGGAAGTAAATCAGAAATAGTTTTATCAATTTTTTGTAATGTAAACAATAAATTTTTTTTATCAAATTTACAACATTTTAATATTTACATAAAAAAAACAAATCATATTGAATCCAGCAGTAGCCTGTTTGCATAATCATCGACAATTACTTTAATTCTCTTTGCAGTATCTCTATACACTTTTTTGTGTACTGGGATATCTCCTGAGATATATTGTTCTGTTATCAATTGATTAGCACTATCTTCTTTCTTAAGAGTTTTAAAGAATTTCCAGATATTGGGATGAGCAGCACCAAGTAAATACTTAAGTCCATTATGCCATCCTTTAACGGAATTATTTGTTCGTGAAACGTCATCTTCCACCAGTTGATAACAATTCCACAAATTACTTGCAAATAATGGTAGTCTTCGACGTCCCCTCCAATAAAGGCGGCGGATCCATGCATCTTCAAAGTAGTTAGTGATTGGTAACAGTAAATGTACATATCGCTCTGGTAACAGAAACAGTGAAATTGTCGTTATCCCAATGGAAATGGAAACGTTTTAAAGGCTCACAGCGATGCAAATAATTACTTGCTTTTATATCCACCCACGCCTACCTTCAGCCCGCCTGGTTTACATGCTTCTACAGTCGATCTCTTCTTGGTAAAAGGTTTAGCAGATTGTTTAGAACCAGAAGCCATCAGCGATCTAAACTCGAACCACTGGCCTGTCTTGGTTAAAATGATCACCTCTCGGATTCCACCAAAAATTGTCATTCTACAACCAATTGGTGCGAATTTAGAAAGGAATGCAACAACAGAATTCGAATATCACCCAACATCAATAATTAATTCAATAATGATGTAGAAATTGCTAATTTCACTGAGGCACTCACCGATTCCCATGAAGCAGTAACTAAATCAAAAATTATTAACTTTGTGGCTGACTTAGAAATTGACGACCTCAAAAGAAGACGCAATAAGGCAAGACGGAGATGGCTAGAGACTGGTCAAGTTGTACGTCGAATTAAAAAAAATCGACTAACTGAGGATATACAAGAGTCAAGCACTATTCCAACCAAGAAGAAGTAGAAACATTTGCCAAAATCTTCGAAGAAATATATCAAACTACTGTCAGCTCAACATCTCCAATGGAAGAACTAGTCGACAATAATATTATAATAGAAAACTTCAACGATATACCATATACGGTTATCACTCCGAACAGAATTAAAAATATTATTCGTAGGCTAAAAACCAAAAAAGTCCCGGAGGAGGCAAGATTAGCAACAAGCACCTTAAACATCTTCCGAAAAAATAAATAGTACAGCTTCACTATATCTTGCAAGCATGTTTAAAGCTTTGCTATTTTCCAAGTGCATGGAAGATAGCTAAAATTCTGTTCATTCCTAAACACAACAAGGACAAGAGTGAAGCTACAAATTATCGTCCGATATCTTTACTTGCATCTATGAGTAAGGTTCTCGAGAAGATAATTCAAGAAGAAATCGTGGACCACTTGTGGAGTAATGATCTCATAATAAACGAAAATTTTAGTATTCAAAAGGATCACGGTACCATTCATCAGCTCGCCAGGGTAGTCGAAGACGTGGTCTTGGAGTCAACCAAAAAAAATCACACAGGAATGGTGTTTCTAGATCTGCAAAAAGCATTTGATACGGTGTTGTAGCATGAAGGTTAACTTTACAAAATGTCGCAAATGAACTTTTCATAACTCCATTAGGAAAAGTCTCTTATTTCAGTAGGTTCCACATGTCATGAAAGTCACTCTTTTCCGCACTAGTGCGTGAAAAGTAATTTTCCCCGCACTAGTGCGTGAAAAGTAAAAAATACATCGAGTTTAAAAAATTATTTATTGACAGTAAAATTAACAACATTTTTGCAATTTTGCAAATAAACCTGAGGCGCTACGGCACAGCTTCTGCAGTATCTTATGATGTTGAAGGTTGCGGTTGCATAATGGGCATGACAGCAAGTTGTCCCAAAATCTTCGTAGCCACGTCTAGCTTCTTGGTTTCGCAGTCTTCAATATACCCTTCAGCGACAGCATCGCTCTTCCATTCTCCGTGCCGCTTAAGGGTAGTTATGTCGGCCCCGGCATTAACCAACAAAGTGGCTAATGTTCGTCGAAAACAGTGACCAGTGTAACTGGCGGGATCCTCCACTTGGAGGTAACTTGCGATCTTTCTGGGAATTCCTCCGACGGTGTTAATCCCCACGCATTGCTTCGTGCACTTGCCCTGCCGATAGCTTACAAAGAAACGGTCATGCTCGGTGTCCGCCGGCCGCAGAGCAAAATATCGCTTGATAACATCAAGGAGATTGATACCTCCGAACTGCCCAGACGTAATCTTAAAATTTCTAACAACATTGTTCTTGGTGTTAGGAATATTAACAGTAATGAACGTATCTCTCACTGTGATATTTTCAACTTTTAAGAACGTCAATTCCTCTCTTCGGCATGCGCCACTTATGCCAATTATCAATACAACCTGAAATATTTTTCCTGAAAGTTTTAAATGTATTACTTTCATCAACAAAAACTCATCACCAGCCATCTTCAAGAATTGCTCCACGTTTTCTTTGGTAAAAACTGCCGATTTCCTTGGGCGATTGCACCTGCGATTTTGTGATTTTAAAAATGCAATTAAAAGCGAAAACTTGCGGATATCCACATTCTCGTTGGCATTCAATGTGGATCGCAGCATCGAGTATACACTCCACATCGTGGAGCTTTGGATCACTTTGCTCTTTTGCTGAAACTAAGCCAGCAAGGTGTCCTCCTTTATAGCTTTTACGCGATTATCAGAGCACCATGTTTTAAATTTGACGTAAGTTTCGCTATAACGTGCCTTACTTTTTTCCGGAATTAGCTGTTGGACAGCCAACGCCGCAGATTCTCCCACATCAGAGCACTCGGAATCTTCAGACAACATATTAATAATCTAAGAAATGTAAAGTTATAACTAAAATTTGTTAAATAAATATATAAAAACTTACTAATCAATCTGCGCAATGCAAGCTTTCGGTGTAACTATGTACAGGGTGGCTCAATTTCGATCCCTCTTATGGGGAAATCGGTAACCATTGGAAATATCGAAAAATGGATGGCGCATCCTCGATCTCTTTTTTTGAGAAAAACCCAATGGACAAAACCGGAGTTGGCTATCTTCTTTTGTTTTCGAGTTATAGCCAAAAATCCGATTATTGGACTTTTTGATAAATGTCGATATCTCGGTTGTTTTTGAAGTTTTCAAAAAAGTGTTAACACTTTCTTCAGGCACTTTTTTAAGGGCAACAAAATGGGCTAGAGAGATTTTAAATATCTAAGTTAGTTTCCGAGTTATAATATAAAGTTGTGTTTTTTTAAATAGAAACCATAGTTGATTGTGATATTTTTGAATAGTATTTTTTATCCTCTTTTCAATGATGTATAACATGTGGGGTCTATTATTACGGGTTCATCCCATTTTCATAAAAAATATAATAAAAATAAAAAATATCAAAAAATTAAATATGATATTTTCCAAAATTGCTATTTAGTAATTCTTTAACAATTCTGGAATTATGGGGTGGTGCACCATCTTATTGGTAATACAAATATCTTCTTTCCAGCAAGGGTAGATTATCCAATTACTCTTCAACAAAATGTTCGTTTAAGAGTTTATAATATCGTTGGCCATTTAGATTTTCTCTATACGTATAATATACTAAAGCATGATTGCCAACTACATAGAGCACACCACACACTAAAACCGAACCGTCCTTGCATTTGGACGTCAACAGTACGGTGAGGATTAACATCAGGCCAATAGTGTTCGTTATGCCTGTTAAATATACCAGCACTGCTAATGTAAGCTTCATCTGTCCAAATCACACATTTGAAGGAATTTTCATCTTGTTGACATTTTAGCCCATACCAATTACAAAATTCCAACCGTCTCTGAGCATCTCCTGGTTGTAGGTAATGTTGTTTTCGTATTACATAAGGCCTGAATTTATGTTTTTTTAGTATCTGCAAAGCTTTACATCTTGAAATTCCTGATTCAGTTTCAATTTGACGACTCGAAACTGAAGGATTTTGAACTACAGCTGCAATTACATTAATGGCAGTTTCTTGAGCATCTTGAATATTATAATTTCCTGATCTAGGCATGTTAAAATTTCCATAATTAGTAAGATTTCCTTTGAATCTATTAAAAATACTGATCTCTGGTTGTCTTATTTCAGGATAACTATTGAAATATGCTGCACTTGCAAGACGAGCATTATTATTAGTTTTAATGTAGCACTCCAACATATCAAATTTTTCAAAGTTTTCATAAGCCATTTTATATTTACGTAAAATGACCAGTAAATAATAATATATTATTATAATTAATAATAATTATTATTATTATTATAAGTAGGTAATAATGATTATTTAATATAACAATGAAACAATGACAGCAATTCCCCAACAATTAAACAAACATTAGCCTACTATAAAACATGTGGTGAAAATCTTTTAGGTGCCAAGTTGGTAGTGTTTTGTTTTGAAAAGTTATGTATTGAAAACAATAAGATCTTTAGTTTGAATACTTACTTTAATTTTTGTTACGTGCTTCAATTTTTTTAGTGATTTTTTTATTAAAAATGTTATTATCATATTTAATTTTTTGATATTTTTTATTTTTATTATATTTTTTATGAAAATGGGATGAACCCGTAATAATAGACCCCACATGTTATACATCATTGAAAAGAGGATAAAATATGCTATTCAAAAATATCACATTCAACTATGGTTTCTATTTAAAAAAACACAACTTTATATTATAACTCGGAAACTAACTTAGATATTTAAAATCTCTCTAGCCCATTTTGTTGTCATTAAAAAAGTGCTTAAAGAAAGTGTTAACACTTTTTTAAAAACTTCAAAAACAACCGAGATATCGACATTTATGAAAAAGTCCAATAATCGGATTTTTGGCTATAACTCGAAAACAAAAAAAGATAGCCAACTCTGGTTTTGTCTATTGGGCTTTTCTCAAAAAAAGAGATCGAGGATGCGCCATCCATTTTTCGATATTTCCAATGGTTACCGATTTCCCCATAAGAGGGATCGAAATTGAGCCACCCGTACATAATTTTTTGTTTTTTATCAAACAAAACAAACGTGTACTAAATCAAGGAGCTCAATTTAAATTTCAAATTTTTATAAAATCATTTTATTAAATTATTTGACTAAATTAACTTGAAAATATAATCAATCGATGCCGTTTGTTCTTTCCCGAATGTCGTCAAATGAAAAATATGTACGCTGCAAAATCATTGTTTCCCTACCTTGTATTGAAAATTACTATTTCAATTGCATTAATAAAGATCGTTCAAAACTACTTGCATGGTCGTAGCTTCTATGTTTCATCAATGAAAGCCAATTCGTTGTTGAAACACATTCCTGCAGGGGTTCCCCAAGGTTCGATTTTGGCGCCTACATTATTTACCATCTATATCAATGATATTTCTAAGCACCCACACAATAGTCTTACGTTATATGCTGATGACACGGCAAGTTATTCGTCAAGCTTGATTAAGGAAATTGCTGTCGAAAAAATTAATAAATCCTGGCGACATCATTAATGACATCTGGCGTTAATCCACAAATTTTTCAGCCACTGAAAATTAAAACTAAATGTGAACAAAACTTAAGCCACAATGTTTACAAACAGGGCCCTGTTTCATAATGAAAATTTACTAATATTATTAGTCTTGTAATTTGTAATTTGTAAAATTTGGTTTCATAATGGGAAAGTACAATTCTACAAATCAATGGTGTAAACGTTGAATTACAAAAAAACATAAAATATCTTGGTTTAATCTTGGACCAGCAGTTAACATAGATAAAAGCGATCAATGAACGCATTCAAAAAACAAAGTTTGTACTGCATTTACTATATCCGCTGATAAAACACGACGGAAGTCTGCCAAAGGAATACAAATTACTACTATATCGTGCTTATTGTGCTAGATCAGTTCTGATATATGGTTGCAGTGTCTGGGGAACTGCTGCAAAAAGTAATTTAATTGCAGCGCAAATTGCACAAAACAAATTCCTCAAAATTATTAACAACTCTTCAATGTATACCACCATCGAGCATATGCACGACGACAACGCGATAGAGTTTGTTGGAGACTTCATTAAAACAACTACAGAGAAACTACTGTAAAATTGCTCCAAGCACGAAAGCGAATTGATCCGAGGCATCGGAAACTATAACCTGGATGACGAAACTATATCGAGAAAGAAAAACAAATTATTGAAATCCATCTTGATGAGTCGTTTCAATTTCTATAAGTAGTCAACCCGTTCTGGAACTAAAGTGATGAGAAGTGTTGTGATATAGTGTTGTGACGTGAAGTGTTGCGATTTTGATTTTAATCATTGATTTTACATAATATAATCCCATTTTTACCTTTGTTAAAGCACTTCCCCCTTCTAATCCTATTCCTTTCCGTTATCTTATTTTATCAATTTATAAAAGATAATTTATCAGGTTTTTGAAAATTTTGTCCTGAAACTAAAATAATGTATATACATAAAATCGTGTCATTTTTTGGCAACAATCTGATTGGTCGATTTTTTTACCAACCGAAAAATATATTAAATCCCCACCACCAGGTAAAGAAACTCCCCCTGGGACGAGTTGCACATCAATCGAGTTTCCAACCAATCGGCTCTAGATGCCCGTCCGTGGACGGGCTTTCCAGCTAGATTTACTATAAAGCTTATTACTACTGTAAATAAATTAAGTTTAACAAAGGGATTCACCTAATAATAAACGCTATATTATTATTATTTGTTAACATTCTATAACGTACATATTTAAAAATTGAAAATATAATTATCTATCTAAAATAAATAAATACAGTATTTATTGCTTTTTACTTGTTTTTCCGTGGTCACTTAAGTCGTTAAAACAAACAGTCAACTTTTGTCGGGGTATCAGTTATTCTTAATCATAATTACTTTTTAATTAATTCACACTGATGAGAAACCATTTGCATGAAAAATGATTACCATAAATTAAATTAAATTAAATTAATTAAATTAAAATTTTGTCTAAAATATCAAAATAGACTGTCTAAAATCTGTATAAAAATTAAAAGTACATGTTAATAATATAATAAATGTAAATTTGACAGATGGTAAAATTAATTTAGTATTTCAATTAGTATTTCAAATAGACACAACTGCGCATGCGGATGCAAAAATAGAATTACTCTCTTTAGACTCGAGTCATTTAAATGAAATAACATAGGCAGCAAGGTTGCTTCGTCTAAAATCTAATTGGTTTATGCGTTCCCGCTCAGGTTAGGGCTGTGACGTCAAAGCCCGTGCGATTTCAAATTAAAAAAATTTTTTTCTTACACTAAGCGCACTCAAAAAAATCTGGAAAAAAGCCTAAGACTCCGTTTGATTTTTAGTTTCGAATAAAAGAATAAAAAATAAATTGGAAAATCCTCCATTCTGACTATCGAATCGGAGCTAACCAAAAGGTTAGACTTTGTGATCTTTAAAACAGCACTACACCATTTTTACTGAAAAATCAATATTTTTGAGGCTATACCCATGTAAAGATGGAAATTAACCTTTCAAAAGGCGCGCCACTATGTATTACATGAGCGGTCGAGTGTTGTACTTTGTATGACTCGATTTTTTCTCGACTTCAGTACAAAGTGGATCTTGAACCACTACCCGTGTAGCAATAATAATAATAATAATATCATAATATTGAAACCTCTAACATTTATTTTATATTTATTTAGACATTATTATTATTTTTAACAAAATTATTATAAAAAACACAACTTTGTTTAAATAAACAAAGTGAACAGTTAGGCAGATAAAATTTCGTCTTTGCATGTTTTCTATATTTCTAAATAATTTTCTAATGTTTCTACAATTGCAAAAAAATGAATACAAAATATAAAAATGCAATAATAATAATATGATATCAGCTACACATTTGCGACGTATTAAGCGGGAGTTCGGACGCAGTCAACTGAAATAAATGTTGACAATAATTTGAAAACGAAGCAAAAAATATCGTCACTCTCTGCCGCAATACCTCCAATCACCAGCACACCAAATTTTGTCCAGAGATACGATGACATAATATTCATTCTAGTTTTTTATTGTGGTAGCCTTAACAAAGATATCGGTAGCCCTGGCAAAGATATCTATATGTATCACCTCCTACCCTAAATCTATCTATAAAAGTTTTTTTAACAAAATCCAAAATGAAAATAATTTTTTATTTTTGTACGCCACTGAATTTTTTCCAAAATTTTAATATACGTCACATAATACCGTAAGAAGTCACAAATAAAATTTCTCGAAGTTTGGTACAACAAATTTTTTCGGTCATCTAGCGGATTTTTCTAAAATAAATTTTTGACTGTCGATTTACTGATTCTGAAAACATTTTCGAAAAAATTTAACAAACAGCCTAAACTTGGTCGCTACCTAGTGGCAGAACCTTTTACTTATAAAGTAACGTTCCGTCAGTCCGTACGACGATATTATAAAATATTTCCCACCGGTCCACCTATTTTTGTATTCTAATAGTATATTGTTTGGCAAGGGGTGAAACAAAGCGATTTTAGACGAGGGTGAAATTTGCCTGCCTGAGTGAAGCGAGGGCTGGCAACACCCTCGTCTGAAATCGCGTTTCATCCCGCGCCATACATACTATTTTTCATATTACCTGTATTGAAACAGAAAATTTTTTCTGCATTGAAACTTTTAAAATAAATATTTTAAATTCGAAATTTTTTTGAATTAGCAATAACTCAACAACGGCGCTAGATATCGAAAAACGGAGAAAAGAATTCCCCCCCCCTCGTCTTGTACTCACCCCCACCCGTGAATTTTCGGTAGGAAACCATATGCAAAAATAAATTTAGATTGATCGCGCGCAAAAAGAAAATTACTCGTAAACAACAATTTCAAATTAATCTGACAGCTGTCATATTAATAACATTTTAATGAAACAGAAACATTTTCATTTTTGACCAATATTCGCAGTGATCTGAAATTGTCGTGTTTCGACTGTCTTGACAGGCACTGAAACACACTGTTTTAATGCAGGTAATATGAAAAATAAACTGTTACAAATCCTAAACTCAATTCTTATGCTGTACTCGGTATACAAATCAACGTTAACCTAATTTTGACACATATGTCGCAAAATTATGACGTTTATTAAAATTTTGAATGTACTGTTTTATTTTTTAAAAATATATAAATTAAGATTTCAGTTAATATTTTCTGTAATTTTTCTGACCTGGCCGCCCTGTTATAATTGGCTCGGTTATTTTCTCACCAATACTTGTACTTTCAAAGCTCCATCGACACACCAAATTTTAGCTGAATCGCTTAAACATTTCCGGAGATACGACAACATTTTCATATTTTTTAATTTATTTTATTGTGGTGGCCCTGGTGAAGATTTCTCTGGAAAAACCTTATTTTCACCATTCCAGCCCACGAGGCATACGTCCAATAAGTTTGATTGCAATCGACGCAGAAATGCCGAAGAAAATCGATCGACAAAAACTTGTTTCATGTTTTTGCCAAAACAGTTAATTTTATTTTGTTCATGTTGTATTACTGATTTCTATCGAAGGATTACATATGCTCTCATATCCATTAGGATCAATGTACCTACGTACCAAATTTGGGTAAGATCCCTTCAGCACTTATTGAGTTATTCACTATTAAAGTTTCAACTTTGACAACTTGTGATTTTTGACAGACGACAGATAGAAGATTAATTTTACCTATTCTGGATAAAGCCTTTTAAGGCATTTAAAATAACATCGCAAGACAAAATATTTTTTAAAAATCCCGTATTATTTTCTTGTGGTGGCACTCCTGATTGATAGATCGCGACGTAAACCTTATTTTCATCTTTCCACCGTGAACCCTACCACCATACCAAATTTGGTCGTAATTGGTTGGATGGTTCGGAAGCAAATCGATCGACAAAATTTGACGACCGACAGACAGACCGACACAGAAATTTTTATTTTACTTTTTGCAGATCTTTACGTTTCTGAACACGGTGATCTCGAAAATGCAAAAGAAAAAGTTGAAATTTTTTTTTCGATTACCATACCTCCAATTTTTTTTTTAAATTGATTTGAGGTAATAATAACTACAAATAAAAAAGTTTGTCAAACTCGGCCAGATTTCCAAAAGTTCCTAATATACTCTGTCGTTTTCGTCCATATTTTGTAATAATTATATATTGGTTTTTGGGTTATTGGACTACGGGATCAATAAATGAAACAACCTGTTGTTACGGTCGACGTTTCGCCCAACTTTATTGTGGGCCTCTTCAGGACTACAATATGTTACAATTATAAATGGTATAGTTATATGTATTATAAAATCTTACTCAATCAAACAGTTGTCTGGATTTTCAAATTATTGTAACATATTCCTCAAACAATAATAGACATGGATTCAGCAGTATAGCAACCGCAAAATCGTGAAATTACAAATGTTTGAAACAAAACGGTAATAAAATAGTAAAAACATCAACACGTCAAAAAAACGAGTCAATCAATAAAATAAATATTAAAACAATTACAGAATTTGTAAAAATCTTTCAACATTCACGATTACAATTTTCAACATTGCACTCATAAACAAACGGCCTTGCCAGTGCTGTTATTAAGTAAAAAGATAATATACAGATTGTACCAGAATTAAGTAGGTGTTACAGTACACTGTGTGTACATCACTTTATGATATCACAATAGATAACACTTAACTTTTGAACGTCCTCTCTAAAATTTACACTGTTTTTAGTGTTTTTTATATGGAACATTTCGCTGATCAATCTTTTTATATAGTTGTTTTCTCGGTCTAATATAACAGTTTCTTCAAAATTAAAATTATGACCTAAAGATCGATGATGTTGTACCAGTGCTGACGTTTTTTCTTGTACATCTCTTGCTGCAGTTCTCTCATCCTTTTTGCAGTCGTTTTTGTGCTGGTATAAACGATCTTTGAGCCACTGTTTTGTTTGACCCACATATGCTCCATCACAGTCCAGACATGGGATCCTATAAACCAACTTGGATTCTTCTAGTTTTTCAGTTCTTGTTTTAAGTCTAGTTAGTAGTGTGCTGTGGTCTTTTAAATTGTACGGGGCCAGTGTAAAAAACGGACTCAAAATCTTACTGAGCTTTTCAGTTAATCCTTTTACGTAGGGAAATTTGAAATAAAGTGGATTTTCTCGTTCTTCGTCTCTTTTTATTGTTTTCTGTCCCATTGTTCTTTCTGTAGCCTTTATAAACCATATCGGGTAACCATTATTTTTTAGATATCATATATTTTCAATTTGTTATCTTCACGGAACGAGTCATGGCTAGCATCTGCAACTCTTTTCATTAAACCCGATACAAGGGCTTTTTTAATGTTTAAATGATGATATGAGTGATAACCTACCAATCTCTCAGAAGCTAACGGCTTTTTTATACTAATTTGTGATGATCTTGTTTTCTTTTGTTCTTATAACCTTAACGTCAAGGAAGGGTATTTCCTTATTGATTTCTTTTTCTAGTGTGAATTGGATTTTTTTATGATATTTGTTAAATATGCTACAAATCCATTCTTCTTTTCCTTTTGGGACTGCCACCATTGTATCATCCACATATAGGTAAAGAAATTGTATTATACATTGGATTTCTGCTAAAACTTCCTCTATTAACATCTCTATCACCAAACCCGCGAATGCTGATGAAAGCGAATGAAAGATTGATCAGCGAAATTTTCCATATAAAAAACACTAAAAACAGTGTAAATTTTAGAGAGGACGTTCAAAAGTTAAGTGTTATCTATTGTGATATCATAAAGTGATGTACACACAGTGCACTGTAACACCTACTTAATTCTGGTACTATCTGTATATTATCTTTTCACTTAATAACAGCACTCGCAAGGCCGTTTGTTTATGAGTGCAATGTTGAAAATTGTAATCGTGAATGTTGAAAGATTTTTACAAATTCTGTAATTGTTTTAATATTTATTTTATGGATTGACTCGTTTTTTTGACGTGTTGATGTTTTCACTATTTTATTACCGTTTTGTTTCAAACATTTGTAATTTCACGAATTTGCGGTTGCTATACTGCTGAATCCATGTCTATTATTGTTTGAGGAATATGTTACAATAATTTGAAAATCCAGACAACTGTTTGATTGGGTAAGATTTTATAATACATATAACTATACCATTTATAATTGTAATATATTGTAGTCCTGAAGAGGCCCACAATAAAGTTGGGCGAAACGTCGACCGTAACAACAAGTTGTTTCATTTATTGATCCTGTAGTCCAATAACCCAAAAACCAATATATAATTGTTCCTAATATACTGGCGGCATTACCCCTCTGAATTTCCAATGCATTTCTTATGTCTTACGTACATTGTGAACAAGTACTTACACTGTATTCGTTACACTTTATTTCACTAGCAATTGCGCGATTAAGGTACTTTTTTTTAAATGAACCTAAAAATAACCACTTTCGTACTTTCTGCTAATGGAGTTCTTCCCATTTTAAAAATTAAATTATAGTTGAATTCAAGGACCACCAAAAGTCGTCTAGAAACGATTTCTGTTGGGCCTTGGGAGTTAAATGCTGGAACTTATTTTGGGCGCTGTCAGTTAATTGACCCCAACAGTTGAGCTTCGACTCTAGCACTATTGAAAAGAGGACAACTTTTTGAGCATTTTAGACCGCACATTAATGAAGATTATCCGTTTTCGAGAAAAAGGCATTTGAAAATCAAAATTTTACATGCATTTTAGATAGAGATTTCACTAACACGAGTGTTCTATTGACGGTACGCGTGGATTAATATACTCTTACTGATAGACGTAGCACTTGTATTCAGTTGTCGACCACCGTTTTTAGGGTGGATTCTCGATTGCCCTGGTTGCGTTCGTCAAAACGGCGCGTAGCGCCCGGAGCGTAGGGAATCGGAGCGGAGGGTGCGGAGTAAAAATATATAAAATAGTATAAATATATTATTATATATCCTTTCGGTCTTCAGGGATATTTTTAGTTAGTTTAGTCTTTGTTAAAACGGCTCGGAGCGCCCGGTGCGAAAGGGACCGCAGAGCAGGGTAGCGCAGAGTCGAATTTGACAAAGACAACCATGGCAATACCCGAATCTACCATAAAAAATAGTTCTGCGGTTTCTGCGATACAATTTTGAAAAAATAAAGTTATAATATAATATAGGTGTGCTAAAAAGTTCCCAGCCAAATTAGATAGTTTTTCAAACATAAATTTTTATGTTTCGAAATTCTTTGTTTAAACCAAATATGCTCTATTTTGTTCGGAAACCCTTTACCTCTTTTCGGGCAAAACCATTATTCCATCACTGTAAAACTTCTCTGATTTATCGTTAAAAAACTTAACCAAGTGGTTTTCATGGGCTTCTTTTGAAGCCAACTTTACACCATTAAGGGAATTCTGAAAAGATCGAAACAAATGATAATCTGATGGTGCAAGGTCCAGGCTATACGGTAGATGCATCAAAACTTCCCAGCCAAGCTCTTCCAGTTTTTCTCGGGCCACAAAAGATACGTGAGGTTTTGCGTTGTCATGATGAAACACAATACCCTTCCTATTGATCAATTCTGTCCGTTTTTTTGAATCTCGTGCTGTAATCTAGTAAACTGTTGATAGTAGCGTGCAGAATCAATTGTTTGAACAGCTCACAATAACCAATACCTTTCCAATCCCACCAAATAGACCTTTCACCTTTCGATTGGCGAGTCCCGGCCATGCCACCGTCTGGAAAGCTTTACCTCGCGTCAACCACGATCTTTTGCGCACAATGTTGTCGTATGTAATCTATTTTTCATCTCCAGTAACCATTCGCTTTAAAAATGGTTCGATTTCATTATGTTTCAGCAACGATTCGCAGATGGAATCATGTGGCAATCAAATATCAAGCTTCTTTTTGAATTTATATTTTTTTTAATGGTTTGCAACTGTTTGGCGATTGATGTTTAGACTCTTGGTGATCTCTACAGTGTTTAGATGACGGTTTTGTTTCCCAATTTCTAGAATATCCTCCACTTTTTCAATGAATGGCCAACCAAAGTGTGGTGCATCTTTGACATCAAAATTTCCAGAACGATAACTCGCGAACCATTATTTTGCTCCGGTTTTCGATAAAGCACCTGGACCATAAACTGTACAAATTTTTTTACGAGCCTGCGCGGCGTTTTTTCCTTGATCGAACAAAAATTGTAAAATGAAGCGAATTTTTTCTTTATTTACTTCCATCTTTAAACAGCAATTTTTCACAACTGCATGATCCGAATCGAATAATTTTACATTTAGTTTTTAGCTAAAAGTGTCATTTTTCCAATGACGTATATTAATATGCGATCAGATAAGTAGTTTCAGAAATAATCTACTTTGAAGTCATGTATTGTCTAATTGGGCCCGGAACTTTTTAGCATACCTATATTAATATATTTAAATCTATTACAATTAATACCGTAGTACTTAGGGAACGTACCCATACTACGTGACCCATTTTTTGCAACTTGTTACTCCTCCCCCTCGGTGACCACTTGTAGTATATTCCAAGACCCCCCTCTCCCCTAGTTTTCACGTAGTATTTCATAATTCAATTTTTGCAAACAGAAAGCTAAAAAAAATTAATTTGGATCATATTTGTCTTTATTAATACCCTGCTTAAAAAATATTATTAAAAAGAAAAAATTTTACTCCAGAAAGTATTCGTACACTCCTATGTTAACAATGTTAATTGTACATTTTGAAACCTTTTTTTGTCATATAAAAATCGATTTTACAGCAAAACTTTTTAAACATTTTTTGTTGCAAATTTCATAGCCTTCAATTTTGTTTCTATATATTTTTCTATTTTGTTGCACCGCTTCAACTCTTCTGTCACTTCTGTCAGTTAGAATTTATTGTTTGTTTAATCTTGCATTTTTCTCAAAAATTTTCTTATGTAATCTTATGATAATTTTATATGTGAATGTATAGAGAAAAAACTGCAAATTCCGAAAATTCAAAAATAACATATAAAACATTGAAAATAAAATTCATGTTTACCTACTTCTGGTTGAGTTTGAAGTACGAAAAAATTTACCTCCGCAGTTTCCGATGGTAAATTTCGAGTTGAATAAAAAACTATTTGAACTTTTTTTTGTATCTAGTAATGTAAATAAATATTATTATTATCGTGAACACACTGCATATTAAAATAGTGTGATGTTAGTTGATCTTCCATAATTAAAATGTTGGGAGAATTAATAGTTGAGATTGCGGTCAAAGGAATCAAATAAAATAAAACGTCGGACAATTTTGTTTGTTTCTTTTGACCGCAATCTCAAATATTCACCCAACACACTGTATATTAATAAATCAATCTATTCTACAAAATAATACCGTTTTCAAAGTACGTACCATTTATCTAACATAATATTGAAAAAATGTTTTAAATATCTAATAAATATTTTAGAATTTGTTCTAGGACAATCTTTGTTTATTATTAATGCAATTCTAATTATACTCACTTCTTCTGAATTTTGAAAAAGCAATCTATGATCTGTAGATGAAATTAAATCACTTCTTTCAGCTAAAGAGGAAACAAATCTTGTAACAGCAAACTGAAGCGTAGAAGCATAGTGTTGTTCTTTCGCCAATAATTGAAACATTGAAGTTTTTCTTATATCTTCAGCGCTGCTTAATTGTTTCTAAAATAAGAAAATTTATATAAAATTTACACACTAATCACAAAAAGACGTAGCAGCTACCACGTTGGGCATGCAGCTCGGGGTTACAGTCTAACACTGTTAAAATAGCATTAAAACAGTTAAATAATTAAATTGCTTAATAGATTAATATCAATACAGATAATAATTTATTATTATATAATATATTACTTCTTTAATATTTTATTTTTAATTTGCGGGTGGAAATGGACCGCCAAACGTAATTTTTCAGTCACAAGAAAGACATTATTTTCATTGAGAAATTTAATTATGAATTCAATGAGTCCGGTAAAAATCAAATAAAGGGCATTCCAAATTTAAAAAAAAGGCAATTGACTATATAGAATCAAAACAGCTCTTTTATTATTCTATTTTAAGATCTTTTATTACTTTCAATATCCTAATTTTTATTATTCTGTAGTCCTAACTATTTGTATAGTTATAAGTTTCATACTTTTAGGACTTATTATAATTTACAATAGAATTGAATTGAATTGAATCAAATCTGCCACTGGTCTACATGTAAAATTTCAAACAGTTACAGTTCGACCACATTAAGAAAATCTCCGAAGGGGCGTGACTGGCGCTGGTTTATTTAAATATGTACACTCAAAAGAAAATTAAAGGGCATTCTAACCAAAAAAAGTACTTACCAAATAATGTTTAATAGAATTGATTTATTAAATATAGCTATGAAGACTTGTTCTAAAAAGAACACTATTCTGTAGACAATAAAACTCAAATATGAATAACACGAAAACGAACAAGACAAAAAACCAGCACAATGAAAATTGACACACAATGATTTGAAACTTTTACAACAGAATGTATACTTGAGAAATAACTAGATGTTCATTGGTTCATTCAAGTTTTTATCAAATTAGTTGACATATTTTCCGGAATTTTTCTTAGCTTGGTGGCACTGTATCTCAATTATTTTTGTTATTAGAACGATTTAAATAACGCAACTTCTACTTTCTTTGCAAAATTGGAAAAAAGTAAATTTCGTATTAACAAAACACTATTTTTTGCGTGGAAAAACAATTATTACAGAAACAAAAACAAAGTGCAAACTGTCACGTACCGTTCTACACAGGTCTTTTAACGGAATTTTAATCTACAGTTTGCACTTTGTTTTTGTTTCTGTAATTGTTTTTCCACGCAAAAAATAGCGGTACGTGACATTTGGGCGCCGCCGTTTGGGCGCTGGGATTTTTGGGCGCCGGATTTTTAGGCGCTGGACTTTTGGGGGCCGCCAGTTTGTAAGATTTCCCCCCCCCCTAACCCCCAAATCCTTACGAACTTAATAGGCGGTCCCTAAGGTGATATAAATAACTTTTGAACCGCTAATTGGTCATGGATTGTTGATACAGAAACAAATAATAAATAAATACAATAAAATAGGTGTCTTTTCAAAGTTATATATAATTTTTATTAATTCATTAAAACATTATGTGCAATTCCTCTAAGATATTCCAATAATGTTCTATCTTGATATGTTTCGACGATTCGTTGTATTTTGGTATCGACAGCTTGATATTTTTGTCTTTTGTGAGGAGGAGCTTCACCACGTGTAAATTGCTCGTGTAATGCGTCTTTTCCTTTTTGGATACTTCGTAGGATCGTAGGCCATCAATAAATTTCCATATGGATGGATGATCCACATCTAGTTGGCATTGCAAGCTACGATGAGCTGCTTCGGCAATATTATTGGTCCGATTTTGATGATTCAGCACCCGATCGTAAACATTCCATATGTGCGGAGAAAACAATGGCCTTCGTCTTGTTTGGTTTCGGTTTGGCCTACCAATGTAGTTATCTTCTAACCAGTTTAAAATTGGTATTAACTCATCTGGAAGATGCTGTACTAGTTCCTCAAGTGCAAAATCAATATCATCAATCGGAACGAATGCGATAGCGACTACCATACGAGCTAGGAGGCCAAATTCGGGATCGTTTTTATACTGACGGTACAGTCCATTATCAGAAATTTGTTTTTTAAAATTCTTTACAAGGTGAAATAAACAACCATGTAATTGAGCATCCGGAAAAGCCTCAGTAACTGAATTGATTACAGCTAGTTCATAATCTAATGAAATGGTTTGAGGTTCAAATCGCGGCCACATTTCTTTGATTAGGTTGAACAACCTATCATAAGTTTCACGACGCTTATTTGGTAAAAGAGCATATAATATTGGCAGAACAAATCCACCTCTGTTAGCCAAAACAACAAAAATTTGATGAAATAATGGAGGAGCTTGCCGAAATGTTCCATCTATAAAAATGTTTTTCATTTGCTCGTTCCATTCTACGTTGCGTTCCCTTCCAAAAATTATTATTCTCTGTGAGTCGGGCTGTTCTGATCCAGTATCCGCTAACAAAAAGTTTTCAGTTTGTCCAGGAGCAAATTCATAAAGCTTATAACTCTCTGGAATTATTAAACTTTCCAAATTTATTGGAGCTGGCGGAGCGCCAGCGATAATTTTGCGTACACGTTGACAAGATTTTCTTGTCGCATCCGTATTAGGCATTCGTCCTTGGACTGCTACTCCAGTATTTCGTAAAACCTCGTTCCTGATTTGAGCAGGAGTTTCTACGGTTTCTTCCGCACGTCTTTTAATGCCAACCTTTATTTTGGTAACTTCTATTCCTGCCGCATCAGGTTCGTGATTGTGATTGCCTTTCGAGCACACGTATTCATTTTCCAATGTTGTGTGGATACGACCACAGCACTTATCCGCTTTTCGATCACATCTCCAAAATTTTTTGGTTTCATCTTTGCTCATTTTATCAAAAACGTACATATATCCCTCCATTATCAACTTCGTTTGGTTTCGACTTGTTTCGGTATTCTGCATGGTTAATTATTAAATAAATTGAATAAATTTTTCATTTATTATACTATATTATACCACTTCGAGTACCTATATATACCGTTAGATATCGGATTTAGAGTTGCCAACTAAAAATAAAAATGTTGTCATTACTTCCAACATACCAGGCACGTAACTACGGTGGGGATGATAAAATTCTGTTGTACAGGTATTATTACCTGTAATCCGATTAGGGTTCGGGACGCAATATACCCGTACCTTTTTTTAACCACTTCAAAAGTAGTGACCGCGGGACGCAATCTACTTGCTTCTCCTAAAATTATGTTGGCCCACCCTTGTGCCCTCCCTCAAAAATGAAGAATTTGGAATTCTTAATGGAGAATTCGCCCCCTTGGCCCCTCTAAGTATGCGAAGACCCAGCTTTGGCTCACTCTATAAAACAGGGCTAGTTTCGTGCCTGCAACACAGAATTGTGCTTGGATTCTATTATCTATTTCATTTTCATGAAAAATGTACAGAGGATTGTCCATGATTATCCACTTTCACATGATTTTTTTTACAGACGATAAAAATAGTGTTGTTAATTTATTACATTTCAAATTTAGAGCGGACCTTTTAAATAATTATTAATTAGCAAAATTTAAAAAAGAGGACATTTATACAGGGTTCCCACTTGTATGGAAAACCTGAAAATCCTGGAAAAGTCAGGGAATTTGAAACTTGTCAGGGAAAGTCAGAGAATTTAAAACTTTTAGCGCCAATGTCAGGGAAAACAAAAATTTTGTCAAGGAAATATTTTCAAATAAAATATTTTTAAATTTGAAATACAAAAATTGGAAAAGTCCTCGGGCGGTTGATCGAGGGACTTCGAGAGACTAGTTTTTATTTTGTTTATTTATTTTAAACTATTAAACTATTCTATGCCGGAATATCTCGATAGCACCGACCTAACGCAAAAATTCCAGCTTTCTACGATGTCTGGATCAAAAGTTTTTAACGTGCCCAGCCGAACATAGTGTATTATTTATTAAGCTACATTTTTTTTAAATGCGCTAAAAATTACTGTATTATGTACCTACTAGAATGTCAGGGAAAATTAAAATTTTTGTCAGGAAAAACCTGGAAAAGTCAGGGAATTTACTTTCAAAAATTTAGTGGGAACCCTGTTATATAAATAATAAAAAAGAAAGAGAACAAAAATATTTAGTAAAATAAGAGAACATGTTCTCTTTAAAAGAGACCTGTTGGTAACCCTAATCGGATTAAAGAATTAAGTAGGTACTACTTAAAGGATAATGTACCTATTATTTGAATTATGCAATACAACAACAGCACCCACCACCACTTTTTTACCTCCCCCCCCCCAAAAAAAAGACCAGCGCCCAAACGGCGGTGCCCAAAAGTCCGGCGCCCAAAAGTCCGGCGCCCAAACGGTGGCGCCCAAAAGTCCTGTCCCGTGTGTAGAAATCGTAGTTTGATCTGTAAAATGCATAGAAAATTTTGATTGATTTTGAAAAATACGAAAAATTTCTACTT
This sequence comes from Cantharis rufa, assembly GCA_947369205.1. NCBI lineage: Eukaryota > Metazoa > Arthropoda > Insecta > Coleoptera > Cantharidae > Cantharis > Cantharis rufa. Next base: position 29,139,317 of record OX376304.1, read on the forward strand.
TTACACCCTCCGTAACTCTGGAACCGTTCACTTTAACACGATTATGCAAAAGATCATTTTTGTTCACAATTTAATGTAGATTATTTTTGTATCGCGCTAAACCACATAGTATAAATTTGATAAAAACTACTTATTTACCAACTTTTAGCACTCCTCCCAAAACCCGACGCTTAAAATGGTGTAACTTTTTACCAAACAATATGTAGGCTATATAGAACAATTTAGAGTTGGAGGGAAACTTTTACTTTGGATGTTGAGGTTAGGCCGTTTTTACGACTAATTGCACCGTACTAAATGGCAAATTGTTCTAAAAGATTTGGTGACAAAAGGGATGCAGAAATCGACACCGACATTAAATTGTCCCATATTTATTATCCATACTGTATTATATTCGACGTTTAAATAAAGTAATAAGATGACATTGCCCTTGCTGATTAAGCACGTTCAATAAACCAATGGAATTAACTCACCTTAGCATGTAAGTTTAACACGAGTGGGAAATAAGTCATAAAAGGACATAAGAATTGGAGAAGAGAGAGTTATACGGTGAGATCGTAGGTTATCAGTGATAACTCGTTGACCTATGTCAGAGGATGAAATGATCTTCCACTCAGGTTATTAGAGTAAGTTTAATTTGTAATCAATGTAAGTTATTATATTTTATAATAATAATAATAATAATAATAATAAACAATCTTTATTTCAGATAAAGTTACATGTAAGACAAATAACATTTAAAAGAAATTACGTCGGGATTTGTTATTGTAATTTCTTGTGTCTAAGTATTCGCTTATGTCGTACGGTTCTAACTCCATTAGTAGATCTCTCACTTTGTGTTTATATTGTTTGAGGCTTTTGATGATTTTTATTGTGTCCGGTAACTTGTTATAAATCCTTATGCACATATATGCTGGATTTTTCTCCGTTAGGCATAGCCTGTGTACGGGTAATTCAAATGAAGTGTTCTTGTTTTATACGTGAAGTTGGTGTTGTTTAGTTCGAATTGTGATTTGTTTTTGTGTACGTATAAAAGACATTCGTACAAATATAGTCCGCTTATTGTTAAAATGTTATTTTTTTGAAGATTCCTCTGCATGAGTCTCTGTACCTCATGTTGAATATTATTCTAAGGACTCGCTTCTGGATTGTGAAGATTCTTTCGATATTTGTGCTACTGCCCCAAAATATTAAACCATATCTCATGGTGGATTCAATATTAGCGTAGTATAAAGTTTTTAATGTTTTTACATTCATATATTTTGTTGTGATTCTTATTGCAAAACAGGTTTTATTTAGTTTTTGCGATACATTCTCTATGTGTGTGTTCCAATTTAGGAAATTGTCAATGTGTAGTCCTAAGAATTTGGTGTAACTTTCTATTTTGTATTCATGTCTTTCGATGTTGATAACTTCTGGTTTTTCTTTTTTCGATCTGTTTGTGCTAAAAATGACCATATTTGTTTTACTTTCGTTGAGTGTCAGTTTGTTTTGATTTAACCATGTTTTTGCTTTGTTGTATAGTTCTTTGCTTTTATTAATTAACTCTGGCTTGTTTTTAGCGCCTACTACTAGGTTGGTATCATCGCCATCGGCGTAATTAGTTATATACTCATCTTTGTTGTTGATTATGTAGTTGAGATCGTTAATGTATATAATAAATAGGATTGCACTTAGTATACTTCCTTGTGGTACGCCTGTGCTGCTTGTTGTTATTTTTGATTTTTCACTTTGGTTATTTCTTGTGACAATGACTCGTTGTCTTCTGTTCGAAAGGTAAGATTTAAATAATTTTCCTGCGTTGCCTCGTATGCCGTATAGATTTAGTTTGTCCATTAGGTATTCCAATTTTAATGAGTCATATGCTTTTGAGAGGTCAAGGAACATTCCCAGTACCAGGAGGTCTTTTTCAATAAAGTTTAGAATGTTTTGGGTGCATTGAAAAATTGCTGTTTGGGTCGATCTTCCTTTTAAGTATCCATGTTGTGTTTTGGTGAAGATATCAAATTCGCTATTAAGAAAGTTAATTATTCTGTTACACATAATTCTCTCAAAAATTTTTGAAAAGCTAGGTAATAGGCTTATTGGTCTGTAGTTGATTATATCTTGTGGATTACCGCCTTTAAGCAGTGGTTTTATTAAAGATAATTTTAACTGGTTTGGGAATAATCCCTGTTTGAAGGAGTTGTTGATTATATATGACAGAACGATTTCTATTTCTGATATGCATAATTTTACCAGGCTTGTGGGTATTTCATCTTCCCCACTACTGTGTTTATTCTGTAGTGACTTTGCGGCGTTTCGTATTTCTTCGGGTGTGGTAGGTTTTAGATATAGTGATTTATTGTTTTCTTTTATTTTATCGTACTGTATGGGTATATTTATTTGGTTTTTAATTAATTTATCTACAGCTTCTTCATACAGTTTACTGAAGTTGTCGGCTATATCTTTTAGGTCTCCGGTAATGTGACAATCTGTCTTTGTTCTTGTTTTTCCTTGAATTTCGTTGCATATTGCCCACATTGATTTGTTTTTGTTATCTGATTTATTTATTATGTTTTCGTAGTTTATTCTTTTTTTATTTAATAGTAGCTTATCGTATTGTATTTTTGTTTCTTTGTATGACTGTTTAAATTGTTCATTATGTCGAGTTAAAACATATAGCGTGTCTAGTTTGTTTTTGCATTCTTCTAATTCAGGGTTGTTTTTCTTAAACACCTTACGTTTTTTGGTTGTTACTAGTTTTACTGGAAAACATTCATAGAAATTTCCCAAAAATACTTTCATAAAGGCATTCCATTGATCGTCGATCTTTTTTCTGTCTATTAGATATATCCGATATATCGGTTTCCAGTTTTCCTTCTTTAGGTTTTCTAAGAAGTTGGATTTAGCGGTTGGAGTAAAAAATCTTCGGTATTGTCTTGTTATTCTTTCTTTTTGTGTTACTTCAAAAATGATTTTCTGGGCTTTGTGGTCTGAGATGTGCATATTGAAAACACTACCATTGGAGTTGTATATATTTGTGAAGATGTTGTCTATACAACTCTTACTATTTTCTACTTCTCTCGTGTGTTCATTTATTTTAGCATAAAGATTGTATGACATCATTAGGCTTAGCAGTTTTGATTTGGTTTTGTTTTCTTCTTTTAGTTCAATATTAAAATCTCCTGTTATTATTATGTTTTTGTTTTTCTCGATTTTCGATAATAGTTGTTCTAATTTTTCAAAAAAACTTTGTAAGTTTCCGTTTGGTGGTCTGTAAATAGATATTATTATTGTTGGGGTTTCCTCAAGTAGTACCTCACCTGCTGCACATTCGAATTCGTTACTGATAGAAAATTTATTTAGTTTTTTCAACTGTTTACCTTTGATATCCTTGCTTATATAAACTGCTGCGCCTCCGTGTGTACCTTGTGTTCTGCAATAGCTTGTTAGGAGTTTATAATTTTGTATTGCCATATTTTCTAGTTGTTCACTTGATTGCCAGTGTTCTGTTATACAAATTACGTGACATCTGGTTTTCAGTTCCATTATTCCTTGTTCGATTCGTTCTATTGCATTGCCTAGTGATCTTACATTTTGGTGTATCACAATTATTTTGTTTTTCTTATCACTTGTTATGTCTGTATTTTTAACTGATTTTGTAATTGATTGTGTTGTAATTTTTGTTTGTTCATTGTAGGTACTTCATTTATAAAAAAGTTGCACCTTGGTTGTTTTTTCCATATATTTTAAATATTTAAAATTATATATAAATAAATATTATAAATAAATATTTAAAATTAAATATTTTAAATATTTAAATATTTCCATATATTTTATTATACGTATTTAATCCTGATGTTAAATTATTATATCTGAGCTACCCCGAAAACCCCCGCACGAAAACCGCTCGTGACAAAATGTAGTCACTCTGTTCATGTTCTCACAGAGAAACATAATAAATTAGATAAATCGACATCACGAGCATCGAAAGCTCACTGAAACCAAATGTCTTATTACAACCAATAAAAACGTTGATCGCTTCTCAATAATAATATATTGTCATGTTATGACAATATGATTTCGACACCAGACAACCAAACGAACAACACGCATTCAACATAACCACAAATTGATCACTCAAATCGATTTTATTGACACGTTTAACAGGACAACAAGTGGAAATCGCAGGTTAAGTTTTTTGTATCGAACAATTACACCTACTATTAATTATTTAGTGACATTTCATCGACAATATATTTTGTAATTTATTGTCGACAAAATCTTTATTGTTTTTAATAGTAAGGCAAATTAAATACTCGAGTGTGACCACTAAAATCAATTTAGTGGACAACAAGAGTTAATTTGATTAATTCATAACCACACTTTTTCCTTTTTCTACTGTGACCACGTGTCAACCAGCACGCGCCTAACCTCACTCTCTCTCCCAAGCTAACCTTTCAGCTAGGTAATTTCAACAACCAAGATGGCAAATAATCAGGACAGTTCATTGCTTCTGAAGGAGCTCATCGCCACCTCGGAACAGAATAAAAAGCAGCAGAGAGAAAGAAGGCAACGTTTCGCAGAAATGCAGAAACAATACCAAGCGCAGATGCAAGAGGACAGAGATGTCAACAAGTCCATCGAAGCCAGGCTGATCGCTCTCAAAGCCCAACTAAAGATGGAAGTCGAAGCAGTAAAAGCCGCCAACCCACCCAAGGACACGACCACAGACACGGACATGGAGTTTACTGTAGTCCAAAACAAGAAAGCTAGGAAGACCTCAAACGCCTCCCACTCATCTCAAGAAGGAACAATCCGGACTCAAAACAAGTTCAGACTCCTAGATGACGGCTCCAGACAAGCTCAAAACGATGACGAAGATCAGGAAAGCGATGAAGAAATGGAGAGGGGTAGCTGCAGCTCGCGAGCTTCCTCGAGAGCCTCCTCAAGGAACTCAGGACGCACAGCAAGAGGTGGATCACCTCCAATACCACATCAACAACAGCCAAAGAAACCAAGGACTCCCCCCCCGATGATACTAAAGGACACCGCCAAGTGGCCTCAACTAAGCAAGAGGATGGACGACCTACGTATCAACTTCACGAAGGTCAAAAATGTCGCAGGAGGACTTGCGATCACTCCAGCCACACCCGAGGACCACCGAGCGATGCTCAGGTTCTTGGAATCAAGCCTGAAGCCGGAGGAAGGCGGTTTCTACTTCCACCAGTTACAAGAGGACAAACCGCTCAAGGTCGTGGCGCGCGGAATACCAGCAAACATTGATATCCAGGCGATAAAGGACGACCTCACGAAGCAGGGCTTCGACTACGAATCGGTGGCTCGAATGCACAGAGGATGGGATCGCAAACCAATCCCATTGGTTATGATTACGTTGCGCAAGACGGAAGAGGCCAAAAGGATCTATGACATAACCCATCTGGCAAGAATCGAAGTGGAGATGGAGGCTCCACACAAGAAAACAAAAATTGGACAATGCCATCGCTGTCAAACCTTTAGTCACGCCCAAAGGTGCTGCCGCTCAGGTCCACGATGCGTGAAATGTGCAGGAGCACATCTCACAGGAGAATGCACGAAGACCAAAGAAACCCCCGCCACCTGCGCCAACTGCGGAGGCAACCACCCGGCCAATTACATGGGATGCCACAGTTATCCCAAACTGAAGCGATTCACACCCCAATACCAAGGAAGGGGCTACGGAAGAAACGACTTTTACCCCAGATTCAAGGACCACAGGACAAATCCACATACGTCCTACGCGAGGCGTGCAAGGAATGAGGACCAAGAAACGGAACACCAATCGACACAACCTACACAAGAAAGAAGACCACGACAGGAGGCCACTCAACAGGAGCCATCAACGGAGGAGCAAGCGGTCATTACGCCGAGGGCACTTGCGTTCATCCTAGCCAGCCTCACCAAACATGGCATCAATCAAGACACTATCGACGAGGTCGTAAAAAACTTCAAGGTCACTAGCGCCGCCCACTAAAGCCACAAACCAAACACCCGCCAATCAGGAAGCCCACATGCAAAGACAACCAAGGAAGACACCAACCGGACTCAAGATCGCATTTTGGAACGCCAACGGACTATCAAAGTCGAAGAGGACCGAACTTCAAGAATTCGCGGAAGAAAACAACATAGACGTCATACTTATAAGTGAAACACATTGGAAAGCGAGCACAAAGGGAAAAATTCCACAGTATACGCTATACCGCACGGATAATCAAGGACAAGGTCAAGTAAGGGGGGGAACAGCCGTCTACGCGAGAAACACCCTAGAACACCACGAAATACAAATCCTGGGACTCATCACAATGGAGGCCACAACCATCGGCATAGCAATCCAAAAACACGGCTTAATCCAACTATCCTCAATATACCACCCGCCAAGAGCCCCAAACCTGAAGAGCGACATCGCCACCCTGGCCCGCGGAACCGGGCCAAAAATTATCGCAGGAGACTTCAACGCGAAACACACGGCATGGCACGCGAAGAGGACCAACACAGCGGGACGCGCGCTTCTCAAAGTAGCAAGAGAAGAAAACCTACTAATCCAAGCACCGACGGAACCAACCCATGAAGGCAGAACCCCACAAAAGGACGACATACTGGACATCGCACTCCTCAAGAACATAAACATGCCACACTCCATCGCAGTGGGGGAAACAATGGACTCGGACCACCACCCAGTACTGCTGAACTTAGGCCAATCAACACAGGACCCGGAGGAGCCCAAATTCCGGAATACAATCGCATGGCCAGCCTTCCAATTACACATGCACGAGCACATAGGTCCAATCCCGTTAATCAACTCCTCGGACGAACTCGAACGCTACGTGGCCCACCTTGAAAGCAGAATCAATGAATCCTTGACCGCAGCTTCAAACCCCAGGCAAATCAAAAACGACAACAGACGGCTCCCCCCCCACATCATGGAACTCGTGAGGGAAAGAAGAAGGGCACACAAACGAGCAAAGGAAACGTGGAACCCAGCGGACCGAGCATTGGCAAACAAACTCAAGCTGAACTTAAGAAAAGCGCTCCAAACCTACCAAGACGAGAAATGGGCAAAGCTAATTGATGACATCTCGGAGGACACCAATTCGGTCTGGAAAATGACGAAAGCGCTTACGAACACTACCACACAAATCCCGCCCATTCACGGCAGAAACGGAATCGCACACTCAGACGAGGAGAAAGCCCAGGCATTCGCGGACACCCTGGAGCTACAATTCAGCCCGAACAAAGGACCAATAGACGAAGACCACGTAACACACGTGAACAAGACGGTCAGGGACTTTCTGGCCAATGAAACAATCGAACCAATAAAACCGACAACCCCGGAGGAGGTCACCCGAATCATCAATGGATTAAAGAAAAGGAAATCCCCAGGTCCAGATGGCATCACAAACTCCGCACTAAAGAGCCTCCCTAAGAAAGCCATACTCGCCATTGTCAGCATCATCAATGCATCCTTCAGACTGACACACTTCCCACGGACCTGGAAAACGGCGGACGTCATCGTTCTCCACAAACACGGCAAATCTAAGACATTCCCGCAAAACTACCGACCAATCAGCCTGCTGCCCGCACTAGCGAAAGTCGCGGAAAGAATCATCCTAACAAGATTAACGGACTCATTAGAAGATAACAAGACAATTCAAGACGAACAATTTGGTTTCAGACCCGGCCACTCCACCACCCTCCAGGTACTGCGACTCGTCGAGCAGGTTACCGAATCGCTCAGCAAAAAGGAATACACAGCGGCAGTATTCCTGGACATCGCGAAGGCATTCGATAAGGTGTGGCACAACGGACTCATCTACAAACTGATCAAGGCAAACACACCAAGAGCACTAGTCAAGCTCCTGGCATCATACCTCCGTAACAGAAAATTCCGTGTCAAACTGGAAGGAATCCGATCAACAACAAGGAACATTACAGCAGGGGTACCCCAAGGATCCCCCATCGCACCCACCCTCTACAGCATCTACATCCATGATATGCCAAAGACCCAATCAACGCAGGAGTCACTGTACGCCGATGACACGACAATCTCGGCCACATCGATGAACACAGCCATCAACCGCGTCCAAACAGCCCTCGACGCACTCGAAGAATGGTACACAGAATGGCAGATCGAAATTAACCCGGAAAAGAGCACAGCAGTGATGTTCACCAACAAGCGCCCAACACTTCCAGACCTGCACATCTTCGGCAAAGCAATCCCATGGAAGAAATCGACCACGTACCTAGGCGTTCAGCTCGATAGTAGACTCTCCTGGGTCAAACACATCAACTCCGTAAACGCGAAAGCTAGAGTACTCATGCACAAGCTGGATCCAATCATCGGGAGGCGCAGCAACATGAACCCCAGCTTAAAACTCAGAATATACAAGGCAATCATCAGGCCCATCATTACGTACGCAGCTCCAGCATGGGCCTTCGCATCCAACTTCCAAATGGAACGACTTCAAATCATCCAAAACCTGGCACTCCGACGCGCAAGAAACGCATTCTACCTCGTTCCAAATCGCTATCTTCACAAGGAATTCAAGATCGAAACTGTTAAGGAATTCAACAAGCGCCTGACAGAAAAGCTATACCAAAGATGCGAAGATGCGGAAAACCCCCTCATCCAAAGACTCGGACAGTACGACATCAAGGACTACCCTGGACACAGGCGGCCACTGTTCATCTTGGCCGATAAAACTCCCTAAGTATCAATTAACTTTTTCCTTCCAAAATTAATCCGACTTTTATTTCAGAATGATTTGCCGCCATTTCAGGCGAAGGTTCGTTCACATATGTGTGACGTTCTTGTTTACATAAATGAGTATATGCATGTACTTGTTTTGCGAGCTGGTGTAATGGTAGACGGCCCTGGCCTTCTCGGTTCGGGTTCGCGCGCGCGATTCTTAGTCACATTCAACTTCTACTTCACTATATAAATTTCAATCAGTCAGTATATTTAATTAACTTTCAATTTTCAGCTCACTTGCCGGCATCCTTTAACGACTTTTATCACATTTACCAGCTTTACTTTTACTTTTATTTTACTTTTACCTCCAACGCTAAGACATGCTAAACGTACACAACGAACGACGATTGGTCGACGCCTACTTTTATTCAGAACTTCAGTTTTTGTTCTTTTTAATTCCACCACTCCCACCCTCCAAATCCCGCCTCCCCTACCCACCCCCCACCCACTTTAATAGGGCATCGCCCTCCGGGTCAGTAATTCCCTGAATTACCCAATGCCATTCCCCCCTTAAATCAGATGAAGGAGATAAGGCAGCTTCGCTGCCACCTGCTCCGTACGCCATGTCTCGTTGGCGTTAATATGAGTTTTCGAGAAAACGGCATTTAAAGACTAGACTACCGCCCACTAAACATGGGTACGAAAAGTGAGGTTATGAAACCAAACCAAATTGAACGGGAATTTAACAAATTGAAAAAAGAAGACTTGATTCAAGTAATTATCACAGAGAAGCTACCTGAAAATTATCAAGACAACTCAACGCTAGCGGATTTTCTAGACGCTCGAAATCCTGACCGGGATAGTGATAAAAACGTGTGCGGAGATAAAAATGATGCAATCACCAAAAACAAACTTCATGATGACTATATTGAATGCTTGAAAAATCAAATAAAAATTCTAGAAGAGACTATCAACGATAAAGTCGCCATCATTGATCTACTAAACGAAAAATATAGACAACCGATCGAACGCACGCGAATATCTACAAATAGTGAGACGCAAGCCTTAAATATTGTTCCAAACAAGATTAATAGAAACATAACCCCCAAAAATCATAGTGAAATCAATAAAACATGTGTAAGGAGACCGATTCAGATTCTAAAAACCTCAAAAGGAAACCGAAAAATAATGCTAGGAAAACAAATAATCCGGCGGAGAGAACCGATGCTGTTGACCAGAACATAATAACAAACAAAAACGAAGCAATAACAGTTAAACAACTACAGGAAGGCCTTAAATATGCTCAAGAAAAACTAACAAAGAATATGGTGCAGCCCAACAACAATTCTTTTAAACGATTTCAAGAAGACGAGAATGGCTACAAAACTTTACATACAAAAAACGAAATAAACAAAAATCCACCGAGGTAGGTAAAAGTACTGATAAATTCGCTCTCGATCTTGTAGGGTTAAAGTCACATATAAATCAAGAGGAACTAAACAAATACATTACCGATAAACTTGGTGGTGCAGCAGTGGAAGTGAATTTATTAGAAATTCCAAAATCAAAAAGCAACAGAAGATGCTTTATTGCAGGTGTTGATAGTAAACACAAGGACACAATATATGAAAACAATTTCTGGCCAATTGGAATCAAATTCAGTCGCTTCCATTTCCATTTAGGTGGTCGTTTTTTACGGAAGAATCCAGAAGAGTCATTTACAACCTAAGCAACAATATTACACGAACAACACCACGAAACACAAACGTAACTCAAGAAACAGAATACCACCACAACCTAAAAACTCAAAACGTGTACACAACCTTCGCAAATGTGGCTCCAAAACTTAAACTTAATTATACGGCAACTCAAGAGAAACCAACATTTACTCAAGAAGACAAAAACATCGGTTTTGGTATGGTTCTTTTAAATATTCAATTTTTAAGAAATAAAACTGATGATTTATTCTTGTTTCTGGAGAATCTCAAATTTCCCCAAATTGTTGCTATAACTGAGCATTGGCTTCACTTAAACGAGCCAATTCACATAAACAATTACAAAACTATTTCTCGCTATAACAGACGTACTTCTGCTCACGGGGGAACTTTGATATTAGCTAGGCTTGATGACAATGACTTCACTGCAATTCATAAATTCGATCATTTATTATCTGAAAAATCCTTTGAATTCACTATTGTATATAACTATCGAATCAAACTTTATATTGTATGCATCTATAGAACTCCTGATTCAGATGTTGGATTGTTCTTGATGAACCTTCAAAATCTGTTGGAACTCTTACCTTTTAAAACCAAGAAAATCTTATGTGGAGACTTTAATATTGACTTTGCCACTGTCAATGCTGCCCAACTGACACTAGTAAATACCTTTGAAAATTTTGGACTAGTTATGCATATTGACTCGCCAACCAGAATAACAAAAAACAACTCGAGCACCATTGACTACGTGGCCTCGAACCTTCACCAAACGGATATTGTTTCTTCTGTTCTTACTTCTGGAATCTCCGACCATGAAGCAATATTTACCAAATTCGCTATATACCTATGTAAAAAGAAAAACCCTAATAGATTAGGACGAATATTCTCTTCAAAGAACTTCGAAACATATAGAAGTATATGCTCAACTACAGACTGGAAGAATGCAACCACTGGTGATGTTAACCTTGATTTTGAGTGCTTCCTGAAAAAGATGAAAAATGCGTTCGAAAAGTCCTTTCCTATTAGAATTATCAAACCCACAGGCAAAACTCCCTGGACTACCAAAGGAATACGTGTTTCAATTGGGGCACTTTAATTTTTCTTGGTTTCCACGGACACTGCACATATAAAACTCGTGAGGGCCGGAACAGAAAGAACACGTCGGAGATTTCTCATTGCAGGAGTTCTTCATGTGACCATATTTGGAACACCGAAAACATTGACGATTCATTAGATGCTCGCACACGTAAACGCGGTCGTTGTCTATGTTTAGTTTTTCGTAACGTAGAATTGATTTGAACCAACATGGGATAGTTTCGATTACTGCATTATACAACTTCGGATTCTTATTGCTTCGAATAAATTTTAATTTTAAGTCTTCCGGTGTTTTAATGATATCTTTTACATTAGAATTTTGGATTTTGATAATATCCAGTAGTTCTTCGGATTTCACTTCTTTGGGGATGCCTTTAACCATTATATGTGGGTTGTAAGTTTTTGGATCCTCATATTGCATATTAATATCTTTATCTAAAGTACCCTTAATGTCGTCTTTCTGTTGGTTAGTGTCAAATTCGATTTTTAATTTATTGTTTAACATTTTAACAGAGCGAGGGGCAAAGGTTCTGGTTCTGAAGGAAACCGATTCTTTCCACTTTCTAAGTAGGTCTTTTGAGGATTTAATAGCTGGACTTTTTGAAGTTACAATAAGTTAAGGGCCGGGTGTGTTACGATGTAATATGGAAGGCGTGGTAACTTCTGCATAAGATTTTTGTATTATTTTACTAGTATTTTCGACTTCAGATTTTTGAAAATTTGTTTGAAAGGAGTTGAGTTCATCTTTAATTAGGTTTTTAATATCGGTCATGGTTGCACTTTCACGGGATTTAATCAAGTTTAACTCTATTGTTAATAGTTCATTGGATAACCTATTCAATTCAAACACGCTATCTAACACTTTGGTTTTTAACTCGCCCTTAAGTGTTCCGCTCTTGTTAATACAATTTGTAATTACTTTTCCTAATTTCAGTAATTCACTTGCAATGCTTGATAATTCCTCCATAATTCATTAAGTTTCAAATATTTAGTTATCAAAATTTATTTGACGTTGTCAAAATATTTTCAAATTTAATTTTAAATTTCTTTGCCAAAAATCCGTCCGAATATCTAAATTTTATGTATCACGTTGATCACAAAATCTTGAGTATACCCTAGTGTAATTTTATATTATATATTTTTTTTTATTTCAGGATATTTAACGTTGTAATTGTGGTTGTAATAGTCACAACTGTTGGGAGCTTCATTCACAGGTTGATAAGTGATAATGTTATTGGTTTGGACTCGAGTTTCGCATGCCAGATGGATGTTGTATTTGGATTGCATTGGAAATTATGGAATCAATAATGGAAGTACCAGATAATGTTAATTGTTTGATTGCACCAAGATAAGAGTTGTAGATTAGGACGAAACCCGCAGCAAGGAAAGGTTAATTTGTTGGACACCGGTGATTAACTAACCAACGGTACCAGTGAGTAAGACAATTTCCGTTAAATTTAATAAATAACAAACTTTTAAACAGCGCAACATTGATAATTACGGGGTGGATTTTAAAATTTAAATTTATAATTTTTGTAAAAATTTGATTTTTGTAGCTTGGCAAAAATAAAGTCTAGTTAAATAGACTACAAAAGGTGTCAAAGTAAATGTGACTTTATTTTTGCTGTAAGTGTGGAATACTGATAGAGGTTGTGAGAATAAATTGCTTTTATTTTTGCATCAGATATTTTATTGTTATACTATCAGAGGTTATAAAAAGAGGTAAGAGTTTCCTACCCTGGTGCTAGTCGAGGCGTAATAAATAAAAATAACAAAAAAAGAATTTGAAAAGTTTAAAATTTAAATAAAATAACATCTCAATAAATTTGCATCAATATTAATTCATTTTTGAAATTTTTGAAAATATTCGTGTACCATAAAGTTATTTCCAAGAGAGGTAATAATGTGATAACCGGTAAACTGTTTCTTACAGCTAATAAGTTCTGAAATTTTGATGAATCCATTAGCTGGTATAAAAACTCACATGTTGATATTAATGAAATTGCAAAGTGGGTAAAAATTACGGCGGAAGAAACGGGATTAGATGTTAAAAAAAGAAAAATATCTTAATTATTCCATTAGAACTACTGCCGTGTCGACATTGGGAAAAGCTGGGGTGAGCAAACATCAGCTTATGAAAATTACAGGTCACAACAACATCAATTCGGTAAAAACACATTTGCAATTAGATGGTGTGCATTATTAAGAAATTGTTAAAAAGATGAGAACCAATATAGTCATTACAAGTTTTGAATTAAGTGATCCAATTCAAGGTGAAATTTCTGCGATTGAAACTCTTTCGAAGGGAGAACTGGGTTTTTACATCCTTGCAGCAATGCAACAATTTCAAATTCTTAACTTAACTTAACAAGATTATGATAATTTTCGCTTTGATTATAACTTCACTTGTTAGGGAGCGTTCATAAACTACGTGGTTTGGCCAAGGGGGGGAGGGGTTAGGTAGAAAGCTACGCAGGGCTACGTGAGGGTACGGGGGGGTTATAGTCAAGCTACGTAGTTTTCTTTATTTATTATGAAAGCAATTTGCAGAATATAAGCGACAACATAATATGGATATTTATTTCCGTATTTGGATTTTTTTAGTTTATATTTTATATAGGTGCGCTATTTGTTTTAAAAACAAATATCGGTGTTATTCGTTTTTTATACCAAATAATTTTTAAATAGTTTTGTTAACAAAAAGCATAATATGTCTTCTGGACTTTATTGGAAAAAAAAACTACGTTCCATCTAGGGGGGGGGGAGGTATCATGGTAAAAGCTACGTTAAGCTACATGATGGGAGGGAGGGGTTCTAAAGAGGTCAAAATCAAACTACGTGGTTTATGAACGCTCCCTTAATAACTATACATTATATTTAAATCTGTAGTAATCTTATTTAAATATAATCTTTTTTCCATAAACTTAAGTCTTAGGAGTTTTTAGGGTAAGATTATGATCTTGATCATTTAATCTTAGACCAAATCGTATTTTTTTAACTTTATATATTATTAAAAGTAGTACTTATTATAATATGCTATTACTTATATATAAATATTTTTACGTACACGACTATAGAAAAATGATACTTTGCAGCGGTGTTCGGAAAATTCTTGCACAAATGGTGGCGTACATAGTGGGTTCCAGTTATTTTATGTTTAGAAAGCTACTGAAGTGCACGTGCAATTTTGCATCACAAGCTAATAGATAAGAGAATTATTTACTTCCGTTATGTCGCGTTTTAAATTAAAGCATAATTTTTGTTACCAATTTGTGTTTTTTTTTGGAAAGGACCTGTCTTGAACGTAAAGCTAAATACAGTGACTCGCTCAGAAAGTTCCATTGCGGTTTCGTAAGCTATCAGAACGAGCGTTTAGCGAGTTCTGATATATTGCTTACTCAACTGCAATGTTCAACTTTCTGCAGCACGACTGTAAATAGCTATTTTAATATCTTATCCTATATGCACAGATTTTTGTTAACGTACCTCAGAATTAATATTAACTTGTGTTAAATTGAAGCGTTTCCTACTACATTCAGCAGTACCAGCGGTAATGGAACCAATGGTGGAAGGACGATTTTGGTTGACAACGGAAGTTGCGGGAAGCCCACTAGAAGTTGAAAACGGTTGAACACTTAAAGTTGAATTATTTCTAGATGCGTTCTTCCTGTATATTTCCAATGTTATTTGATTTCCAAGTGTTCTACAAAAGAAAATTCAAAATTATGTAAAATACCTTAAAATGTTCTAAAAAATATAATTTTTGAGTAATACCACCTCAAAAATAATCTACTTAAGGCTAGGATTTTGCCGGTACACATCGTTTCGACGACCGCAGTTCGGCGAAAGCGATTCTGCAACGTATATTCGGCGACGGTCAATTCGGCTATGCTAGTTTCGGCGATTCCAATTCGGCACTGGTATTTCGGCGATTTCCATTCGGCGACAGATAATTCGACTACGTCGATTCGGCGACGGGAAATTTATTTAATTATTAAAATTTATTAAAAATATTCAAAAAAATTATTTTTTATTTTTAAAATAAATATTAATTTTCATACATCACAGGTATCATATTATATTATCTACATACTTTTTAAGCAAAAAAAATTAATATTTATTTACACAAAAGTGACTTCCACCGCCCAAACTCAACTGACTAAAAAACTCACTCAAAATGCCAACTCCTCGAAAACCGTTACTAAAACAACTAACAAATGAAGGGACCCACTTAAGAGAGGTTTGGAGATAACCAACTTTTAACGACGGGTTTTTAAGTTCAAAAATCCATATCCATCCGTACTAAGGTTTTTTCGTACATTTAGATTTTAAATTTAGAAGAATTAATTGAATAAACTAAAAGTATATCTCCCGTCGCCGAATCGACGTAGTCGAATTTACTGTCGCCTAATCGGAATCACCGAAATTCCGGTTCCGAATTGGAATTGCCGAAACTGCCACAGCCGAATATCGGGTCGCCGAATCAGAATCGCCGAAATGACGGTACCAAACTGGATCCCCGTAATGACGGTGTCCGGATTTTGCGATGCGCTCTTGTATGTTCTAGGACATTTAAACAACGACTAAATGGATTTTCTTCAAACTTGGGAATTATATTTATGATAAATTAAGGAAGAGCAAACGGTACTTTTTTTTAGCAAATTTTGTAATTTCAAAGTTCAATCAAAATAAGAATTTCTCATTTTTACCCGAAGGTGTTGAGGTAGTTTATTTCTCTCTCATTTTACGAATTTTTGCCATTTTTTTCTATTTTTTCGAAGTTAATTTGTTTTGTCTATAGCAGATGTTAAAGTGCGATTTGTCCGACTGAAAATAATTGAAAAAATGATACTTTAACAGCAAGAGTAGATAAAATAGCATTTGAGTAGATAAAGTAGCATTTTAACAGCAAGGGTAGATAAAATACTTTGTTTTTACTCAAATTAAATTATTAGCTCTTGAAATTATGAATTAATAAAATTATTAAAAAAATAAAAAGTTTTCAAAAAAAAGAGAACGTTAAATTCTCGAAAGCTTGAATATAAAATTTTTAAAATAAAATAAAAACTGTCAATAATTTAATTTATAAATTTCTTATAAATGTTTTCTTTAACATATGCTATAGAAAAAAATTAAATTCTATACACGACGATAAAATTTCATTATCGACTCGCGAAATAGTTATTTTCTATACAAGACGATAAAATTGAATTTTATCGACTAGCGGAAATTGTTAATTTACGAGCGACGAAGTCGCGAGTAAATTATTTTTCGCGAGTCGATAATAAAATTTTATCGTCGTGTATAGAATTTAATTTTTTTCTATAGCATATGTTAAAGAAAACATTTATAAGAAATTTATAAATTAAATTATTGACAGTTTTTATTTTATTTTTAAAATTTCATATTCAAGCTATCGAGAATTTAATGTTCTCTTTTTTTTGAAAATTTTTTATTTTTTTAATAATTGTTTTAATATATAATTTCAAGAGCTAATAATTTAATTTGAGTAAAAACAAAGTATTTTATCTACCCTTGTTGTTAAAATGCTACTTTATCTACTCAAATGCTATTTTATCTACTCTTGCTGTTAAAGTATCATTTTTTCAATTATTTTCAGTCGGACAAATCGCACTTTAACATCTGCTATAGAAAAAAATAATTTACTCGCAACTTCGTCGCTCGTAAAGTAACAATTTCCGCTAGTCGATAATATTCAATTTTATCGTCTTGTATAGAAAATAACTATTAAGGATTCTAGTTATAAATTTTTTAACAAAAATTAAAATAGGGAAAATAATTACTAACAATGAATTATTATCAAGGAATTATCAAAAAAAAAAAATTGGCAAAATGCAAAAAAAATCATATATTCCAGAACATCTTGAAAACGCATGAATGTTTCGTTTTGAAAAAATTTGAAATTTTGAGATAATATTTGTGATAATACAGCGTCACCCACAAGACCTCGGACAAACGTTTCTTCAAAAAAAATCCTATTTACACGCAACAATTCAAAACTGTCTAAATGGATAACAATTAACCACAACCTTATGTATACATCATAAATTATAAAATTTCAAAGTAGCTTCTTTCTGCTTGAATACAGTGCTTTAAACGTCGAATAAAATTTTCGGCTGTTTTTCGAACCTCTTCTAGGGATATTTTAACCCATTTCTGACGCAAAGATTGTTTTAGTGATTCTTAACTTTTGTGGGGTTTTGCACAGGCCCTGACCTTTAAAATTGACCATATGGCTTAATCAATTGGGTTAAGATCTGGTGATTATTAATCTCGGGTCATATTTAACTCATTTCCGACAAATCAGAGAGTCGCATTTGGAGCTGTCTCAGCGGAGACAAATACTGATGCACATCTGCCTTAAAGCAATATTCGAATATTTCCTTAGGGCAATATTCGAATATTTCCCAAGGGCAATATTCGAATACTAACCTTGGACGGTCTTCGAACGTCACTTATAAATTTAGTTTCGGGCGGAGACGTTCCAGCTCCCAAAATTTAAATTTTGTCTAAAAATGTCAAACAAACGCTAAGTCACGTGCTTGCTAGTGTAATCCAAACACTAATATTAAAATATACTACTCTCATTTTGTATATAAGCTACACTTTATCCCAACTCGTACGCACTAGCTACTTTGGTTATTTAATTTTTTTTTCTCCAACCGTATTAAAAGCAGTACATTTTTAGTAGCATTACCTCAACTAAAAGTTGACGTTTTCCTTATTAATATAAAAATGCGAAAATTGTTAAGCAACACTTTTTTTACGTGCACTAATAGTATATTACTGGCCAAGCATACAAAATGATCCGTTACTGGGCGCGCAGCTATATTAAAAAGTGAGCGTAGCGAGCTTTTTAAAGCTGTAAGCCCAGTAGCGGATCATATTTCTAGGCGAGGTGAGTATACTTTTTTATCGGAAAACTTAAAATTATCAATTATATCAAATATAAAAAAATATTGTTTAAATTACAAATTGTGACAGATAAGACAAATTAAAACAATGTCTTTAGAAAAATCCTCTATGGCGAAGAGCAATAAGCGATTGAATCATAATTAAATCGTTTGGCGATCTCCAGTTCGAATCCCACGTTGGACAAATTTTTATAATAGAATTTTTTTATAATATAAATGAATTGACTTGCAGAAGTAACAGAATCGACCATTAATAAAAACACATTAATGGTCGATTTTACATTATTAGTCGATTTGTGAGCTGACTAGGAATGCTTCGTTTTGGCTGCCGGGTGGACACTCGGAAAGCATCGCTTTCGTTATGTTTTCCGATAAAAAGACTTTTTTGTGCATGACTTAAAAGTGATTTTGTTTTTTTACTAATTTTTGTGCGCGATCGATCTAAATTTTTGCATATGCCTTCCTACCGGTAATTCACGGGGGTTATGTCTGTTACAAAGGGGGAGAATTTTTTGCTCAGTTTTTTGATATCTAGCGCCGTTCTCGAGTTATTGCTAATTCAAACAATATAGAAAAAACACTCTTCGAAATTACACAATTTTTAAATGTCAAAGTGACTTTTCTAATATTACGTCAAATAATGTTTTAAAATTAAGTATTTATATTTTAAATTTTATTTAATTTTAGGTTGAAGAAAAAGTAATATGGGTCATTTGGATTAAAAGTATTCACTTTTAATCCGAATAAAACAATGTACTATTGTCTATCTTCAAGACCTTTTGTGCTGTTTTTTTTCTACAACTTGCTTCTAAATTTAGTTGTTTGTTATATGTTAATATTCATACGTAATTCGATTTCGCCCTTTGGGCACCAATATAATTCGCATGCGTAAAATTTTGTTACATTTTAATAAAACTTTTTCATTTTCGGATTAAAAATTTTCTGTTACATTTTAAGTTATCCTAAATAATACCTCATTGAATGTCAATGTTAAAAGATGCGTTTATTTTGTGCATTTCGGGTTTTTAAATTTTTGCTTCTCGGTAGTCGATCGTGCTATTCCAGCTTTCCTTTTTCTTTTAATATAGCTTTCTCCCTTCACCACAATATAAAAATATCACTGTCAAAGTTTTGCGGGTTACGTTTAACAATGAAATCTTAACCTAATTTAGGTTAATTTAATCCAGATGGCAGATGGCGCTAATTATTAAAACTTAACAAAAATCTGACACAATAAAAATAATTTAAAATACATAGCAAATTTTTTATTCTCGATTAATATTCATGAAAACAGCCCTCGAGCGCAAAAAATATCTGGAGTATTTACCTTCGACCAGGCCTTGAGTATTGCTTTTGCGAGGGCGTAGCCCCACAGGAAATACTCGAATATTTTTCGTACTCTAGGGCTGTTACATACAAGTATCGAGACCATTCAGTGAAACTGATAAAATTAGGAAAATTTATTCGGCACCACTCCTGCGTAGTTTTCGCCTTATGAGCAAGTGCAGAGTCTTGTTGGAAGGTCTAATGTTGGTCATCAAAGTGCTGTTGGGCCCACGGCAGAACTACAGCTTCTAAAATATCTCGCTGGTAGATTTCCTTGTTAATTTTTACTCCTTCTTCCACAAAAACTAAAAGTGTTTTACCGGTAGCACAAATACCGCCCCAAACCACGACAGACTTGGAAAATTGCCGATGAACAACGATGGCAAGAGGTCCGGGTGCTTTTTCAGACCAATACCTTTCATTTTGACGATTGTGAGATTGTTCAATAGTAAAAAATTTTTCATCAGTAAAAACGAAATTTTTCCATTGCCGAGCATCGGTGCGATGTAGAAGAGGACTGCATCGTTGAAGTCGTACTCGCTTGTTTTACGGCCGGATTCATAGACAAGTATTAAGTGCTAAGTAAGGCAAAACGGACTGCATTTGTTTTTATTGCAACCTTATTTACTCGGTTGTTAAAGGTCAATTTAAAAAGGGGCGTTCTAAGTATAAGTAATGCTTCTTCTTAAGTTCATTTTAAGCTATGCGTCGAGTCGACTATCGCGCGATTCCAGTTCCACGAGCCACTTTTCGCATCGACAGTCAAGTTTGATGATATTCCGGTGAGTGTTGACTCACCAAGTTCTTTGAATCGTTTAATGGCGTCGGAAACGGTTTGTGGAGGAATTTTATGCATTCGAACTATTTCACCATGACGATTTCCAGTTTCAAATAACGAAATAAGTGATTTTCGCGAAAAGAAAAAAAACATGTTTGTCCAGGGTCTTGTGGGTCACGGTGTATAAGGAAGAACAATAGGGGTTTTAAAATTAAAAATTTTTGTTTATAACAATAGTGTTTATTTAGAAACAATAAGTTTATAAGAAATCTTAAGGACCCTTATGTGAGGGCGGGAGGGGGTTCGATGCAGTTCTTACGTAAAGTTTTTAAACCATTTTCTTATATGAAATTAAATTAAATTTAAAATTTAAAAATTTTCAAAATTTAAAAATTCCCAAAAACAAAAACAAGGTTTTTAAATTATTTTAGATGTACATACCAATAACAAAAAATTATTAATAATTTTTAATAAAAAAAATTGACCCCGTTTCCCTAATAAAAAGGAGTAGGGGGTCAATGCATTTTTGTAATAATCCTTACGTAAGATGTGGGGGGGGGAGGTTGCCACAATCTTACGTGCCCTTACGTAGGGGGGAGGGGGTCGAAAATTACAAAAATCGTCCTTACGTAATTAATGGACGGCCCCTAACCTTAATTTAAAATAAAAAATTTTAAATTGATATTCGGGTAAAATACAGGGCATGCCAGGATAAATACAGTTAACAGATGATAGCTTTCTAACACACGTCATACAGTTGTCCATGCGCAAAACACGGAAACTTGTTACGAAGGCCTTACCTGTAAACTTATTTATTGCCGACGACTTGCTCAGCGGATCAAAATATGGGCGTGGTCTACTCTTGGAATGGTTAACACAATTAAAACAACACAAATTTTTTACATATAATTTAATTTCTCCCTTTGACATTGATTAAATGAGCAAGCTCACACAATACAAACAAGCTTTTGCTTAACAGATAGACAAAACAAAACAATAGATAAAACAATAGTCAACACAGCAATTATTTATGTAGGTAACTATTACCAAATCCGTTATAACGAAAATTATGATAACGACATCATGAAAGGACCTAATCCTAAATTGTAAAAATACAACAAAATCTCTAAATATACTGTTTAAGACAGTATGACGCCTTGTCAAGGAGGCAGCAAAATCCCCTCTTGACCGAGCTTTACTGAAAGTTACGGAGGCGTAGTTGTCTTCTCAGTGAGAACAACTAAATTCCAAGGGGGTGGCAAAGTCCCCTCTTGGCAACAAGTTATTCCATAAACCGAGCATAGCGATTTCTTTGAGTAATTAATACCGACAAGAACTGCACCCGTCCTCATGGATCGAGCTGCGTATAAAGCTTATCATTTAACACAATTCGTGTTAAACTGCAAATAATATTGCATGACAAACATGAATTTATTGAAAAACATATAACAACATGAAAACTACGTCGTTACCGACCTGAAAGGTCCACAGAATCTGTGCACGCAGCATCATGAAAGCGTCCTAAATTACAACAACGATACCTTGTTACAGCTAGAATTCCCATTGTTAGACGCAGACGTCCATTGTAGTGGTTGTTTTTTGAAGCAGCATTCGGCGTCGTGCAGTTCGTAAGCTCCAACTAAATTTTGATGTAAACCCGACGTCCAAATGATATCTCATTACGACAACAGCAACATCACTTAGATATACCCAGCGGCATTATTTATTTCACTACTAGATTTAAAACTTCATCATAATTCGAAAAGTTCAAAACAAAATCGCAAGATCAAGAATAAAGTTCAAATTTAATTATTCCTGCCAGCAAAATGGTTGTCGCACATTATTTCAACGGTTCACATTCCATGCGCGAAACGGCAGCGCCAGACAACATTTTCCCGCTACTACTAAAGTTGAAAATCGCATGGCACGCGTCACCAACAATAATTTCTCAATTCTTCAACTTTCGTTCCCCAAAACTTCGCAAACGATAATCGCGTGACTAGATTTTCCACTGATGGAAAACGGACACTTTTCACAATATTTTTGTTAACTAAATTAACATGACAAACTTTAATTCGCCGGTAAACTTAAACATGACTTCCTCTCTACTCGCTTGCTCGCCAGAAGTGTCCCATCGTCTACCCTTTCCGCTCGACCCAAACACGCTCTGCGCGGACGATTGGGCGGTGTCTAGCTGACCGGAACACAGAATAAAACATCGACGTAACAAACTGCAAATTAATTCCGCAAACTTCCAACGACTGTCCTTGTGAATTACTGACGATCATCGCGAAGGCCAGACTTACGGGGAATTGCAGCCCTTAGGAATCGAATGGCAATCAGGTCCGTAGGAATCAATGGGAAAATATCTTTTCCTTTGTACTTTTCCTTGCTAACACGATTCGACAAAAATAGTTTCGTTCTTTGTCCTAAAGTTTATTTTATGAAGTTTTGGTTATTTTTTATTTTTGGTTGCAATTGTCCTGGCAAAAAGGGCACATGTAAAGCAATACCTGACGCGCATGAATTGATTCGAAAACGAGAAAACGAAACGAAACGAGATTTTAAATAAAGTTAAATGTAGTTAATAAAAAAAGTATTAACAGTTTATTTGTAAGTTAGTTTCATAGTAAAACTTACTAGAAACAATAAACATATTTATTTGAATGGTTTCATCTTCAATTAAAAATTAAAACCATAGATTTTGAAAAATATCGTTCAATCGGTCTCCTAAATACAAAAGCAAACTTTTTCATGTCATATATATATTTTTCGTCTAATTACGACCTAAAATATTGAAATTTTATGTTTTAAAGTCAAGGTCAAAAGTCAAGGCTGCACAGCCAGCCTTGTTCCATTTCATAGTTCTCCTTCGATTCGGTAAACTGACATAAATTAGTGGGCAATGTGATAAATTCGGTCGAGATGTCAACTGCGATCTTCCCATTACCTATGCCAATTGTTGGGCATCTACCCATCTGCATGTCAACAAAACACATCTGCATTTCGATCTTGTTGCAAAACCACTCGCAGGTTAGTCGTCAATCGAAGTTCCTTGATATGGCGCCACAAATTTATAATTAACAAAGAATTTTTTATTGTTGCGCCATCTGCCGACGAAGAATTTTTGTCTTTATTTTGTCACAAACAATTGGTCCGCTACTAACGCCATCTATTGAAAGTAAAAAATTGCTATCGAATACATCTTTCCCGAATTTCCTGGAGGGCAACTTTTCTAATTTTTCTTTGAGTAAAAACATTCCTTGGACTATTACGAACATTTCAAAACAAAAATTAACAAAATCGGTGCAGCCGTTCTCGCGTGATGCCGTGACAAAGGTTTCACATTCACTTTGATTATATAGAGATTAAAAAATGTACATGCCTAAAAGACTTCATAAATAAATTTTCCGAAAATTTATTTTATCTAATAAGTATAAAGGTACGATCTATTTATCGCGTTTAGTCGAATCGACTAAACGTAACGGCAAGACGTGCTAATTAGTCGTATGCACTTTGCATTTTTTGCACTTTGCACTTTGCAAGACGACGCGTTTAATAATCGAATCGCTTTGAAGGCAACTTAAACACGCGCGTCTTGTAGTCGCAGTAGTGAATTGTGTAGTGTTTATATCTTAATACATAAAATCCCAGCACTCTGCTGTGTCATTTTTTGGTAACCTAGAAGCAGTTTGATTGGTTGACTTTTTTTACCAACTGAAAAATATATGTTAGAATGAGTGAGACATACCCTTAGTACGGATCTGAGAAGAAGACTAATACAATATTCGAACCACCCTGTATGTAAAACATTACTAAGTATGCGTTAAGTTGGCATTACGGAGAAGGACAATAATACTATATAAGCGAGGCAGCCCGGAAGAGAACAGGAATATGAAGAATATGAAGATGAAGTGGAAAATGAAGAGGAATATGAATAGAATATCAGAATATGAACAAGAACATCGGAATATAAACAGGAATATGAACAGTCAGAAACATTATAAGAAAACAAATGTAGTAATAATAATTTAATTTTAAATAAAATATCAAATTATCTAACATCAGAAGTGGGATACTAACAAACGTTTAACCACAATAAACAATGTTGAACAAAACCCTGACGAAAAGGATAAAAGTTTAGAACAATGTATGAAAATGTTCCTTAAGGAAATGGCTAATTTTCCTAAATGGCTAAATAATAGAAAACAAACGAATGGATCGAACACAAACTGAATTGAAGGAACTATCTCAAGTTCCCGATCACATAATGATCCTAAAAGCAGGAAACGCTCTACGAGGAAAGAGTAAAAAAAATTTTTTTTTTTGGATGGCTGGACACCATTTAACAAGAATTGGGATAATTTCGTGAATGATCTACGTACAAATTTT
This sequence comes from Cantharis rufa, assembly GCA_947369205.1. Lineage (NCBI taxonomy): Eukaryota > Metazoa > Arthropoda > Insecta > Coleoptera > Cantharidae > Cantharis > Cantharis rufa. The sequence continues at coordinate 29,164,268 of OX376304.1, forward strand.
CCAAACCGGAAAACATAGCACACGAAATTCTGATTTTAATAGCTTATGAGAATTAAAATACCACAATTGGCTTGGGAAAAAGTACTGTCCTGTAATCGATGGAATGACAAATGATACAATTCGTAAGAAAGTAAGGATAAATTTATCAAAAAATCAACAAGAACTTCTGCATTTACAACGTCAATGAGATAACGAAAACCAAGATGATGAAAGGAGAAGAGCAAAACGACCCAGGATGGAAACCATGAACACTGCACCACCCCATCCGAATAACGAACTGCAAAACCCAAAACGATGCTTCAAATGCGGCAAAACGGGACATCTTAAAGATACCTGCAGAAGTTCGCCAAATTCAGGGTACTTGCAAAGAAAATTAATGACTGTACATTGCGCTTTAAGAAGCTACTTTCCAAGTCGAATTTTTGATTATACCAGACAATACCATCCCCGTCGTAGATGCATTGGTAGCAGGTTGAGAAACCAGTCCATTTGAATGATTTGAAAACATAATTGAAATAATGGTAAGAAAATATGAACTAGATTTAAGGCTCACACCAAATGACCCCACTAAGAATCCGAAATGTACAATGGAAAGATAAGTGGTCAGGATTGGACGAGAAATGAAAAGTTATTCCTTTCATTGGGAATATAATCTGAAGCTATCCAAAGAGGTAATGGTCAAATAGAACAGTTAATGAGAACACTACGTAATCTGTTAAGAAGTACGATGAATAACAGAAAAGAGGAAGAATGGATTACTAAATTGGCCATAGGATCAGGAATTAACGTAAGTAACAAAACAAAAATTTATTAGTATTTGTCTACTCTTATTTCTTAAAAGCTAAAAAGTATTTATGGTTTTATTCGTTAAACTAGTTACAATTACAACACTAATTTTAAATTATTTTCCGGTAAAATCGTGTCACGAAAATGCGACAATAATCTGAATAACAATGGCGACTAACAAGAAGACGTGAAGAAACGAATGTGGCATTGATACGAGCCTGATTAGCGAATACATAGCCGGTTGAGGTCAACTCTGTGACCTCGACAAGGTTATTGTTTTTTCGTTTTTTCTTTGTTGATGTTGAAGTTTGTTATGATTGAGTTGATTGAGATGAGAAGTGAGGAAGAGAATGTGGCATTAATACGAGCCTGATTAGCAAATACATAGCCGGTTGAGGTCAACTCTGTGACCTCGACAAGGTTTTTGTTTTTCGTTTTTTTTTTCCTTCCAGTTCTGCTTTAAGATGTTTTTAGATGTGCTTTAAGATGTTTTTAGATGTGCTTTAAGATGTTTTTAGATGTGCTTTAAGACGTTTTTAGATGTGCGTTAAGAAGGTTTTAGCCCACTTTATGGGTTTTTTTTTTGTTTTTTTTTTCCTTTGTTTGTTTGTTTTAGGGTCACGAGGACGTGACAACTGCAGGATGGCCGTGTTAGAATGAGTGAGACATACCCTTAGTACGGATCTGAGAAGAAGACTAATACAATATTCGAACCACCTTGTATGTAAAACATTACTAAGTATGCGTTAAGTTGGCATTACGGAGAAGGACAATAATACTATATAAGCGAGGCAGCCCGGAAGAGAACAGGAATATGAAGAATATGAAGAAGAATATGAAGATGAAGTGGAAAATGAAGAGGAATATGAATAGAATATCAGAATATGAACAAGAACATCGGAATATAAACAGGAATATGAACAGTCAGAAACATTATAAGAAAACAAATGTAGTAATAATAACTTAATTTTAAATAAAATATCAAATTATCTAACATATATTAAACCAGCGCTGGTACTCCCCCTGAGACGAGTTGCACATCAATCGAGTTTCTAACCAATCCGGTCTAGATGCCCGTCCGTGGACGGGCTTTTTGCTAGTCAAGTTTATAAAGGTACGTAAGCTTCTTCCACTCCCCTTCCGCTCTATAATATTTAGTCAAATTCATTTTAAGTCGTGTATCACTCTTCGCAACAAAGTAAAAAAATCGAAGTATTTGTTATTTTCTGTCACTTTTCTAATAGTAACTTTTTGTATGTATGACAATAAATGTAATAAAATATTATAGTTTTAAGAAAACCAAAAAACACGCTTTATGACTCACTAAAAATTTTAAAATAATTTTTAATTCAATAAACTAATTCAAAAATCGTGGAGCGCTTTTTGGTTATGTGGCTTTTCATTAATTTTGAAAAAGCGTTCCACGCTTTTTGAACTAGTTTATTGAATTAAAAGTTATTTTAAAACTTTTAGTGCGTCATAAAGCGTGTTTTTTGGTTTTTTTAAAACTATAATATTTTATTTTATATTTTTTAGTCTTAAAATAACTTTTAACATAATCATCTATATTATCTAGTATCAAGTCAAGTCAAAAACTCTTTATTAAAATCAAATAAATTTATCAGCTACAAATTGGTGTTGGTTTTACAAGTCCGCGCCTATTGTTTTTGAAACAATTTATCAGACTGTTGTGGTGTAAATTGCAGGTTGTGATTTTATTATGATAATTGAAAGTAAACTAGTCCAGGAGAAAAATAGAGTACAAAAACCCAGCGTCATGAGGTAAACAGATTAAATTTTATATTGTCTTGATATGGTTGAAGAGGATAAAATCCAATTTACATGAGAATATTATGTATGAGTTTGTGTTTTATTCTAAAAGGAGCGCTGGAATTGCGTATGATTGTAATGTTTTTCGTAAGTGCATTTCGTGTAATGGTTTCGGTAAAGAATTTGATCGCGGTGTGTTTTATTTCAGCCTGTAGTGTGGGTGTGTTGTTTGTGTACCTGGGTAGTTCGTAAATTTCGGTAGTCATTGGGGATCCGGTAATTAGTCTGAGACATTTGTTTTGTATCTTTTGAAGATTGTATGAGTTGCAATTAGCTGTTTTGCTCCACACCGGTGAGGCGTAAAGCAGAATTGGGCGGATCATGGAATTATATAGCTGCAGTTTGGTTTTGAGCGGTAGTTTGTTTTGGTGATGGAGCAGGGGGTAAACTGAGTGGAATGCCGAATTTGCTTTTTTGGAAGTTAATACACAGTGTTCCTTGAACGTGAGTTTCTCATCAAGCGTCACGCCTAAGTACTTAACGGAGGCAGTATGTTTAATGTCGGTATTATTGATTTGTAGTTTTTTGGTGGGTTGGTCGCGTTTGTGGGAGAATGTAGTTAATGTGGTTTTTCCGGCGTTTAGTTTGATTTTCCAGCGGTGGTAGTAGAGTTCAAGTTCGTCGAGATGGCGTTGTAGATGCGAGATGGCGTGGTTTCTTTTTTTTCGATGCGACCGCGGTGTCATCCGCAAAAAGTGCAATTTGAATGTTGTGATGTTTTGGGATGTCGTTTACATAGTAGGAAAAGAGCGTAGGAGCAAGGATGGATCCTTGCGGAACCCCGCGCCCCGGCGGGAATTGGGTAGGAATCTGATAAGGAGTGACTAACGAGTACTTGGAGCGATTGTAGAGGAAACTTTGTAAGATTTTGATTAGATGGGGAGGGAGTTTTTGCAGAATGAGTTTATAGATTAGACCGTAGTGCCATATTGTATTAAACGCTTTCTCAATGTCAAGTGTTGCGACTGCCGTGGATTTATTGAGGTTAAAATTGACCGTGATAATATGGACGAGCCGCGCGAGTTCGAGTGTCGTACTATGGTTTGACCGGAATCCAAATTGTTCGGGAAGGATGAGGTTATGTTCAGTTTCGTGCTTTTTCAGCCGTGCAAGAATAATTTTTTCTAGAACCTTGGAGAGGTTGGCAGAAGACTGATTGGACGGTAACTGGATGGGATGTTTTTGGGTTTTGCTGGTTTGAGGATTGGGATAACTACATCTTGTTTCCAAGCGGACGGAAAGTATTGGTTTTTGAGGCACTGGTTCATGATATAGTAGATTTGGAGGATTGATTTCTTGGGAAGCCGTTTGAGATTTGGTGATGTTATATTATCGTGGTCAGTGGCTTTGTTTTTCAGTGAATTGATGTATTTTTTAATTTTCTTAGGGTTAGTCAATTCATCGGGAGGTGTTGGAAAAGATGTCTGTTGAAAGTAGAGTAGGGATTGTTGGACCATACTTATGGTTTGGGGATTCGAGAAGTTTTCGGTGAGAGTATGGTTTTCTAAATAAGTGATAGCAATAGCATTTGATTTGTCCATATTGGTACTTTTGGATTCTGAAGAACTTTGGAGAGGTGGCATTAGAGTACAAGAATTTCTACCTTTGAGAGCTTTGGCGATGGCCCAAAGTTTTTTGGGATTCTGAGGAGTGATGTCAGAAAGAATTTTTTCCCATTTAGCGCTTTTCATTTTAGAAATAGAGTTATTGATATCGTTGGTAAGTTTATTTATTTGGATTTTGATGGCCGGAAAGCGATGTCGTTGATAGATTTGCCGAAGTTTATTTTTGTTTTTAATTTTTTGGATTAGGTCAGAAGGTAGGGTGAGTTTGAGGGATAATGGGGTTTCTTTAGTATTATTGTTATAGATTTCTGTCAAATTTTTTGTTAAGGTGCTGATGGCTTCGTCGATTTCGGCATTTGTTTGGATTTTAGAATTGAGTGGGATGTCGAGTGTGTCGCGTCCAAATTTTTTCCAATAAGTAGTATGCGCTGGTCGTGGTGGAAATATTGGGAGTTGCAGATTCCCTATTTCGATTAATACTGGTAGATGGTCGGAGCTGAGTTTATTTAACGTTGTCGCGTCGTGAATGGCAATGTTGGTGGATAGTGTTAGATCTATTGTCGAGGGATTGTGTAGAATATTGTAAGGGTAATGCGTGAAGTTATTTTTGAGATGCGTTAATAAAACGGGGTTTGCGTTAATGTAGTCGTGAAGTCGGGTGCCGTTAGGATTCGTGGATTGGTTGTTCCAATCGGGATGTTGGGCATTAAAATCACCCGCGATTGCTACTTTGTTTCCGAGGTGCAGTAATTGATCCAGTTCGACTGGGTCAATTGTGTCACCCGGCGAGATGTAGTAATTTATGATAGTGAGGTCGTGTATGGTGACGGCTTGTGTTTCCGCGATTGTCGTATTTGTTTGTGTCTCGGTCGCGTTTAATTCGTCCGCTACATAGATTAGTAATCCACCGTTGCGGGTTTTTGGCTGATTAATGGTGGTATAGAGAGGGATACGTGCAGGGACTTGTTTATTTAGCCTTGTTTCCTGGTATATCTAGTATATCATATCATTTTTGCTTTCCAAACGCAACGGCAATACTTGGAAGTGTACACAACAATAGAATGACCTCTGTCCGAAAGCACTTTACTAAGGAATCAGCGCGCAGTGTACATATACAGTGGACGTTACAATTTTGTTTTTTGTAATTTATCTATTGTCACGCCACCTGTCGACGACACAATTTTTGTGAAAACTAGATAAAACTTTTATTGAAAACTTGAATAGTAATGTCGATAGGAGATCGTCACATAGCTAACCATGTATTGTCATCTAAACTAAACGTGCATGCAAAATTTCAGCTCAATCGGAAAACGGGAAGAGGGTCAAATTTAACTTTCAAGATTTTCATACATAGTTAGTTAGTTAGTTAGTTGCAAGTGAAGCTAATAAAAGCGTGTTAAAAAATATCGTCACTCTCTGCCGCAATACCTCCAATCACCAGCACACCAAATTTTGTCCGGAGATACGATGACATAATATTCATTTTTGTTTTCTATTGTGGTAGCCTTAACAAAGATATGGGTAGCCCTGGCAAAGATATCTATGTATATGTATCACCCCCTACCCTAAATATATCTATAAAAGATTTTTTAACAAAATCCAAAATAAAAAAAAAATTTTAATTTTGTAAGCCACTGAATTTTTTCCAAAATTTTTATATACGTCACATAATACCGTAAGAAGTCACAAATAAAATTTCTCCAAGATTGGTACAACAAATTTTTTCGGTCATCTAGCGGATTTTTCAAAAATAAATTTTTGTAAATTACTGACTGTCGATTTACTGATTCTGAAAACATTTTAAAAAAATTTAAAAAACAGCCTAAACTTGGTCACTACCTAGTAGCAAAACCTTTTTCTTAAAAAGTAACGTTCCGTCAGTCCGTACGACGATATTATAAAATATTTCCCACAGAACCTGTAACCTTCGGTTTTTTTAACGATGCATTTTGGTTGAATTTTTAATATTTTAGCAATTTCTCAACATTCTGTATAAATTTTAAATTACATTTAAAATACAAACTGCGAGATTAGGATAGGAGCGATAAGGATAAGCGAGCGCCATAAGTATTTCGATCGGGTGAATTTTGGTAAATTCAGTAAGATTTTGGTGTTTAGTAGTTACTGCGATAATTTGGAAGCAATTAATATTGTATACTTTTTTGCACCGTAATTTCGGGATTTAATATCCGGTAACATATTTCGAGGACCGACATTTGGTTGCTTTGGAAGTCAGTTCACGATACGCATCTGCGGATTTTTTTCTAATCATCACTATCACTCAAGCTGTTTTTTTCAAGACACCCGGGAGATCCATCAACACCATCTTTTATAATTGTGATACACGAAACAGATAGCCGTTCATCGTCGATACCGCTTATCATATTTATTCGAATCGAGGTAATCAACTGTTAAATTATTATTTTGAATTTAAACATCAGCGTCCATCGAGACCAGTAGCACTCGTTTCTGCATACCATCCAGTGCCGTACCAACGTCGGGACAATTTGGGGTGAGCCAACGCATTTATTATTTTTTTTGTGGAATTCATCGCGGTGCGCATGGTAGTGTTGTGCGCAGTAAATTTACACCAACTAAATTGTCTTCGTTCGCCGCATTTAAAGAAGATTTATATTTTTTCCATCGTAATAATTATATTTGTTTGCACGAAGAACGATTTAATGGTCGTGCTTGTATATCTATATATATGTTAGCGCCATCAGATCTGACGACATCTCACTATTTTCAGCTGCGACTGACATTGTATAAGACCTAACTATTATTTTTTTTGTGAACGCTCTAAATATTTATTTTCATTGCTTTGTTGTTTGTGATATTAAAGCTTTTGTTTACCGTTACCCAAACAGCGCGTTTTATTTATTCTTATTTCAGCTTTCGTGCTTTCAGGCAGGTCATCAACCAAGCGACCTGCTTGCTGCTTGGAAGTGGCGCCTTGCTTTTGCTTTTGTGAGTCGGAGTTAGTACTCCTATGACCCCCCCTTTTTTTATTGCTCAAAAGCTAGCCGTAGCGTCGCTAAGAATCCGTTGTTGTGGGAACTCGGTTTCTGAACTGAGTCTGCGCAGTTGGCTTTGCTGCGATAGAGCCGGGCTCAGCTTACAAACCACCTATTTTTGTATTCTAAAATAAATTGTTACAAGCCCTAAACTCAATTCTTATGCTGCACTCGGTATACAAATCAACATTAACCTAATTTTGCCACATATGTCACAAAATTATGACATTTATTAAAATTTTGAATATATTGTTTTATTTTTGCAAGCCATCTGACAAATTCGCAGAAAAAATATATAAATTAAGATTTCAGTTAATATTTTCTGTAATTTTTCTGACCTGCCCGCCCTGTTACAATTGCCTCGGTTTGTTTTCTCACCAATACTTATACTTTCAAAGCTCTATCGACACACCAAATTTTAGCTGAATCGGTTAAACATTTCCAGAGATACGACGACATTTTCATTTTTTAAAATTTATTTTATTGTGGTGGCCCTGGTGAATATTTTTCTGGCAAAACCTTATTTTCACCATTCCAGCCCACGAGGCATACGTCCAATAAGTTTGATTGCAATCGACGCAGAAATGCCGAAGAAAATCGATCGACAAAAACTTTTTTCATGTTTTTGCCAAAAAAGTTAATTTTATATTTTTCATGTTGCATTACTGATTTCTATCGAAGAATTATAAATGCTCACATATCCATTGGGATCAATGTACCTGCGTACCAAATTTGGGTAAGATCCCTTCAGCACTTCGTGAGTTATTCACTCTTAAAGTTTCAACTTTGACAACTCGTGATTTTTGACAGACGACAGATAGAAGATTAATTTTATTACCTATTCTGGATAAAGCCTTTTAAGACCTTTAAAATAACCATCGCAAGACAAAATATTTTTTTAAAATCCCGTATTATTTTCTTGTGGTGGCACTCCTGATTGATAGATCGCGACGAAAACCTTATTTACACCTTTCCACCGTGAACCCTACCACCATACCAAATTTGGTCGTAATTGGTTGGATGGTTCGGAAGCAAATCGATCGACAAAATTTGACGACCGACAGACAGACCGACACAGAAATTTTTATTTTACTTTTAGCAGATCTTTACGTTTCTGAACACGGTGATCTCGAAAATCCAAAAAAAAAGTTGAAATTTTTTTTCGATTACCATACTTCCAATTTTTTTTTAAATTGATTGGAGGTAAAAACTAAATGGAAGGGTAAATGTACATTTTTTCATTAATTAAATATTATTACCCGTTAATTCATCCCTAAATTACGTGTAAAACTAAAAATTGAGTAGGTATCCATTAATTACGAATTAACATAGCTTCGCTACGAGTGCATATTCTATTACCATCTAGATAGAAAACGACTGTTTTTAGCTAGTAACGCATATAAAGAAATAAATTACTTCCCCATCTCCTTGCGCAGCATGTAGGGGACACTGGGGCACAAATTTGTAACTTTTCCGTGGGAGTTTGTTACAGGCTGAAAATAGCCTTAATCGACGGGCAAAATTATTCTACTTTACCCCATTTATTATGTTTCCTAAAATTTGCCGTCAGGGGGGGTGATTTCCAGCTTCAAGAATTAAATAAATTTGTAACTTTTTTGTGGGAATATGTTACAGGCATATTGCAATTAACATGGAACTTGAGATTGATAACGAAATTTGTAGTCGAGTTAAGCAAAAATTAGGAAAAAGAAATAAAAAGAAGAAGCAAACCATAAGAATAGCAACTCGGAACGTCAGAACGATGCTGATACCTGGAAGAATGAATGAGGTAATTAATGATATTGAGAAGTACAAAGTAGGTATAACAGCAATACAAGAGGTGAGATGGAAGGACAACGGGGAAATAAAGAGGAATAATTATACAATGCTATACTCAGGTGAGAAAAAACAGGGAAGAAATGGAGTAGCGTTCATACTAGAGAAAAGACACGCAAATAACGTAATGGAATTTGAGCCAGTAAACGGAAGATTGGCGTACATCAGAATTAAAGGAGAACATGTTAATCTATCTATAATAAACGCATACGCACCAACAGAGGATGCAATAGATGAGGAAAAAGCAGCGATGTATGAAGAAATCGAGAAATTATACGAAAAAATCCCAAAAAGAGACGACCTAATAATACTCGGCGATTTTAATGCCCAAATTGGAAAAGAAGAATATGTTAAGAATGTGGCTGGAAAGCACACTATACATGATGTCACAAATGAAAATGGGGAGAAGATGTGTAATTTGTCGGCGATGTGTAACCTTAGAATAGTAACCACGGATTTTAAGCACAAGAATATACACAAGGAAACTTGGATGAGACCTGGAAGTGTTAAAGGAAATCAAATCGATCACATAATGGTAGCTAAAAGAAGAACCTTTAAAGTAAATGACGCAAGATCGTATAGAGGCACCAGCGTAGATACAGATCACAATATTGTCATAATACAAGTGAAAATGGGTAAGATCAAGCTAGAGACAAAGAAAGACAAGATAAAAAAAAACAGACTGGCAATAGAAAAGCTGAATAAAAAGGAAAACCAGGAGAAATACGCCCAAACTCTACATAAAGAAATTATTGGAAAACAACAAACCCAGAATATAGAGGAAGAATGGACCAATATTAGAAGTAGCATACTGAGGGCAGCTGAAGAGACAATTGGACAAATAAAAACAAACACCAAAAACGAGTGGTTCGACGAAGAATGCGAAACACTGATCGAATTAAAACGAAAAGCCAGATTAAAATGGATGATCTCCCAAACAACAGAAGACAATGAAATATACAAAGAAAAGAGAAAGCAAGTTGTGAATCTGTGTAGGTATAAGAAACAGCAGTGGATTGAAAGAAAGATGACAGACATAGAAAAAACACATAAAAATCCAAGAGAATTTTATAAAAAAATAAAGGAACAGAAAAACAAAAACAAAACTGCAACAAAGGGAATGAAAGACAAAAGCGGAATTACGAGATATGAAGAAAATGAAATCAAAAACATATGGAGGGAATATTTTAAAGAACTTCTCAACGAAGACTCAAGAGAAGAAGACACTGATAAAGCAACACCAACAAAAGAAGAAGAAAGAATGAATGAACCAACTTTCGACGAATTCCGCAGAACATTAACATCAATGAAAAATAGGAAAGCCCCAGGAACAGATTGCATAAATACTGAACTAATAAAAATGGGAGAAGAAACAATGTTGACCAGACTATATGAACTGATGATGGTAGTATGGAAAGAGGAGAAGATGCCAACTGAGTGGAATATCGCACAAATCATCACAATACACAAGAAAGGAGACCTAAAGGAGTGTAGTAACTATAGAGGAATATCGTTGCTTAATAACAGCTATAAAGTCCTATCAGTGATGATACACACGAGATTGCAGGAATATGTAAACAGTAGAATAGGTGATTATCAACAAGGATTTCGACCTGTTAGATCTACAGTGGATGCATTATTTATAGTAACCCAAATAATGGAAAAGTGCTATGAACATGACATTCGAGTTGAAATGCTATTTATAGACTTCAAACAAGCCTTTGACCGAGTTAGGAGAAGTAACTTAATAAAAGAAATAGAAGACATAAATGTACCCGCAAAAATTATACGGCTAACACAAATGACACTTAGAAAAACAAAAGCGGTAGTTATAACAAAGGAAGGAATAACAGAAGAATTCAACATAAATGCAGGTGTGAGACAAGGAGACGCTTTATCGGCCACTCTGTTCAATATCCTACTAGAAGGCATAGTAAAAAGAGTCGAATGTAATAGAACACTAATAAATAGGGAAGTACAATTGGTAGCATACGCCGATGACATTGTAATAATGGCAAGAACACATAAGGCACTAGTTGAAACATTTATAAAGTTGGCAAAAGAAGCAGAAAAAGCAGGACTTCAGGTAAATGAATCTAAAACTAAATTCATGAAATGTTACAGAGGAAGATCCGAACCAAAGGACAAAATAAAAATACAAGACTTTGCCTTTGAAGAAGTGAAAACCTTCAACTATCTGGGAATGCGAATAAGCAATAACAACGAGAGAGAGGAGGTAATGAAGAACAGGATAATGGCCGGAAACAGAGCATTTTACGGAAACAAGAAATTAATAATGAACAAATATATAAAGAAAAAAACGAAGATAAGAATATATAAGACCCTCATAAGACCCGTAGTGACGTATGGAACAGAGGTAATGTGTCTGACAAAAGCCGAAGAGGATAAACTACGAATTTTTGAGAGAAAAATCATGAGAAAGATCCTGGGCATAGAAAAAGTGAACGAGGAACAAATCAGAAGAAGAACAAACAAAGAAATAGAGCTAGAACTGGAAAAAGAAGATATTGTCAGACACATTAAATCGATGAGGTTGGGTTGGATGGGACACGTTCTGAGAGCACAAGAAAGTAGAACCATCAAAACCATAATGAAATGGAGACCAGACGTGGGAAGACCAAGAGGGAGACCAAGAATGAGATGGCAGGATGAAGTGGAGAATGACCTGAGCACCATGCAGATCTACGAATGGAGAAAGAAAGCCCTGGATAGACGGACATGGCGAAGGGTTGTAGAAGAATCAAAGACACATGCAGAATTGTGAATGAAAAAATGGTATACGACCCACAGAAGAGAAATAGGGATTAATCCACCCTAAAAATCGGATTGAGAAAACGTCAAACGACGTGGCGAAATTTCTTATGAAATGGAGTGCCGATGATGATGATGTTACAGGCTGAAAATAGTCTCAATCGACGGACAAAATTATTCCACTTTACCCCATATTTTATGTTTTCTAAAATTCGTCTCCATCATCATCATGATGGAGACGTGTCTGTGATGTGACAGACAATGACGGCGGCGATGATGATGTGTGTGCGCGCAACACATGTCTGTCAGTCACCGTTAGCGTTTAAAATTTAAAATTTAAATCTAAAATCTAGGCAACCATGGACTGGATCAACTTTTTAATAAGGCAACCTAATACAGTTAGATTAAGCATAAAATAAGCTTTCATTTGATATAAAATACGATTAAATAACTGATGAGGGTATATTAATAATATCAATGTGTCAATGTGTATATTATCTATTATTTATTTCTTATCACAAATAAATAACAGATGAGGGTAGATGTTTCTTATACCGGATCTTAGACTATATAAACATAATATAATCGATGTCATAGATATAATGCCGTAAATGAAAACTAACTAATGAAACTATTGAACACGTCATAGCCGGTTGTTCAGAATTAGCGCTCACTGAATATCTTCATAGACATAATCTGGTTTACAAGATACTACACCAACAAATTGCACTTAAATTCGGTTTGATGAACAATGTCAACCAATATTATAAATACAAGGTGGTTCAAATTCGAATGTTCTTATGGGGAATTCGGTAACTATAAGAGATATGGAAAAATGGATGGCACATCCTCGATCTCCTTTTATAAGAAAAGCTTAATGATGAAAACCGGAATTGGATATCTTTTTTCGTTTTCGAGTTACGGCCTAAAGTTCACTTTTTCGACTTTTCGATAAATGTCGATATCTCATTTGTTTGTAAAGTTATAGAAACTTTTTTAAAGCGAATAAACTGGGCTAACGGGTTTTTAAATATATTCATTTATTTCCGAGTTATAACATAAAGTTGTGTTTTTTTAAATGGAAGCTATAGTTGGCTATGACATATTTAAATAGGTGTAAATATTTTTCTGTAACTTTACAAATAACCGAGATATCGACATTTAACGAAAAGTCAAAAAAGTAAACTTTTGGCCATAACTCGGAAACGAAAAAAGATATCGAATTCCGGATTTCATCATTAAGCTTTTCTCAAAAAAAAAGAGATCGAGGATACGCCATTAATTTTTGAATATCTCTTATAGTTACCGAATTGCCCATAAGAACATTTGAATTTGAACCACCCTTACATACCGGAACCTGTTTTGGAAAAAGAGGGAATATTACTCTATTGGGACAGACTATTAACCGATCGACACATCAACCATAATAGACCTGACAATCAGTGGTGTGATGTACTTTTTAAAATATAACATAAGGTAAATACGTTATGTTATATGAGCTTGTTCTCTTTCTAACTTAAACATTTCTGTATAGCATTGTCCTTATTATTTACTTTATAACATAACGTACTCACGTTATGTTACATTTTAAATGTACATCACACCACTGATTGTCATAATAAATAAAGATGAAAAAAATGCAGTTATTATTGATGTGGCAGTGCTTTTGTCTAAAAATATATTAATAAGATAAAACTTTAAAATATAGAACAAGTTAAATAAACTACAATAATTGGTAATATCAATTGAGCTTTCAGCGATGGTAATCGCCTTCGTCAGAAATGTTTATTAGTGACATAAAAATATACATGTGTTAGGATGGTTAACAATAATTTTAGTTTTTATTACAAAAAAACTTTTTATTCGTCTGAATAATATAAATAAAAAAGGAATATGAACAATAATTATAATGTTTGATTTATAATTGTTACAATAATATGAAAGATTTAAATTTGTGTTCGTAAACGTGTTATCCCTTTGGCGGACTCGGTTAAACTGGCTGTTCCAGCTAATAACAAAAAAACCTTAACAACGCTTAGCATTTGCTTTTTTTGTTATTAACCGCAAACATTATCCTTGAGTTCCTGGATTTCCAAATTAATTTCCAATGGCCAAGTAATGCCATGGAATGTAGCTGCAGTGACATTGTCCTGCATGCGTGTGCATGCATGACTGTGCCACCACACATGGAAACCGAATTATGTCATGTAATATAATTTTAATGTTTTAAATTTAACTTCCCTTAATTTTTAACAGTTTTCACGGATCATTGAAATCGATACTATTGGGGTGCCAACAGTATCGACTTTTGTATACCACTTTTGCGGCAAGATCTTAAACGATTCGTTGCGGTAGTTTTAGTTTTAGCATAGTAGGTAGATTAAGAAACCCAGAAGAAATGTAAAGTTAGTTATAATTGTATCGTCGACCTAGCAACAATAAATATTTCAACGCTACTTCTCTTGTTTTATTTGTTAAGCTTAAATTCGGTACAATATAATTCAGTTTTTTTTTATACATCGAGAAAAAACATAAATATTATAAAAAAAAATACATCGGTTTCCATGTATATTTTTATGTCACTAATAAACATTTCTGACGAAGGCGATTACCATTACCAATTATTGTAGTTTATTTAACTTGTTCTACATTTTAAAGTTTTATCTTATTATTATTCTCACAAGTTAATAATTTATATTTAAAAATATATTATCAACAGAACTATATGGAAACTGAAAAAATTAAGATTGTACCTATTGTAATATCTGCTACAGGTATAGATCTTGCAATCTAAAAAAATATTTATTAAATTTATGTTTAACTTCAAAATTATTTGAAAACATGCAAAGAGCAACTATTTCAATATTAGCAGACTTTATAATTTTTTATTACCTCCAATCAATTTAAAAAAAAATTGGAGGTATGGTAATCGAAAAAAAATTTCAACATTTTTTTTGGATTTTCGAGATCACCGTGTTCAGAAACGTAAAGATCTGCTAAAAGTAAAATAAAAATTTCTGTGTCGGTCTGTCTGTCGGTCGTCAAATTTTGTCGATCGATTTGCTTCCGAACCATCCAACCAATTACGACCAAATTTGGTATGGTGGTAGGGTTCACGGTGGAAAGGTGTAAATAAGGTTTTCGTCGCGATCTATCAATCAGGAGTGCCACCACAAGAAAATAATACGGGATTTTAAAAAAATATTTTGTCTTGCGATGGTTATTTTAAAGGTCTTAAAAGGCTTTATCCAGAATAGGTAATAAAATTAATCTTCTATCTGTCGTCTGTCAAAAATCACGAGTTGTCAAAGTTGAAACTTTAAGAGTGAATAACTCACGAAGTGCTGAAGGGATCTTACCCAAATTTGGTACGCAGGTACATTGATCCCAATGGATATGAGAGCATTTATAATTCTTCGATAGAAATCAGTAATGCAACATGAAAAAAATAAAATTAACTTTTTTGGCAAAAACATGAAAAAAGTTTTTGTCGATCGATTTTCTTCGGCATTTCTGCGTCGATTGCAATCAAACTTATTGGACGTATGCCTCGTGGGCTGGAATGGTGAAAATAAGGTTTTGCCAGAAAAATATTCACCAGGGCCACCACAATAAAATAAATTTTAAAAAATGAAAATGTCGTCGTATCTCTGGAAATGTTTAACCGATTCAGCTAAAATTTGGTGTGTCGATAGGGCTTTGAAAGTATAAGTATTGGTGAGAAAACAAACCGAGGCAATTGTAACAGGGCGGGCAGGTCAGAAAAATTACAGAAAATATTAACTGAAATCTTAATTTATATATTTTTTCTGCGAATTTGTCAGATGGCTTGCAAAAATAAAACAATATATTCAAAATTTTAATAAACGTCATAATTTTGTGACATATGTGTCAAAATTAGGTTAATGTTGATTTGTATACCGAGTGCAGCATAAGAATTGAGTTTAGGGCTTGTAACAATTTATTTTAGAATACAAAAATAGGTGGTTTGGTGGGAAATATTTTATAATATCGTCGTACGGACTGACGGAACGTTACTTTATAAGTAAAAGGTTCTGCCACTAGGTAGCGACCAAGTTTAGGCTGTTTGTTAAATTTTTTCGAAAATGTTTTCAGAATCAGTAAATCGACAGTCAGTAATTTACAAAAATTTATTTTCGAAAAATCCGCTAGATGACCGAAAAAATTTGTTGTACCAATCTTGGAGAAATTTTATTTGTGACTTCTTACGGTATTATGTGACGTATATAAAAATTTTGGAAAAATTTCAGTGGCGTACAAAAATAAAAAATTTTTTTCATTTTGCATTTAGTAAAAAAAACTTTTATAGATAGATTTAGGGTAGGGGGTGATACATATAGATATCTTTGCTAGGGCTACCGATATCTTTGTTAAGGCTACCACAATAGAAAATAAAAATGAATATTATGTCATCGTATCTCCGGACAAAATTTGGTGTGCTGGTGATTGGAGGTATTGCGGCAGAGAGTGACGATATTTTTTTTATATTAAATTTTATGAACATAGTATGTATAATAAGATAAAACTTTAAAATATAACAAGTTATTAACTTGTTATATTTTAAAGTTTTATCTTATTATTATTCTCACAAGTTAATAATTTATATTTACATAGTATGTATAAGAATAATATAATTTAACCCCATTACACTAATTAAAATGGTTGGTATTGTTCCTCCACCCAAATGTAACACCACTATAAGTGGGAAATAAATACTTATATTAAAAATTAAAATCACTTTATGTGCATGGAACACAAAGGCTGTATTCAAGGTTCACAAGGATGTCTGGAATTTTAATCGTCGACACAGTAACTACAAATCGAACAGAAGACCGCAAAAGAATTTTGCACATCTACTAAGTATATCGATTACAAAAATCTTATGATTCTGATCCTCACGATTGACTTCTCGATATTTTAAAAATCTATAAAATTGGCCCAACTATTATAAGACTTTTATTAATTTTTCAAGGAGATTCATTGAGCCCGCGATAGTTTTGTTTGTTAACCAAGTTTGTAAAATATTACACCAGCAAATGGCAAAGAAAGTTGGCTTGTTAGATAATTTTAGACCAGAACAGAACAGAACCAGAACAGTATTATGACTATAATACTGAACCTGTTCTTGAAAACGAATTTTTCCCTTTATATTGGGACAGGTTAATATGTATAAACAGATAGAGAAGTTAGGGCCAATTTCATAATAAAAATTAACAGGGCTCTTAAAGTTAAAGGGCGACTCGAAACATAAATGAATTTCATAATCAATTTTAACGACGACTTAATAGTTAATGGTGTTTCAACTTCCATATAAAAATTTAAATATTTTAGTCAAACTTTTATTGTCCTAAGCATACACATTTGACAAAGAATTTCTGAAATTTTCGTAAAAAATTGTTTAAAACTAAGCCATTGCGACGTCATTTCCGGTGAACCTTCGAAGAAATGGTGCGTCCTCATTATTTTTAAATAATTGTAATAGAAAAAACATCCTTCGTCCAAATTCTTGTGAAATGTATCTCGAAGACCTGTGTACAATTTCATCACAATCGGTTGAGTAGTTCTCGAGAAATCTTGAGAACCAACTTTGAACACACAGTTTCCAAAAAAAAAACCCATTAACGCGCGATCGATCTGAATTTTTGCATATGCTTTCCAACAGATAATTCACAAGCGGGTGAGTACGAGGCAAGGGGGGGGGAAAGTTTTTTGCTCAGTTTTTCGATATCTAGCTCCGTTGTCGAGTTATTGCTAATTCAAAAAATTTTGTTTTAAGAAAGCCCATTTTGCACAGAATTAGAAAAAATCTTGTATGCAACACGACGTAAAAGTGCCTTTTTATAACACGGCGCGTTGTCTATCTCGGCTGCGCCTCGATGGACAATTTTCACGCCTAGTTATAAAAAGTATCACTTTTACATCTAGGTTGCATAAATAGCTATTTTAGTGCACGTAAAAAAAAGTATTGCTTAGCAATTTTCGCATTTTTATATTAATAACGAAAACGTCAACTTTTAGTTGAGGTAATGCTACTAAAAATGTACTGCTTTTAATACGGCTGGAGAAAAAAGTTTTTTTTTTAATTTCAATTTTTTATATAATTTTTTATTTATGATATTTTACATATTACCTGCATTGAAACAGTGTCTTTCAATAGCTGTCAAGACAGTCGAAACACGACAATTTCAGACCACTGCGAATATTGGTCAAACATTAAAATGTTTCTGCCCGAGGGAGGGCAGAAACACTCAAGTTTCTTACCAACTCTGTTTCCGATTTCATTTCAACTCTGTCAGAATTAAAATAATTTTTCATTACTTCAAATAAAATTTTATTAATATGACAGCTGTCAGATTAATTCGATATTGTTGTTTATGAGTAATTTTTTTTTGCGCGCGATCGATCTAAATTTTTGAATATGGTTTCCCACCGATAATTCACCGGGTATAAGTACGAGACGAGGGGGGGGGAATTTTTTCTCAGTTTTTCGATATCTAGCGCCGTTGTCGAGTTATTGCTGATTCAAAAAATTTTCGAATTTAAAATATTTATTTTACAAGTTTCAATGCAAAAAAATTTTCTGTTTCAATCACGGAGTAATATACATAAGTTAGGAGAGTGCACTCGTTCAGTTATAGTGGTCATATAACGCACGCTTGAAAAGAGAGACGGCGCGAGACAGAGAACTCATCGTTAGACCGTTCATTTCACGAGTATAGCCTGCAAATCATATAGTTTAAAGCATTTTCCACAATTAAACTAGGCACCTTCAACGTTTCATTCTATTTATTATTTTTTATTGGTATTATTCATAAACTATAAAGTATTACTTACTACAAAAAACTAAAAATATTAATATTTAATTACATAAGAAGTAGAAATAACATCAATTTGAATACCAGTCGCTAAAATAATTTTCAGTTTGCAATTTGAATATTTTATTTTTCTCCTTAAAGTTCGATTTAGTTTTTAATTCCGTGCCTTTGAAGTATTACCTTTTCAACAATTAGTGTTTTAGCGTAAAATATTTACTTTCTATATTCTATTGATAATAAGGAATCCTGGTTAAATTTACTTCCAGTGCCCTTGCATTCCGAGATAACGTTTGTTTTGCATGGCGGGATCCACAAAACACATTGCAATTTTCGTTTAGTCTGTGTAAAGCATTCATTGTTAAATCATTGTTGACTAAAAATATTGTTAAAAATATGGGTTACAAATGTTTTGTGCCTTATTGTCGTTCGGGATATGCATCCTGTAGCGAAATTGTATCTTTATTTTCACTCCCTAAAGATCCTGAGGTGTTGAAAATTTGGATTAAAAATATACCCCGTGCTGATAAAATTTTGAGTCGAAAAGACCGAGTTTGTGCGAAACATTTTGATTCTAAATATATATTATATTCTCTTCCAAAATAATAATCTTTTAAAAAACTTTTTTAAATTTATTATTATTTAAAAGTATGATAAAGTTATGGGCATACATCCAATTTTTTATATTTATTAACATAATTTATGTAATGTGTCTTAATTTTTTAAAATTCGGTTCACAAATAAGGCCAGAAAAAAATATTTAAATTTAGACTAATTTAACTTCAAAAAACACAAAAGGACAAAAGTAAACATAACCCACAAAATGTTATTACCGATTTCATTAATTATTTTGTTAGTTTATAATCTTACAATACGAAGTTTTTAATAATCACCCAAATATTCTGATTATAGAAATATTGAACTATCAATAAAATAGATTTTGAGGTGAATTTTAATTTTATGCAAATTGTCCATTCTTATATAATTAAATATTAATACTCTTATTTTATATAATTGGTAATACATTATAGTTCATAAATAATATCAATAAAAAACAATAAATGTAATGAAACGTTGAAGGTACCTAGTTTAATTGTAGAAAATGCTTTAAACCCTATAAAATACATGGTTTGCAGGCTATACTCGGTGAAATGAACGGTCTCACGATAAGTTCTCTGTCTCGCGCCGTCTCGCTCTCCAAGGCGTGCGTTATGTGGCCATGCGTTAGCCGGTCGCTAGATACCAAGCAACCTCTCCTAACTTAGGGAGCGTTCATAAACTACGTGGTTTGGCCAAGGGGGGGGAGGGGTTAGGTAGAAAGCTACGCAGGGCTACGTGAGGGTACGGGGGGATTATAGTCAAGCTACTTAGTTTTCTTCAATTATTATGAAAGCAATTTTCAGAATATAAGCGACAACATAATATGGATATTTATTTCCGTATTTGGATTTCTTTTATTTATATTTTATATAGGTGCGCTATTTGTTTAAAAAAAAATATCGGTGTTATTCATTTTTTATACCAAATAATTTTTAAATAGTTTTGTTAACAGAAAACATAACATGTCTTCTGGACTTTATAGGAAAAAAAAACTACGTTCCATCTAGGGGGGGGGGGGGGGGGTTATCATAGTAAAAGCTACGTTAAGCTATATGATGGGAGGGAGGGGTTCTAAAGAGGTCAAAATCAAACTACGTGGTTTATGAACGCTCCCTTATGTATATTACTCCGTGGTTTCAATGCAGGTAATATGAAAAATAGTATGTGTGGCCCGGGGTGAAACGCGATTTCAGACGAAGGTGATGCCAGCCCTCACTTCACTCGGGCAGGCAAATTTCACCCTCGTCTGAAATCGCTTTGTTTCACCCCTTGCCAAACAACATACTATTAATTTAATCTTATTTTAAATTTATTTTAGGTTATAATGCAAATTATAAGTTTGCTCAAAATGTGCGACGTAGGTACAGGTCGCACTTTTATGGTACTTTTCGCCCTGTATAATAAAAATGTTCAATGCTCATAGACGCATGCGCATTATCATTTTCAGTTTTTTCTCGACTTTTCGCTTATTTTTCAGAATTTTTGAAAAACAAATTTAAAGTATAAAAATTCGCGACAAGTGAAAGCTGTGTACCAAATTTCAGCTCTCTAAGACTTCGGGAAGTTGGTTAAAAATCACTGCAAAAACGTTCATGCACACGGACAACGCTCACGTTAAGTTAAATAAAAGCTTTTAAAGAAAAATGTTTCTTATGTTCAGATTCGAACCTACGATGGTTTTAATTGCTTTGCTAGTTAGCAAATTCCTGGACAACTGCGCCACAAACCTAACTTTATTTAATTTATTATTTTTTTTATTTGTTAATAATTTTTACTTTATATTTTTAAATATATTTAAAAATACTGAATATACAGGGCGTATTTTAAAGTACCGCCATCATTGTGACATTGTAAGTACCTGCTGAAAATACGGTAGATCAATATTTTTAGTTTAAAAAATTTGTCAAGCTTTAGCGCTCCCATTACGATGGCGCCTGAGGCAAAGCCTCTGTCGCGTCACCCTTGCTACGGCACTGTAATGACAAATTATTTATAAATAAAAAATCTAATTAAACGACTCGGTTATACCATTAGGCCAGGCGGCAAGTAATGTAAACCGTAAAAAAATGTTGGCAGAGCTTTTATTGTTTTAAATGGTTTATTAAGGTGTGATATCAAGAATCTATATTTTCTCTTCACCCCTGAGGCCCGCGTCCATCTCCGTGAGTCTACAAAGGTACAAATTTTTGGTTTTTCGGTAGTATCTCGTTTTCTCTTTGTCGTACGGCCAAAATGGTCCTGTATGAAATTAAAGGTGACAAAATTTTGTACAAAATAGTTCCTTATCATTTTTTCATGGGACTTTTAATTTTGAAGCAGTAACCGCGCGAAGTTGTGAGAGTTTTGGCAAATGCAGTAAATATTGATTCTTTCTTACCAAATTCCACTCACCTACCAGGTTACTTACAAAATGCATCATGTCTAGCGTATATCTATATATATAAAAATGGATGTATGTATGTATGTATGTATGTATGTTCCTTATAGACTCCTAGACCGCTTGACCAATCTTTATGAAATTTGGTGTATAAGCTAATTACGATGCTGCGAAGAAGATAGGCTACTTTAGAACGGCTTTCAACAAACTTTAATAAAATATGTGGCAAATAGTGCCTATTCATCGGATCAACAGATCGACGGATCAACGGATAATTGGATTAATTTCCCTATATAGGACATTACCCTTTCAGTACAAATGTAAAAGTTTCTGTGAACATAGAGACTACTTTGTTAGATTGTTAAACTCATCTTAGATAAAATACATTCAATGCCACCAAAAAAAGCAGCTGTTGGAAATAAATCATCAAAGGCTAAGAAACTCAGGGAAAAAAGAGCTGCTGAAACGGAGGAAGAACGTGAAGCTCGGCTTTCACAAAACCGCAATAGAGCTTCAACGTCTAGAGCTGCTGAAATGGAGGAAGAACGTGAAGTATATAAAAGAGCTTGTGTGTATGTTTGTTCGCTATACACTTCTAGACCCTTCGACCGATTTCAACCAAATTTGGAACACATACTCAGTAGGACTTGAAAAATGTTTTAGTGCAAGAAAATGTTAAAAAAGTTGAAGGAAAAGTGACCGATTAACGAGATTCACGTAATTTCCCCCCCCCCCCAAAAAAGGTGCATTTTGCCAGTCTACCCCCAAATTTCGAATTTTGGATCCAAAATAGTCTAAATCGTTTGTACCTGTTTGTACCTTCATTATTTTTGTTTGTACCCATTTTGTTTTTCAGACAAATATTTTTGTTTTATTTCAATTTAAAATCCGGGGGGAGGGGCTAAGGACATTTAGCAGAATGTCATTATTAGAAAATTTGAAATATTTCAAAATCAAAACTGGTACAAACGAAAATAAGGAAGGTACAAACGATTTAGACTATTTTGGATCCAAAATTCGAAATGGGGGGGGGCGAAATGCACCTAAAAAGGTATTTTGAGCTTCACAAATAAATCAGCAGCGGAAAGCAAGACTGGAAATCATTGGAGTACTCAGACTAAAGCAAAGCATTATATTTATAATGAGACCCCGGGCGAAGCCGGGTATCCAGCTATAATTTATATGGCAGAACGTTCGCCGAGTCACTTGGTATATTAATTCTGAGGCGGTACGATGTTCTAGAATTTTACAAATAATTTATATGGTTCAAGTTCTGAAGCGATACGAAGTTCGCCGGGTCGGCTAGTAGCTAAATAAAAATTCTCGTCCGATGTATTGAATATATAGCTACATAGGTTAAATATTTTCAAACTCAAGTTTCTTGAGAATGTCTGGATATCTGGCCCTATTATTTTGCGAGAGTGATATTCAACCTCTGGCCTTTATGTCCTATAAATATAAAAATTTTTTAAATTCCGTCTACCCCGGGTTTCCCTTGTTAAATATATTCAACGGGAACAGTAAGAATTAGATATTCCTGCGTTGATGTCAAGTCAAATATCCCCAACCTTACGATTTACAAATTTTTAAACAACAGAGGGAAATTTTCGTATTTCAAAAGGCGGAGCTTGTCGTATAAATAGCAAGTAAAGCAACTAGAAAATTTTGTTAAACGTGTTGTCTACCTAAATTAATTTTAAAATACTTACCATAGCTTATAACTTATATTATTATGACCCATTGAGGATATATTCAAATTAAATAATACACTTTCCTGGATTCAATTTTTATTTGAATTATTATTTTGTATAGAGTGTAATATTTTATTTGACGGTAAGATGTCAGAGTAGTTTTAATTTTAATTTAAGCTTTTTATAGGAGTATGTTGATAAAGACTGATTAGTCGAAACTAGTCCATAAATAATAAATTTTAATTGAGGAAAGTGTATTATTTAATTCATAACTTATAAGCCCTTTCGTGTTCGTGAATCAAAGCTAGGTCCTTATACTTCAGCCTTAACTTTGACTACGATTGGTATTCGAGACTATTTAATGAACAAATTTCATTTTTCAAAAAAGAGAGTAGCACCCTAACCGGGCCCACGATTTAAAAATTTTCCGAATGACATTATGTTAGTTTGGGCCTAAATTAGAAGTATAAAAATTAAATTTTATGGACTTGTGGTGACACAAATTCACCATCAAATTAAGCCGTATTTCATAAACGGATTATCCTAATAATCCGATAACAATTACTATATAAGTAATTACATTTTGTAAATTTAACAAGACTTTTAGAAATAAAATAAACTACCCAATAAAATGTAGTTCAATAACTAAGGATAAAACATCCCTAAAATGGTGACCCCGACAAAGAACAATAACAAACAAATACGAACAAAGACGAATTAACCCCAAACCTAAAGATGACGATTTCAGAACGAACACAATGTACCAAAAGTGACCATTGACAGTACAACCGGTGGTAATGAGAAGACGACTAGGATCTACTATGCACACGACTGCAACCGTTAACTTGAATTCAAGCGTTAACCCAACCGCAACCGTTAACCCGACAGCAACCGTTAACCCGACAGCAACCGTTAACCCGACAGCAACCGTTAACCCGACAGCTACCGTTAACACGACAGCGACCGTTAACACGACAGCGACCGTTAACCCGACAAGCGACCGTTAACCCGACAAGCGACCGTTAACCCGACAGCAACCGTTAACCCGACAGCGACCGTTAACCCGACCGCAATCTAAATATGAATTCCACCGTTAACTCGACAGCAATTGTTAACCGACCTCGAAAAACAACTCGACCATTTACATCATTCGATCACGCAATCTCACTAGGAAGGGGGTAATGTGGTGACACAAATTCACCATCAAATTAAGCCGTATTTCATAAACGGATTATCCTAATAATCCGATAACAATTACTATATAAGTAATTACATTTTGTAAATTTAACAAGACTTTTAGAAATAAAATAAACTACCCAATAAAATGTAGTTCAATAACTAAGGATAAAACATCCCTAAAGACTATTCAAAAGTACGACCGAAATTCACGATAAACTAGAACCAACTATTGAATTGGCTACCTTCATAAAGTTGACTCCGCTCATTCCTTAAAGTTATTACAAAATATAAAATTAAAGTTAAAATTGGTGTTATTTATTATTGCAATACTCAAACGAGTTAGGTTGTACTTTAGGTTGAATGCGTATCTTACCCTAAGAGGTAAGATAAGAAGAAACATTCCCCTAGGACGTAAAAAAACTCGAAAATGACGGATCTCCCAAAGCTGGAACTCTAAAAATTACAAATTATTCAACGATGTTAATTACCGAGCGGGTGTAAGTGAACTGATGCAAGCCACGCCCCGTACAATTACCAGTCTCGGTAGACAAACTCAGAGCGCACGCACCGTCAACAGAATTAATTGAATATATTTCATAAATCAAAGAAATTCTTACCTGATTAAATTTAATATATCAATTTCGGGCATTGTTACTACATTGTGCTTCTCTATAAAAATAATGTAGTCTCCTGGAAGAAGTCCGACTTTATCCGCGGGCAATCCCTTTTCAACACATTCTATTCTAGGTGGGTTCGTCCATACAACAGAAAATCCAAGGCCGGATTTTGGAGTACGAAATAATTTTTTAGTCATAGTGAATGGGGTTCTACCATTTTTATTTCCCGTAGCTTTCCTCTGTAGTGCAGCAGGAATTGCATCAGGACCTTCCGTTGGATCTAATTCTAAATACCGCAAAAACAAGTTTTCCTCTGCATCTTTTAGATGTTGATTTGAGAGTGTTGGATTTGATGTTATACTAATTTCCAAATCAAAATCGTCGTCATCTATAAATTCTTCATGATTTGCTTCCAACATTTTTATGTTTTCAATTTCAATTAATTTGTTATGGGAGTGTTTCGACATCAACCTGTGAATTAAGATAAAATCAATATTACTTATCTCTTTCTTGGAAACTAATAAATTAGGCAAGCGGTTTACCCCTATTTTCAATTCACTAGCCGACCAATCAGCGTTCAAGTAGCTAAAATTGATTTTAATCAATTTCTTATATTATTATTATTATTATAAGAGAGAGAGAGCGAGAGAGTGCTTATTTATGAGTAGTGAAATCATTGAACCTCCCTCGAGAACAATTGAAGATCAAAACACGGAAGAACCCACATATGCGGAAACCATTGAAGTTATAAATAAGATGAAAAATGGAAAATCACCCGGAAAGGACGGCATTTGTGCAGAACTGATCAAGTACGGAGGAGAAACTTTACAGAAGACGATATATGACCTAATAAAACAGATATGGACAGAGGAAAAAATGCCAAAACATTGGCGAGACGGTGTCATAATTACTTTGAAAAAGAAAGGAGACGCAGATAAGTGTGATAACTACCGTGGAATAACCCTACTAAATGTTACCTATAAGGTGTTAGCCACATTGATAAATAAGAGACTTCAAGAAAATACAAGAGCTATAGTAGGAGAATACCAGTGCGGCTTTCAGGAAGGCAGATCGACGGTGGACGCAATATTCATGTTGAGACAGATACTGGAGAAAAGTCACGAATATAACATTGATATGCACATGGCCTTCGTTGACTTCAAACAGGCATTTGACAAAGTGAATAGAGCTGAATTAATAAGAACGATGCAGGAAATGGGAATACCAAACAAAATGATAAATTTGACGTGCATGACTCTAAAAGAAACAGAAGCCTGTGTCAGAACTGCAAGCGGAGACTCCAGAAATTTTGTAATAAATGCGGGAGTGAGACAGGGAGATGTGTTGTCTCCCACGCTGTTTAACTTGGTCTTAGAGTCCATAATCAGAAAGACAAAAACACATGGAACAATAACAAACAGAGAGGTGCAGGTTGTAGCGTACGCAGACGACGTACTAATAATATCAAGGACACAAAGAAAATTAATAGAAACAATCCAGAAAATAAGAGACGCAGCGGAACCAATGGGATTGAAAATAAATCAAGCAAAAACAAAATACATGCGTCACCAAAGGCGAGAAATGGAGAAGGGGCCCGGACTGAGAGTAGGAAATGAGACATATGAGAAGGTTCAGGAGATTGTCTATCTTGGAGTCCAAATAAGTAACAGAACCGGAAGACAGGAAGAGGTTAAAAGAAGGATCCAACAAAGTAACAGGGCATATTATGCAAACAGAAATCTACTGAAAGACGGAAATTTGTCGAGAACAACTAAGACAAAAATATACAAGACACTTATAAGACCGGTACTAACCTATGCAACAGAAACGATGAGTTTCAGTCGGAAGGAAGAGGAAGACATGAAGGTGTTTGAGAGGAAAGTGATGAGAAAGATATTGGGTCCAAAAATAGAAAACGAACAGGAAAGTAGACCAATGAGAAACAGTGAGATTCAGGACGCTATGAACAACGAGGACATAGTAAAAGTGATCAAATCTGGTAGAATGGGATGGCTGGGTCATGTGTGGAGAAGAGAAGAGGACACGATGATGAGAAAAATCACTGAGTGGAAGCCGATGGAGGACCGGACGAGAGGGAGACCGAATCTAAGATGGCATGACCAAGTTATGGAGGATCTGAGGAAAATGGAAATTTTCAATTGGAAAGAGAAAACCAAGAATAGACAGTACTGGCGAGAAGTTGTAATAAAGGCAAGAACAGATAATAGATTATGATTTTGAAATGTATAGTTATGAGGACTAATCCACCTCAAAAACGGATGTGTAAAGTCTCGAAAGAGACTGTCAAAATTCCTACAGGAATAAATGACTTATTATTATTATTATTATTATTATAGTGAAATCATTTTCAGCCACTAGAACGTTGATTGGTTGGTTACTGTAGTTTCTAAACAAGTTTTAAAGGGTAAACCGATATGCATGAAATTAATTTTGCACTAAATATTCAAATAAAATTAATAAATAATATTAAAATGTTCAATCATGCACTTAGCCGTAATTATAATTATATGTTGATATTTTTATTAAACTTCATGTGGTTAAATTGTCAGTATATTTCTAATGAGAGTAAACCTCAATATAATAATAAAATAAGATATTATTTTAATTACACTCTACTCATAGGTATATTTTATTTTTATTTTTGTGACTCATTTTGACTATAGTTGTATTCTTTTCACCTATTTTAAGTGAGATTGTACTGAGATACTCAGGTACTCAGTTAAATGGGTGTTCTTTTCACCGTTTCAACAGATGTGCTGTGCCGTGCCGAACTGAGTTTTAACTGAGTAAATCACCTCCCACCCCAACCTAATTGATCTTGCTTTTTCGAAGTGTTACAACTGAGTACGAACTGAGCTAAATTGGAAAATAGCCTGGATTGGTCGGTTTAAAGAGGTTAACGCCTCATTTGTTTTTGTGGAGGTTATGGTTATAGTGGTTATAGTCACGTTTATGTTATGTTGAGATTGAGTTGATAGTAAACATTGGTAAATATGATTTGGTTGGGTAAATAATTTTTGTATCATGGTTGGTAGTGTACTTTTGTTGTTCTTTTCACCTTATAGTAGAGTCCACGGACCACCAAAAGTCGTCTAGAAATGATTTCTGTTGGCCCGTGGGAGTTAAAAGCTGGAACCTATTTTAATTTGTTCTTTAATCCCTAAATAACAAAATTCCGTTGGTCGTCAAGAATTCGTCCTATACAGGGGGGTGTAGGGAGAAAATTGCAAAAATTACCCCAAAAACAAGTTAACGTTATTTAAATCAGTAAAACAAAAGGCACATTTTTGTCGTTTCAAAATATTGAAAAAATAAATTTAAAGGGCTTAAAATCAATTTTTAAACTGCGCTATTACTATAAAAGGATATGGAAAGACATGCACGTTTTACGCTGTAGCCAACAATTCAAAAAAATAAATGAAGGAAAAAAAACTAAAAAGTTTTTTATAAGCCTTCAGTCGAGATGACCTTATCATATTAGATAAGGTACTACCTTCAAATATCCAGCCACTGTTTATATTGACGTCAAACGAGCAGCACCAACTTTTGTTTTAAGATGCAAAAGTAGATTGTTTGACAAAAATATGGACCGCGACACCTAGACTGCACAGAGAGAACTATATTATATTTAATATAACAATTGTGAAAACCTATTGCACAAATTGTTTCCAAAATAGTGACGAGAATAAATTGTACTAACCAACAACACAATGTTGGATAACTGCCTTTTTGCATTCACTTGAACAATTTTTACTATTTATTCATATTCAGTTTGAAAGATCTTTGTATATATTATGAAGTTTAAGACAATAAAATACTTATTTAGTAATAGAACTTCTTGAAATTCACATTGCACAATTGTTATACCATATATGTGAAACATGTATAAGAGGTACTCCAAATTATTTCAATTTTTAAAATTTTGTAGTATATAAAATTGCACAAAGTTGTGTTATTCTATGGAACAATTTTGTTTAATTAGAATTGCTCCAAATTATTGTAGGTGTTTAAAATAATTGTACTACTAAATATTATGTAATTGTTTATTATTATTACATATAAACATGTTTATTATTAAAAACCAAATTAAACGTTAAAATAATGGGTTTGTTCCAACAAGCAGTTCTTTCCGGTTCTAGGACTGATGCGCATGCTCTTTATCGAAATTTGCAAGCATTAAAGATCATTTTCGTTAAAATTTTAACTAAAGAGCATGCGTATAGTCCGAGAACTGGAAAGAACTGTTTGTTGGAACAAGCCTAATAATTAAATAGAAATTAATTAGGCGATTACTATTATTAAGATAAGGTATTAAAAGTTAAAAAAAGAGGTAATTATAAATAATACAATTAGAATACAAAACTTAATTAAGTTAAAATTTACTTAAAATTACACTTTAAATTTAAAAATTGAAGACCCTGATGCAAAAAGGAGACATATGGAAAATTTTGAAAAATGAGATTATTGCAGAGCTAGGTACTAAAACGAGCATTCTTTACTTGGTGAAAAAATGAAATACTTATTGTTAATGAAAAACAGAGGTACAAGTGAAAATCGCATATCCTTTCGTATAAGAGCATATTAAATAAAAATTTGTATTTTACGTTTCCGGAATAATTTACAATTTGTTACTTATTTCCATCTTGCATCAGAGTCTTCAATTAAGCATCAGGCTGGAATTGGAATAATTACATACAAACTATAAATTATTATGGAAATAATAAACAATGCATTAATTTTAACCTGTTCAATAATATATTTAAAAAATTTGTCCGGGAATCGTTTTCTTGTACCCAATATGGGTATTAATTCTTTTAAATCGCCATCATTTAAGGTAAGAAAAACGTCCTTATCAATTTTGTTTTCTGGAAAGTAGTAAAATAAAGCATTAGAAATGAACGTTCCATATTGTAGTCAAAATGAATTACAAGTTTATATATGTTTTGTAAAGTTGTAAATAGTAAATATGCATTTTTACATTAGAAATACCAAAAATATAGTTTAAATTTAATTTTTGAGCATAACGTTTCTTTTTAATATAATTATATAAAGGCAAAGGAGTACATAACAGTTTAATTTGCATTTTTAGCAAAGATCTGTCTTGTACTATGGAGGCGTCAATTATGCAACATAAGCAAATGCTCACCTGTGTTGCTACGTCGGGTGTGACGCTTTTCGCGGCTAATAAAAATTAAAAATGGCTTACCACGAAACACTTCAATCAAGGAAGGTATTCCCCAATCTTCCAAAAGGTCGATCACAAACTGATCACCCATATCAAAACAAAAGACGGGCACCTAGTATCAGTTAAAAGTTATATTAAACATACTAGGTAATGCTTCTTTGTGTGGATAAATAAAAGTAATAATAATTGATTATATAGTTAGTTGAAATTTTCCAATTGCTTAGATATTTTTAATATTTATAAATTAAGCTATTTTTATTAGTACTAATTATATTAACATTAAAAAACATGTACTTACCTATCTAAAATATTAAAACACCCCGATAACGATAATTCACTTATCCAATGCTTTAACGGTCACCTTATGACGCTTCAGTATCACACATAAAAAATGCTAATCAACTGCAGACATGCAGATTTGCAGAAAGTTTACTCGGTTCATATCGTATAGGCCGATGTTAATTAAAAGACTCATCAGTATTATAATATATCATAATTTCAAAGTCGCATTTAATTTAGTTAAACAATGCTTTATAAATCGTTATAATTTTATTTAAAAATTTTGCAAACCACATATTTTATTTATTTTTTAACAATTATTTGAAATGATAATATATTTGTAGAATTATATTAAATAATTCCTTAAAATAATGTTAGCACAAACTTGTAATACAATTTTGAACAACAGTTTTTGATATAACGTAACAATTGTACAAATAACTTCTCCAATTGCGTTTAAACAACTTTGTGCAATTATTTTACAATGCTTTTCTCTCTGTGTGAGACTCGAGTTTCGATCTTACTCTAGCGAGATGGATCTCATCGGTCAGTGGCTGGTGAGCGCAGCACCAAATTCTGCCAAAGTCTCCACTCGCTAGATGTTGCTAGACGCTAGATGTTGTAGTCGCTGCTTGAAGTTTTAAGCAATGCAAATTACGAGTGGAGACTTTGGCAGAATTTGGTGCTGCGCTCACCAGCGACTGACCGATGAGATCCATCTCGCTAGAGTAAGATCGAAACTCGAGTCTCAGTCTAGGTGTCGCGGTCCATATTTTTGTCAAACAATCTACTTTTGCATCTTAAAACAAAAGTTGGTGCTGCTCGTTTGACGTCAATATAAACAGTGGCTGGATATTTGAAGGTAGTACCTTATCTAATATGATAAGGTCATCTCGACTGAAGGCTTATAAAAAAAAAAAAAAACTTTTTAGTGTTTTTTTTTCCTTCATTTATCAAATTACAGTCGATAATAATTATATTGAAATTTGGTTTTCTAAATTTTAATATCTTTTTATAATTCAAAAAAATTCCTTATTGAAACTACATATTTTACACTTACGGCGCCATTCATATCTTTATTTGTAAGAATATCGAAAAATTTCTATTAATAACGTGGAAGACAGGAGTTTCGACTAACCAATGCATATTTTACATTTTTGATTATGTCTACTCTGAAATATTTAAATGAATTTCTTGTAATTGTAATCAGAGGTGTTAGGAAGGTCGACTCTCGCTTGATCTATAAATAAGAACGTCGAATCACGCATGCAAGTACAACAGAATGGTTTTTTTTAAAGCCAATTTTTATTATCATTATATTTAACATTCTTTTATTAAAATTATTAAAAAAAATTAAAACGATTCGAGTGAGAAAAAATAATAAAAAAATAAATTTTTATTTAGTCGAGTTTATTGTGTATCGAACCTGTGATGAACAAACGCACAACATCATAATATATTATACTGCAAACTGCTGTAGTTTACCATCTTACCACGGAACATATCGAAATCGCGTTTGAATTTATAATGATTTCAGAGTTTTTAATCTCTTATTTTTCAAAATATTTAAAAATAGTTTGGTATTATGTTTTACCCGCCTAATTATTATAGCATTAATATTTTCTAATATTTTAAAAATAATGATAATAAAAATTGACTTTAAAAAACCGAGTTGTATTTGCATGCGTGATTCGACGTTCTTATTTATAGATCAAGCGAGAATCGACCTTCCTAACACCACTGATTACAATTACAAGAAATTCATTTAAATATTTCAGAGTGGACATAATCAAAAATGTTATTAATGGAAATTTTTCGATATTCTCACAAATAAAGATATGAATAGCGCCGTAAGTGTAAAATATGTAGTTTCAATTTGGAATTTTTTTGAATTGTTGGCTACAGCGTAAAACGTTCATGTCTTTCCATATCTTTTCATAGTAATAGCGCAGTTTAAAAATTGATTTTAAGCCCTTTAAATTTATTTTTTCAATATTTTGAAACGACAAAAATGTGCCTTTTGATTTACTGATTTAAATAACGTCAACTTGTTTTTGGGATAATTTTTGCAATTTTCTCCCTACACCCCCCCCCCCTGTACAGGACGAATTCTTGACGACCAACGGAATTTTGTTATTTAGGGATTAAGGAAGAAATTAAAATAGGTTCCAGCTTTTAACTCCCATGGGCCAACAGAAATCACAATTTGATGACCGGAGAACTCTACTATTATGTTTTTCTCACTTTGACTCAGTTAATACCTGTTCGGTTCAGCTCACTTCGTCTCAGTTGTGTACCTGAGATGGAAATAAAATAGGTGAAAAGAATACAGCTTATACCTATATACAATCGTCTTTAAACAGAAAATGAAATAAATTAAATCTACTCCTCTATATTAAGGAATAAGCTAAATATGCAACGTATATGCAAAAAATGTTGCATAAAAATGCCACATTTTTTGCAATTCTTTTTTTATCTCCACATATATATATCTATACCGCGTGATCGACCTGAATATAGGGAAATAACATAAGGAATTGATTTTTTCTAAATTCCTGCTTCCCATTAGAGCGAATAAGTGTAACAAACCACCCTCAATAATTTAATTAACAGGTAAACATAAAATAATTTAAATTAGCTCGACTCAGTAAAAATTTTGTTAAAAATATTATTTAGATAAACACATGGTTACGAAAATTTAAGAAAGATTCTTACGGTCAAAGTACCGGAGGACCCAATTATATAGGTCAATACTCGACCTAGAAAACCATAAAAATCATTTATCTGACTTTTATTATTTTTAGTATCTTTATGTGAAATATTCAATATTCAACCATATGAACAGTTAATGCTAGATTGCAAATTATTACATTGACAAAAATCAAAACACAAATTATAATTTAATAATTAAAACTCGTTTTATAATAGTATATTCTGAAACAAGTTTGGAATAGGCATTCCAAACGTGTTTCAGACTATACTTTCTATACGACTATTAAAATAATAAGCTGTATAAGTTTTGACCGTAATTAGAATTTGTAAAAATGAGAATTTTTTTTTGTTCGCGATCGATCTGAATTTTTGCACATGCTTTCCTACCGTTAATTCACTAGGGGAGAGTTGAGGCGAGATGGGGAGAAGTTTTTGCTCAGTTTTTCGATATCTAACGCCGTTTTCGAGTTATTGCTAATTCAAGTTTGTGTGGCGGAAACGCAGCAATAACTCAAGAACGACGCTAGATATCGAAAAACTGTGCAAAAAATTGTCCCCCCTCGTACACACTCCTTGTAAATTATCGGTAGGAAAATATGTGCAAAAATTCAGATCAATCGCACGCAAAAAAGTTTACTCATTTGACAAACTTGATTTTTGTTGATGTGTAAATAAATTGAGTTCTAAAATTTGGTAATAGATGTCACTTCAAATAGTAGTCTATTCTTTGCTCTAATTGGTCTAATCTGTGTGAGAATAATTATTTTCGCACCGATATCGGTGTGAGAATAAAAAAAAGAAAGAATGTAGATATTCTGTATTTAAAAATAGAATCAGAATGCCCACATTCTATGATAGTCGTATAGAAAGAATTATTAATCAGTCGTTTCCCCAGTCGTTTTCGAGCAGTCTTTTTGCCAAGCTGTTCGAGCCTTGTTTTGTTTTAGAGCAAAAGAGACGTCGTGGTCCCCTCTTTTTCTTTTTGCTATCTGAACTCAAGTTCAAATTCGTATTTTTTTTTATTGTGTTAGATTCATTCAAATCAATTAATATTAACTATCATTAACGCCGCGTCGCGAATAAAATATTGTGTTTTGATTTTCTTCAATCGTAAGGTAAGAACAAATTGATTTTACAAATGTTTTTCTTTTATAAATAGGTATTAACGAGTCGAGCTTATAATTTTACTTATTGTTTTTTTTTTATCAACATAAAGTTCTCTTTTTTTTGCAATTGATTCATGTTTAATTGTAAATTATAAATCTTAATTTTTTTTATTAAATAAATAACTAATTGAAAATCCAAGCGTTGTTATTTTTTTGTGCAAAGATAGAGATTCTCTTTTGGTTTGATCCTACGTCTTCTGAGCTTTCCACGTTACATTTAGTACAAGTTTTGTTAATTTCTTGTCAATAAAAAATTGACTGGTGGCAGCTTACCGAGAGGAACTCACAAGGACGTTTTTACACCACGATCGGTGGTCGCTACGACGCAGGGTTTTACAATTATTGGGCACGGTGTCTTCTGATTATTAATTGTTAACAGCTCGATAGTAAAATTAAGAAATAGCGCTATTAAAAATATATTAGCAGACTTGGTCACGTCGCATTACTCGTATGTAGTTGCCGCATTGCTATTGTTTAAATAACCGATGCAATAATATTTTCGCATAAAAATATTTTCTTCAGCAGACCAGTTCATTGCTAACCAAAGTAATATTATTCTATCAAAGTAACTTGTTGGTAATATTTAGTTTTCAAAATCTCAAATAATTATTTGACATATAAGTCTATCACTTTAAAATTCAAAACATCTTATAAATCACAGACGCGGAAACATTAATAATAAACAAATTATTGTAAAACATAATTAAAATTTATTATCAATTGAAAAAGTACAGTTTAAAAAAGATTCAATGCAATATTTTCTTTGTACAATGTAAATATTGATGATCAAGTTTTAACCATATCACTATTTTAGAAAACCTAAAAAATGCACACACACTTTTCAGAACTAAAATGTTTTTAAGTTATCACAATTAAAATACACTGTAAGTATATGATATCGCAAACGTTTTCACCATACTATGGCATCATCAGGCAATGTATTAAAAAGAATATTTAGAGAGAATCCGTTTAAATAACGTTCGGGGTGGTGGGAGTGGGTAATTTTGGAAAGGAAAGGGTTTTTTTTTTAAATGGAAGGGGTGTAGAAGTAAATGTTCTAATAGGTTAGATAGAAAGGGGGGGGGTATTAAAAAATTACTATTTGAATATGTTTAATACAGGCGAGTTGTTTAAATCTGATTGATTATTAACCTCGGGTCATATTTCACTCATTTCGGACGAATCAGAGAGTCGCATTTGGAGCTGTCTGAGCGGAGACAAATGCTTGTGCACATCTGCCTTAGGGCAATATTCGAATATTTCCCAAGGGCAATATTCGAATATTGGCCTTGGACGGTCTTCGAACGTGTCTTATAAATTTAGTTTCGGGCGGAGACGTTCCAGCTCCCGAAATTTAAATTTTGTCTAAAAATGTCAAACAAACGCTAAGTAACGTGCTCTCTAGTGTAATCGAAACACTAATATTAAAATATACTACTCTCATTTTGTATATATGTTATGCTACACTTTATCCCAACTCGTACGCACTAGCTACTTTGGTTATTTAAAATTTTTTGTCTATCTTCAAGACTTTTTGTGCTGTTTTATTTCTACAACTTGCTTCTAAATTTAGTTGTTTGTTATATTTTCACATTCATACGTAATTCGATTTCGCCCTTTGGGCACCAATATAATTCGCATGCGTAAAATTTTGCTACATTTTAATAAAACTTTTTCATTTTCGGATTAAAAATTTTCTGTTACATTTTAAGTTATCCTAAATAATACCTGATTGAATGTCAATGTTAAAAGATGCTTTTATTTTGTGTATTTCGGGTTTTTAAATTTTTGCTTCTCGGTAGTCGATCGTGCTATTCCAGCTTTCCTTTTTCTTTTAATAGGTTTCTCCCTTCACCACAATATAAATGTCACTGTCAAAGTTTTGCGGGTTACGTTTAACAATGAAATCCTAACCTAATTTAGGTTAATTTAATCCAGATGGCAGATGGCGCTAATTATTAAAACTTGACAAAAATCTGACATAATAAAAATAATTTAAAATACATAGCAAATTTTTTATTCTCGATTAATAATCTTGAAAACAGCCCTCGAGCGCAAAAAATATCTCGAGTATTTACCTTCGACCAGGCCTCTCGTCTGCTTTCCCTCGGGCTGCGCCTTCGCGAAAGCAATACTCAAGGCCTGTCCTCAGGAAATACTCGAATATTTTTCGCACCCTAGGGCTGTTACATACGACTATTTAATAATAATGAAGAATATTTTAATTTATTAATTTCCATAGTTTCTAAAAATTCTAGTTTTTTACTTTTTGACTCTACATGCAAAATTTCGTACCCCCCCCCCCTATTTGTGATTAGTGTCTAATAGGTGTTTCGCGAAAGTAGATTTTCCGTCTGCAAGTTTATGGGATCGCGTGTGTTCATTAAATCGTGTTTGGAAAGATCTGCCTGTATGACCGATGTATTTTTGAGAGCATTCGCAAGTGAGCTCGTAAACCCCCGATTTTTCTAAAAGATCTGATTTGAATTTCGCGTTATTAATAAATTTATTAAGTTTATTGTCTGTTTTGAAGGCAATGTTAAAATTTTGGTTTTTTAAATATTTGACGATTTTTTCAGATTTTTTTCCAAGAAAGGTGATGACATTAAAATTCACGTTAGTTTTATTGTGGGTATAAGTATATATAGATTTTATTAGGTTTTTCTGTTTAATTTGACGTAATAGGTTATCTATTAATTTGACTTGGTAACCATTGGAAATTGCAATTGATTTAATTCTGTCTAATTCTTATTTGAAATTTACTTTACTAAGAGGAATTCTGGTTAAACGATGAAGAAAAGCGCGAAAAGAAGCAATTTTATATGAAAAAGGATGCTCGGAGCTGTTATGAATTACTGATCCAGCTT
This sequence comes from Cantharis rufa, assembly GCA_947369205.1. NCBI lineage: Eukaryota > Metazoa > Arthropoda > Insecta > Coleoptera > Cantharidae > Cantharis > Cantharis rufa. The sequence goes on from OX376304.1 coordinate 29,201,598, forward strand.
CTGTTGGTTTGTGAAAAATGTCAAATAAATAAGTGTTGTTATCTTTAATGATTGTGAGGTCGAGGTAGTTAATTTTATTATTGACTTCAATATCTTTCGTAAATTTAATATTCGCGTGTTGTTTATTAATAAAATTAAAAAGTTGATCTAGTTGTCTAAGGGAACCATAATCTATTGGTATAGATATGTAGATGATATTTTTATTTGTTTCAATGTTTTGCCTGGATGTTTGTTCACGTTTTGTTCGGACACGTGAACATTAAAACATTAAAAAGCTTAGTCAGCCAAGGTGAAATTAACGGTATAAACCTGTCAAAAATAAAAGACTTAAAATGTGAAAGTTGTATTTACGCGAAACAACATAAATTAAAATTCGGCCGAGTAAATCACCAAGTAAAACCGGGAGAAGTAATATTCAACGACGTATGCGGACCATTCACCGAAATGAGCGTCGGTGGGTTATATTATTTTCTCCTATTTAAAGGCGAATCGACGGGTTACAGAGTTGTGTCTTTTCTCAGACACAAAAGTGACGCCTTAGAATCCTTCAAATCATTCGTAAAGTTGTGCAACAACAAATTCGGGCACTCAATAAAAACATTACATGTCGACAATGGGACAGAATTCATTAACAAAAACTTCAAAGACTTCCTACGCGAACGGGGTATAGAAATTGAGAGAACTGCGCCATACACGCCTCCACAAAACGGGCGCGCAGAACGTGAAATGAGGACAATAGTAGAAAGCGCACGAGCGCTATTATACCAAAAAGACTTAAAACCGGAATTATGGGGGGAAGCCGTCAACACAGCGGTGTATGTGTTGAACCGAACACCGAATTCAAATACAACCGAAACAACGCCTTATGAATTATGGACCGGCAAGAAAGCAAACTTATCGCACATAAGGACTTTTGGAAGTGTGGCGTACGCACACGTACCGAAACAAAAGCGTACGAAACTTGAGTCGAAAAGCTTAAAAACAATCCTAGTGGGTTACGATGGCAATTCAACGAATTATCGTCTGTTTGACGTAAATACAAAAAAAATCACGATCTCCAGAGATGTTATCTTTCTCGAAGATTTGGTAGGACCAATCAAGAGAATAAACACCATAAAAGTGGAGCTGGAAGACTACGAGGAGAAACGCGACGACCAGGCAGAATGCCAACAACAACCGCAACCCACACCGGAAGTTCCAACAACAGAAGAACCCGAAGAGGACGAAGCAACAGTGGAACAGCCGAGATACGAGCTACGCCCAAGAGAAAAAATCGCAGCACCACACAGGTACGATGACTTTGAAGCCAACTTTGTTTTAGATGAGCCACAATCCTTCGAAGAGGCAATGTCGTGCGAAGACTCAGCAAAATGGCAAGATGCGGTGAAAGAAGAATTGATGGCACTGGAAAAAAATTCGACTTGGGAACTGACGGAGAGAGAACCGAACCAAAACGTAATAGGTTGCAGATGGTTCTTCAAAATAAAAAATAACCCTGATGGACAGAAACGACACAAAGCACGCCTATGTGCCAAAGGTTTTGCACAAAGAGCGGGTATAGATTACAAGGAAACTTTCTCACCGACCACGAGATACGATTCAATAAGAATTCTCTTATCAGTTGCAGCAAAAAACGACCTCGAGATTATGCAATTCGACATAAAGACGGCCTTTCTATATGGAGAATTGGATGAAGAAGTTTTTATGGAACCACCAACAGCTACAACCATAAGAAGCAATCTCGTGTGCAAACTCAAAAAATCTCTCTACGGGCTCCGCCAGTCTCCAAAATGTTGGAATCGCAAATTCGACAGTTTTCTAAAACAATTCGGCTTCGCTCAAGCAAAAGCCGATAAATGTGTTTACACAGGTGAAATTAACAAAACAAAAATTGTGTTAATAATATTTGTCGATGACGGGTTGATCTTATGCAAGGACATGAAAATAGTAAACAAAGTGCTAAACAAACTTAAAAGTGAATTCGAAATAACTTTTAATGACTTAAAATACTTTGTCGGACTTGAGGTGATCAGAAATCGTGAAAACAAAACAATCTTCATTCATCAAAAAAGTTACGTGAATAAATTGGTAAATCGGTTTAATCAACAAGATGCAAAAATTGCTAGCGTGCCAGCAAATCCCAACATAAAGTTATCGCGCAACCTTGAAAATAAAACCAATGTCAGATTCCCATATCGCGAAGCCGTGGGATCGCTAATCTTTGCAGCGATTGTTTCGAGGCTTGACATCGCATAATATTATAATATTATGCAGTGGGCGTTGCAAGTAGATTTTTAGAAAATCCAAAACGAAGACCACTGTAACGCGGTCAAACAAATAATACGCTACTTAAAAAACACCGGCGACCTCGGAATCGAATACGACGGCAAAAGTGATGCCACCAACACACTAATCGGTTTTACAGACGCGGACTTCGCAGGCGACATCGAATCTAGAAGGTCAGCCTCGGGCTACGTCTTTAAAGTAAATAACGGCGCGGTGACGTGGGCAAGTCAACGACAACAGATGGTGACCTTGTCTAGCACAGAGAGCGAATACGTGAGTGCAAGTTTAGCAACACGGGAAACCGTTTGGCTAAGACAATTGTTACGCGATATCGGCGAAGAACAAACGTCGCCAACACTCATAAATATAGACAATCAGAGCACCATAAAATTGATCAAAAACAGCGAATTTCACAAGCGGACCAAACATATCGATATCAGGTTCCACTACGTACGTGAGAAACTCGCAAACAAGGAAATAGACATCGATTACGTGGACACGAATGAGTAACACGCAGATATCTTGACAAAGCCCCTGACGAAGTGTAAATTTAATACTTTTAGAACATATCTAGGGATGAAAAGTATCAAATCAATTTAAAATTTTTTTGCTCATTTGTTTTGCTCCATTTTTATGCTTTGTTAATTTAGCTTTTAGTTTTTTTTTGTTTAGTTAAGCTTATTTTTGTTCAGGCATTAAGAATTACAAACATTTGGTGAAAGTGTTGAAGTAAAAATATATGTGAATTATTAATGTGCATCAATCGAACGCATGACCGACCTACGACGCGGTAGATGCAAGCGAGGTGCAGTTAGTTACATGCATGAGTTGCTTGGAGCAATCTAAAGAGTACACGCTACGTAATGTTAGTAGTGGTGCAACTTTTGTAATTTCTTTTATTTAATCAATATACACTTAAGAGTACCGTACACCTAACTTTCAACGAAAATACTTCTAGTTCTTTTATTTATGGATCAAATTTAATGCGGTTTGAAGTAAACGATTGAAAAAAAAATCTAGTTTTATGGAAAGTTATTAAGAATTGTAAAAAAAAATTTAAGAATTTATTCTAACAACTACCCTTTCTAAAAAAAACTGTAAATGACTTTTCACATATATACAAACAATTTAAATGAAAATTTCTTTAAAAAAATATGAATACATAAAATATTAACATAACTAAAAGTATTTTAAAAAAACTGCATTTAAATCTTCACGAGGTAGTTCCCTCTAGCGTAAAAATGCATCGCAATGTAAGAGGAGGAGCTGAAATTCATAGGCGCACATTTTTATTGTCTAGGTCATATTTATTATTTTACCAGGATTGTTCGAACCGAACGGAAAACGTGGCCATGGGTAAAATTTCGTGTAGTGCAGCTTATAAAAGTGGTAAATGTAAATTTTTAACTGAAAAACGTCGAAGTCGCAAAAACGCTCAAAAACGCAAGCGGTAAGTAGACAATTTCATTTATTTTTTATATTATCGCATGCCATAATGTCTTAAAATAAGGTTTCATTTAAAAGTGTTTTAAAAAAATTAAAGGAACAGTTTTCTTTGGATTTTCTGGTTGACTTCATACTTTTGAAACGATTAAAAACACAATTTACAATTTAAAAGAAGTTTATTTATAAACAGCTTACACTAGTAAAAATCAAGTATAAAATTTCACCACCTTGATTTTGGTAAATGGAATCGTGTAAATTTAAGACACTGTTTGGTGTAAAAACAAAGAATTTCTACCAAAAACTATAGGTGTAAGTTATATCGTTGTCATAATCAGCAATGTTATTGTATAGATGCAGAAAACCAACAACTTTATGGCGTCCTCAGTCGTGGGAAGAATGCTAGATAAATAAATAAAAAATGTATCGGTGGTGTTGATAGTTTTTATGGTAAAATATTTTATCAATACACGATGCTAAATTTTACCAAATTCGTATGTGGTAAATTTTCTACCAAAAAGCGGTGGCCTCAAAAAGTGTGTGCACATAGACTCTTAAACTTAATGATCGTATATTGATCGATAATGATCCTTAAATTACAGTCCACAAATAAAATACTCTCAACAGTGTCGCTTTGCGGGAAAAGTTTTTTTTATAGAATTCAAGATCAACCAGATCCAGGTGGATATTTGAAGTCGAATACCATTCAACTAATTATGGAAGTAACAGTCCTGTGACCAGGATGGTTCGTTTGGCAATTATGCAAATAACTTTCCCGGTTTTAATCTATTGAACTCATCGCTTGCCACATTCAAGACGTTCCTCTTGAAAGGCGATTGCCTGCCCATTTCTTTGTAGTTTTTTAATATTAATTATAATGTATTATACATTCTGTTATTATGTAAAAAGGTATATCTGTTAAATAAATAAATAAATAAATAAATGCTCTGAAGATGCGCACAGGATAGTGTACGTAACCTGGTTTACTTTAATAATAAATTTTCTACAGAAAAGTGTTTATTTTTTCATATAATATTTTTTATTTAATTCTGGGATATTTATAGACTTACAAATCTTTTAGTTATAAGATTATTAGTATATTATTATTAGTATATTTAAAATTTTTAAGCCAAGCTTATTTTTAATCTTCGCTGAAAAACAACTCACTTATTGCTTTGAATTATTTTAATAGTTTTAGTGTACTTATTCAAAGGTTCAGTATTAGAGAATTTACAAAAGTTCGGAAATTTCAAACAACAATTGCATATAAGTTATGCAAAATTCTAGCAACCCACAATTTTCAAAAAATGAGTTAATTAAAATGTACTTATTCCTTGACTTACAAAAAAATACGAGCTAATATGCATTTTATAGGGATAATTATTATTATGCATAAAACTACCAATCCACAAAATTTGAGCATCTACGTACGAATTTAGAAAATAGTATTTTTGGTCAAAGGGCCGCAATGTTCGCAATGTTCTACCCAATACCAGTTTTGAAAGTAAATCTTATTTATTTACTTTCTCAATAAGTGTTAAGTGTTTTATTGGATTGACAGGTTTCTGCATCACTACCTCCAATATTTGTTACATTCCCAAGACGAGCACCTTATTAATCATACATAATCTGGCATTTAAATGTAAACGGAGAATTAAGTTCAATTTATTTAAAGGTACAATTTGTTTTATCTACTACCATTACGTAATAGCTCACTTCTACACTAATTTGAGTTACATCATGAGTCACTTTCACGCACTAATGCTGAAAACGATTTCAGTGTTTGAGTTATATTTATTGGAATAATATTCGATGTTTTAAAACTTAATTTTATTTATCTATGAAATATACAAATTTTACACTAATTCTAAACTAACAGTATAAAGCTTTTCTAACGAGCAGGTCAATACTACTGACTTTTCTAATCTGCCGGTTTTATATTCTTTCTTCACAAAGAGGAAACTTAAAACTTTACATGACTAATTAGGTCCACCTTAAAGTGTTCGACCATCTGTCGAATACACCCCATAGTCCGACAATTATGAAGCAAAACCAATATGATATTTATTATGTTACTTATGCGGTAGAATATAACTCATCCCTTGTAAGTTAGAAAATTGGGACATTAATCGTCTCAAGTTTTCTGTTGGAATTTTTTTTTTTACATCATTATTACTAACTAAATTAATACTAATTACATCAATTACTAAACTAATAAACAAATAAGGTAATATAGTCTAAAAACGTGTTGTATGAAATGTTCTGGTGGATCTTTTTTATTCACTAGTTATTGAACTTGATTTAATTCTACACTGAATTCGTTTTTATAACCGTTTAAATTCACCTTTTAACCGTTTAAATTCACCTTTTAACTGTTTAAATTCACTTAGTCCTATTTTGACAGTTTGATTTGTTTTGGTTTAAAATTATTAGTACTAACCACGGAGTAATATACATAAGTTAGGAGAGGTTGCTTGGTATCTAGCGACCGGCTAACGCTTGGCCACATAACGCACGCCTTGGAGAGAGAGACGGCGCGAGACAGAGAACTCATCGTGAGACCGTTCATTTCACCGAGTATAGCCTGCAAACCATGTATTTTATAGGGTTTAAAGCATTTTCTACAATTAAACTAGGTACCTTCAACGTTTCATTACATTTATTGTTTTTTATTGATATTATTTATGAACTATAATGTATTACCAATTATATAAAATAAGAGTATTAATATTTAATTATATAAGAATGGACAATTTGCATAAAATTAAAATTCACCTCAAAATCTATTTTATTGATAGTTCAATATTTCTATAATCAGAATATTTGGGTGATTATTAAAAACTTCGTATTGTAAGATTATAAACCAACAATAGATATTTTCGATACAAGTTAGGAAAACTAACATATTTCCATTCAAGGCGAAGTTTTACGATCGAGGCCGAAGGCCGAGATCGTAAACCGAAGCCCACAGCCAACAAAATAATTAATGAAATCGGTAATAACATTTTGTGGTTTATGTTTACTTTTGTCCTTTTGTGTTTTTTGAAGTTAAATTAGTCTAAATTTAAATATTTTTTTCTGGCCTTATTTGTGAACCGAATTTTAAAAAATTAAGACACATTACATAAATTATGTTAATAAATATAAAAAATTGGATGTATGCCCATAACTTTATCATACTTTTAAATAATAATAAATTTAAAAAAGTTTTTTAAAAGATTATTATTTTGGAAGAGAATATAATATATTCTATTTATATAATTTATTTATATATAATTATATAAAAATAATATATATAATAAAATAAAAAGAAACTTTTTGTAAAAATTAAAAAAAAAAAAATTTTAAATTTGTAAAAACTATATAAACAAAAATAGGATATTTACACGAAAATTGAATAATACTTTTTTATTATTTTGGAATACAATAAAAAAATAAAATTTTAAAAATAAGAAAAAAATAATATTTTTAATTTACAAAATATTATTTTTTTTGCGTTTCCGTGTACCGATTTTAACCAAAATCTAATCAGCTGTAAGTTTCAATATTCGTGTACTAAATACAAAGTTTTGTTAAAAAATTTCTATTACTTAACATGTGTCCCTCACATACATACACAGCCATTGATTCTGCAAATCACATTCAGAAGATTCAGGAGCAGAATAAACTGTAGAACTCTCTATTTTAGTGGTCTGGTGCTTGCGGGTAACGTTGGTGTCTCTTACCAAACGTTTCCTTTTTAATTTTTCATTTACATTTAAATATGAAGGGCACCCAAGAAAAATTGTTGGAACAGCATCTTTAGATAAACGCGGCAAGTCCAGTGGAATCTATAAGACATGAATTTGCTTAACTATACATACCTTATATACATCACCTATATACACACATTGTACATAACCGTGTAATTAACTAAAACAAACTTACACTAATTAAGTCATTTTTCCATTCTCTGACAATATATTTAGGATCGAAATGTTTCGCACAATTCGATCTTTTCGACTCAAAATTTTATCAGCACGGGGTATATTTTTAATCCAAATTTTCAACAACTCAGGATCTTTAGGGGGTGAAAATAAAGATACAATTTCGCTACAGGATGCATATCCCGAACGACAATAAGGCAAAAAACATTTGTAGCCCATATTTTTAACAATATTTTTAGTCAACAATGATTTAACAATGAATGCTTTACACAGACTAAACAAAAATTGCAATGTGTTTTGTGGATCCCGCCATGCAAAACAAACGTTATCTCGGAATGCAAGGGCGCTGGAAGTAAATTTAACCAGGATTCCTTATTATCAATAGAATATAGAAAGTAAATATTTTACGCTAAAACACTAATTATTGTTGAAAAGGTAATACTTCAAAGGCACGGAATTAAAAACTAAATCGAACTTTAAGGAGAAAAATAAAATGTTTAAATTGCAAACTGAAAATTATTTTAGCGACTGGTATTCAAATTGATGTTATTTCTACTTCTTATGTAATTAAATATTAATATTTTTAGTTTTTTGTAGTAAGTAATACTTCATAGTTTATGAATAATATCAATAAAAAATAATAAATAGAATGAAACGTTGAAGGTGCCTAGTTTAATTGTGGAAAATGCTTTAAACTACATGATTGGTAGGCTATACTCGGTGAAATGAACAGCCTACCGTCGAGTTCTCTGTCTCGTGCCGTCTCTCTCTCTTCAAGCGTGCGTTATATGACCACTATAACTGGGCGACTGCACTCTCCTAACTTATTATGTTACTCCGTGATGAGATGACAATACATCTAAAGCGCTTGCTGATAATTCAAATGATGAAAGTGAGAGGTAACTCATGCAAATTGTCCATTATACTCTAGCCATTTTCATACTAGAACCAGCGACGGCGTCAGAATTTTTGCAATGGGTGGGCACAAATTGGGCTTAATATATTTATTTTGCAATAAATATATTTGTTTGTTTGCCACTTTAAAATATATTTGAAGTGGGCACAATTGGCACCCACAATTTGGGTGGGCTCCTGGTGCCGTCGCTGACTAGAAGTGTTAAAAAAATACAGAAGCTAATGCAGGATAGTACAAAATTGTAACAATTCAACAAAGGGTCCAAATTATTTGACGATAAAATTATTCAATGCGCTGCGCTGGGTCAATACCAAGGGTCAGAAAACCAGGGGTTTTTTGATGGAAATTTATTTTTATGAAATAATGAACTATTATTGTTAATAGTTTAATTACAATCTAATTAAGTTTTAATAATTAAATAATTAAAATTATTAATCGATTGATACGTGGTTTAGGTAGTGTAACTCGATATTAACCATATCACTATTTTAGAAAAATACATCGCCTGATGATGCCATAGTATGGTGAAAACGTTTGCGATATTATATACTTACAGCCATGGTGTAAGGAGAGTATGGTGTGCTACGTAGGAAACCAATTTATCACCGCTTTGCGCACTACGTCACCTTAGGAACACCACTATAGGAACTACAATGAAATCCATATGGAATAATTATTCGAATTATTCATTGTTTAGTCCGATGTAAAACGTATTATACAACTTAAATTAAATAAAAGATATTAATTTTGAAAATTGTAAATGTAGGTTAAAGAAGAAAATGTCCGAGTGTATTATAAACAAAATTCGGACGCTCTTATGTTAAGAATGTAAATTGCATGTCTTGAAGACAGTTTTTATCATATAAAAATTGATTTTCTAACAATACTTATTCGACATTTTTTGTTGTAAATTTCATTGCCTTCAATTTTAAATCTATACATTTTTCTATTTTGTCGCACCAATTTGGACTTATAGCGACTTATACAAAACATTTTTTGTATTTTACAGATTTATGTATAAGTCGCTGTAAGTCCGAAACGGTGCAACAAAATAGAAAAATGTCAATAAACAAAATTGAAGGCAAAGAAATTTGCAACAAAAAATGTTTAATAATTATTGCTGTAAAAGCGATTTTTATATGATAAAAAATGTCTTCAAAACTTGCCATTTACATTGTTATTATATTAGGAGTGTCCGAATATTTTTGTGAATAATGTAGTAGTACTTATTAAATAAAAATTTTCATTTTTTGCTGAAAAAATGCATTTTTCATTGTGCACTGCTGTTTCTTATAATAAATTAACTTCACTGTTTTTATTTTTTTCTAAAATAACACATTTTCGTAGAACATGGTTTATTAATTACTAGGTACCAATGATTTTTGCGATTAAAAGAATGTAAATGGTTTAATTTTATTTATGATTCCACTTTTTTTATTTTAAATTTTTTATTTAAAATGATTCTACTGTACTTGAAGCTGCTTCTTTATGTTGAATTGCAAGAAATCTTTTATATGATAACAGAAATGTTACTATATGCAGATTTTTTTTGTTCTTAATTCAAAATTAGTAGTTTTGTACATTAATGGTCGGTGTTCATTCTTGTGCAATCCTTCCTACAAATTTTCGTATTCTTTTGTGATTTTACTGCCTGTTTTGTTCATATTGATATAAGTATATAGTTTTAGAGACAATAAATAGTTAAAAATTAGTTTAAAAACAATCATTAAATTATAACAATCATTAAATTTATAACAATACTTATTCGACATTTATTGTTGTAAATTTCATTGCCTTCAATTTTAAATCTATACATTTTTCTATTTTGTCGCACCGATTTGGACTTATAGCGACTCGTACAAAACATTTTTTGTATTTTACAGATTTTTGTATAAGTCGCTGTAAGTCCGAAACGGTGCGACAAAATAGAAAAAGGCATATAAACAAAATTGAAGGTAAAGATATTTGCAACAAAAAATGTTTAATAATTATTGCTGTAAAAGTGATTTTTATATGATAAAAATCGTCTTCAAAACTCTCCATTTTACATTGGCAATGTACATTCGTTCCGAAGTGTGTTCCTAAAGTGACGTCAGGCGGTGGGAGAGAGAATAACTTTTCTCACTTACTCGGTGCGCGGTAGCACACCCTTACAGCGTATTTTAATTGTGATAACTTAAAAACATTTTAGTTCTGAAAAGTGTGTGTGCATTTTTTAGGTTTTCTAAAATAGTGATATGATTAAAATTATTAGCTCTTGAAAATTTATATAAATATAATATCAGTAATGAGCTAAATGAACTATAAATCAATAAACTAATATTTTCGAGCTTTCGAGAGTGGATACTCTATTTTTCAAGATATATTAATAATATATCTTACTGATATTATATTTATATACATTTTTAATAATTAAAAATTAAATAATAAAGACTTATGTTTTAAATAGTAGATACCTATCTATTATTTATTTTACACTTTGAAAAAGTGGCTTTCTGTTTTTCTTTACTGTCAATATTCTAAAAAAAAACACCTGCGGCAATCTTTTATAATGAGAAGTTACAGAAAAAACTTGCATAAATTACATGTAAATAAAAATTGTTTGAGTTTTGCCGTCCAAAAGTAGGTAAAATTTAGAGAAAGAAAGAACCATAAATTCGCTACCTGATTTCTTTTCTTATAGTAGGGGATACGAATAATAATAATAATAATAATATTGCTTTATTTAACGTCAACTTAGTACAAGCAGACTTAATATTAGGTACATTCTTATTCTTGAGGTGTAGGCAGTAAAAAGACAATGATAAAAAGACAATAAAATAAAAAAAAATATCCCATTCATAATTTTGCATAAATTATACGTCGAATCACTGTTGAATACGTGGTTATAACCTGGTCCATGGACCAAATGCCGAGTCAGGAAGTCGCATGAGTTTGTTTCTGAATTCATGCGATGGTAACGATGGATCAATAAATAGTGCAGCATGATTAAATAAGCAACATGCATTGTTGAATGGTGAATGCTGTGAATGGTTTGTTTTGCATGTTTTAACTCTGATGAATTCAGGATTTCGAAGAGATCTGATGCCGTTGAAAACGCTAATTCGAGATCGAAGAGAATCCGATTTAAATTTTCCAGATAGCACGGCATGCAAAAAAAGCACAATTGCATTTGTTCGCCGTCTGACCAATGTAATCAGGTCGAATTTAGCACACCTATCGATGTAAGGCGCCAAAACGTAGTTGTTATCTGATCTATTTACTGTATCACCATTCAAAAACATTATCATTTTCCGTTGAACACCTTCGATTTGATTCAAATGAACATTGTGATGTGGCGACCAAATAGAACATGCGAATTCAAGATTTGAACGAACTAATGCTGTATAGAGAAGTTTCACATTCTCCGGCTTTAATCGAACTGACTGCCTTTTTACAAACTGTAGAATTGCACTTGATTTATTTGTGATTAGTTCGATATGCTTGTTAAAACTCAACTTAGGATCAAGTGTAACACCAAGATCCCTTATTTCACACACACGATCAATCAATTGGTCATCCAATCCATAATCATATTTTATCACTTGCTTTTTTAATGAAAAAGACATAATTTTACACTTTGATTTATTTACTTCTAAATGATGCTCTTTACACCCACGCAAAGAAGTGATCTATTGCATTTTGAAGCTTTTTTGCATCATTTTCATTTCTCACTATCACAGATATTTTTTTGTCGTCTGCAAAATTGTAATAATTTATATCATTTAATTTATGATCGGAGTCGTTGAAAAATATTAAAAATAGTAAAGGTCCTAAAATAGTACCTTGTCCAACACCTGATGTAACATTGAATTCGTTTGATTTCCAGTTTCCAATTTGAACGTTTTGTTTTGAAAGAGGACGGTTACGGGTTGATGCTTAAGTGCATCGACTACTAAGCAGAGAACCCTGGTTCGAGCCTGAGTGAAGTAAGAACTTTATTCTAACCGTTCTCCCTCGGCGGGCAATGGCAAACCTCCGAGGTAATCTGCCTTGAAAACCCTTCATAAAAATGAAGTGGTTAGCCAAAAAACCCACCCTGGGTTGTAGTGCTATACTGTGTGTGTGTGTGTGTGTTTACGATTTCTTAAATAGTCGATGAACCACCAAAGCAATTCATTTGCTACTGGAAACTTAGCGAGCATTACGATTAACAGAAAAGCGATCACTGCATCGAATGCTTTGGCGATATCGGCGTAAAAAACATCAAGTTGTGCTTTCATCTCAAACGCTTGATGAATATCTGATGTTAGTTGCATCAAATTCGTATCAATGTTCCTGGATGATACGAAACCGTGTTGACTTTGTGAAATACGCGGCATTATAATCATTTTCATTTGATTGTAGACTGTCTTTTCGAAAACTTTGGCAATGTTTGGAAGTACATTTACTCCCCTGTAGTTATAAACAGAAGATTTGCAGTCAGACTTATAAATTGGTGTGACCTGACCAATTTTCAATTTGTCTGGGTAAATGCCCCCTTTCATCGATGTACTGAATATTGTAGATAAAGGCTGAGACAAAAACTCAGCACACTCGCGAAGAAATAGCGATGAAACACCATCATAACCAGCACCCTTATTAAGATCCATTCTACATAAAACAGCAAAAACACATTGAGGTGTGACGTGAATACGATGAAAACTACTGTCATTTCGTCCATTGATGAAGTCGTAATCTTCATCAACGGAATCATTACGATACACTGATGAGAAAAACTCAGCGAATATGTTTGCTTTCTCAGCATCAGTTGTTGCAACAGCAGTGTTTGATTTGATTTGCGTTGGTAAACTATTCTGTTTACGTCTCTCGTTGATGAACTTCCAGAACTTTTTGGGGTTCTGTTTCGCATTTTGAGCCATATCTCGAACGTAATCATTGTAAAGATTATTTTTACATTCTTCAAATGCCGCTTTCGCATCCAAAAATGACTTGTTGTCTGCATTCGGTGATGAAGCTCTACTCGAACACAACTTTTTATATTCACGATTGCGAACATTTTTCAAGTGTGCTAACTCTCTACTATGCCAAATTGGCTTGTTTGACGATCGGATCGATGATTTGGGCACAAACCTTTCGAAATCATCACACACAAAATCGTAGAACACTTCCATCACATTATTAACATTCTCACTGCACTGCTGAAGCAAATTATTCAAATAGGTCGTCGATAAGTAGTCTCAAATTTCATCAAAATTCGCTTTTTTGAAAGAAAAAATTGGTTTGGAGTTGTCAATCGGCTTTGATGTGTTTGGGAAAAGATGAAGGAATGAATAGGAAAAGATCTTCACCGATCTGTTTACGGGATGAAATATATTTTAAATCAAATTTAGTATGTTAATAAATATATCGCGTATGGGTTGCCTAAAAAAATCCTGACCAAGCTATGTTTAATTAAATATTCAAAAATGACATTTTATTTAAAATTACACCGACGTGTTTACGGAATAAATTTAATACCAACCGAAAATATGAAGCCTATAGAATATGCTAACATAGGGTTGCCTAATTTTTTCCTGGCCCAACTAAAGGGTTGCCTGGTTTAAAGAGGTAGTCGAAAATAGATATTTTTTACTTGAAAATAGAAATCTTCACCCATTTGTTTACGAAATGAAACTTATATCAAAATGAGCGCCCTTTCATAGTGAACACGATAATATAGGGTTGCCTGCGAAAAACCTGACCAAAATAGGGGTTGCCGAACTTTAAAAGGTGAAATTTTCATTAAAACGTAAATGTGCGACAAATTGGTGCGAGCAATGTAACCGTGCAATAGAAGAGGACGCAGCTATAAGGCTGAGCGTTGAAGTCCGCCGGATGAAAGAGAGTGCGCATGCTATGTGTTCATGCAATTGAGAAGGATAGCGTTACACTACAAAATAAATATGACAACGTGAGATTAATTCAACATCGTCGGATATTTTATCTTAAACACTTTGCTATTTTTTCTGCAAAACAATAAATGCTTAAAAATTGGCAAAAAATGTAATTATTATAATTTTTATTTTCGTTATTAAGATTTTTCAAAAATCACCAAAATTGGTATAAATTTGCACAAATATGCAACATTTGCTTAAATGTTTATCAAACGTTGAAAACGGGGGGTCCCTCACTAGCCAAAAAATGTACATTGATTCCCTCATTTAGTGGAATACTCAATAATATTCATATATTCCCATTATCCCCTTATATTCCCTCTATTTTACCGTATTCCAAGTATTCCGTGATGTATTCCACGTACTCCATCATAATTCCTCTAAATTCCATTGATATTCCTACATATTAATTTGAAATTTCAGTTACTAAAACAATAAAACTTAACATCACAAAAACAAATTAAGTTTTATTAATTTAAAGTGGATATAAAAATCGTAATAATTATCATCAAGATAGTTTTCTCTGGAAATTTGTATACTCCTTTTGTAAAAGCTTTGATTGAATTTAGATTAACTATATAGAGCTCTCCGTCAATCTCACTATTATTAAATTCTTATGTAAATATTTCACTGTAAAATTGTACTTACAATTAGACTATTCGTTACTTTCAGTCATAGTAGAATTATCCGAGCAACTTTCACTGCTGGCATATTTATTTTGGTGTCTTTTCAACTTTTTAATTTTTTTTAATGTTTCTTTTCGAAGATTCGTGTTTATTTTGTGTTCTTTTTTATCACAAGTGTAATTTGTTATTGTTGCTTTTTTTTGACCTTGACGTTTTGTCAATTGGTCAGACTTGTGTTGATGCACACTGGAAGGCCGAGCTAAAAAATTCTGTCAAGTCCGAGATTCGAGCCCAGAATTTTCGCTCGGTAACTCAACCAGCGATCACACCAATCCACTGCCGTGGTTGTAATTTGTTATTGACATATTCATTCCTCTTACACAAAAGAATTTTTTTGTCCTGATGGAATCGACGTGTTGAACGCCTGGACCCTTGTTTGATCGAACGCCGGTAGTTGCGCCACTGATTATGTATAAACACGTATTATGTGTGCCTACCCCGGTGCCCACCATTAGAAAACTTAAAAATAATTCCCGCGCAAATGTGAATTAATTACAACATTCATAATAAACCAGAAAATATATGTTAACAAACAGCCGAAAAAACAATTTTAAACTGGCACTGCTACAAATTTTCTTGCGGCAAACTTTTATTATTTACATACACATTACTTGTGTATCGATATGTATAATGTAGTAATTTTTTAGGGTTCTAATTTTACCTATTACATATTTTAGATCAACCGGGGGTTACACGATTACTTTTACAATTTTACATTACTTTTATTTACCTAATTTTGTTAATAAACACTCTTGAAAATCAAGATTCGGTCATCAATTTCCCCTAATTCCGCTAGTACTCCATGAAATTCCTACGTACTCCGCGTATTCCATGATATTCCTCTAATATTTCATGTATTCCAGCTATTCCCCTTGTATTCCAATCAAAATGTACATAGATTCCCCTAAGTGAGGGACCCCCCGGTTGAAAATATGCAAAATATGCATTTTGAAAACCGGATTTTTTAATTGGTATTTGCCTAATTCGTCCACATTTCAAAACGAATTTATTATTATTATTATTATTATTATTAAACAACATTAGATTGTACATAATAATAAAAAAGTACATATAATAATAAATTCTTATATTTTTTTTAGCTTACGAATTAAATAACTTATATATAGTATATTATATAACTTTTTCGAGCTTTCGAGAGTGGATACTCTCTTTTTCAAGATATTATATTTATATAAATTTTCAAGAGCTAATAATTCTAATTATTTATGTTTAGATAGGTAAATTGATACACCTACTCGCTGGCTGGTAAGAATAATTAAAATTTGAAAAAAAACACGTAGGTAATATTTTTCCATAGAATATTAAAATTCTGACTGTAAATGAGCAAACAATATTGAATACACTACTTGTTTTGGTATAGAGTCGGATGAAATTCAAAATAACAGCCCAGGACTGCCGGACACTTGCTCGGAGTAAAAAACTCGCAAAGTTGAACGTTAATACGCAGATAATGCTAGGAGCAGTGGATGACAGAATATTTGAGGAATTTATTTTCAATGTCCAAAAAAATATGTACATTCGAGATAAACGCTAAACAAGGATTTCTCATACATTTGTTGACGTATTGAAATAAACTTTTGTCACTCGTTTTCATACGACTTTTTATAGTTTTTTATGGGAGGTTTAAAACTAACTTGTAGATAATGTTTTAACCCTACACTGCGTATTGTATCAAATGTGATAGAATTAAATTAAAATCCTATAAATAATACTACAAAGTTTTAGCGTTTTTTCAGTTATGTGCCAGATTAACTATCACTTTATGCAAATGCACATAAGTTAAAATTTGTGCGGTCGGACCCAGGCGCTTAATAATTCCAAAAAAAAAGAAAAACGCAATAAAATTTTTTTGGAGAAAATAATTTTTTTAAATAATAAAGAAGAGAAAAACTAAAAAGTTTTTATAAGCCTTCAGTCGAGATGACCTATCATATTAGATAAGGTACTACCTTTCAAATATCCAGCCACTGTTTTTATTGACGCCAAACAAGTAGCACCAACTTTTGTTTCAAGCTGCAAATATTTTAAATATTTTTACCAATAACTGATGATGATTTTACACATAAAAATATTGTTTTTAGCAAAAAGTAGAAAATTGCGCAGTGTAGGGTTAAGCTCCTCATTTATATTTAATTTCTAGCAATGTAACAATCCAAAAAAAATCCTAAAATATTATAAATATTGCAATTTTTCTAAAGAAAACTTGAAGTGGTTTTTCTCAAAAATTCCACTTTTTTAATTTAAACAGTAATTAATATTATTTTTTTTTGCAGCGACGGCGTCAGAGGGAGGAGCAGGGTGAGCAGGGGCGGGATTGAAGTGCCCACTCAAGTGCACATCAAAATTGTAGGAATTTTGTATCAATAATGTACTTTTTTTAGTTCATTTATAAATTTTTTGTGCCCGTGCCCACCTTAAATATATTGGTCCCAATTTGTGCCCACCCATTTCAAAATTCCTGGCGCCGATGCTGTTTTTCGGAGATATTAATTTTTAAAATTTTAAAATTGTTATGAAGGTCATAGAAACTAGAAAGGTATAGTATGCATTCTTGCTGTAGCCGTCTGTAACATAACTATAAATTGTTATAATTGCTGATCAGCAGTTTACAACTATAGTATTATTTCATCACAATCGCTTTACGCGGGAGTGTTTTTTAATTTTAAAGGTCATAAATATTGCAATAATTTTTCTATCGAAAACTAGAAGTGGTTTTTCTCAAAAATTCCACTATTTTTCTTTTAAAATGCTTAGGCAAAATATACTTACTAATAAATTCCAGATTTGAATATTGATTAATTTAAGCAATAATTATTATTGTATTCGGAGATACTAATTTTAAAATTTTAAAATTAGTTACTGCATTTTAAAGAATACTATGAAATAAATTGGTACTTTCTCAACAACAATTTTTATTTAATCTTGATACAAATCAGCCCAGAACGAAAAATTCGGCCAAGAAAAAATATAAGCTGTACAGTGTTAGGCCGACGATATTCAAAAATTCTTCTCCGCCCGCTAAAAGTATGGCACAGTGGTTCCCTAATTCTTTTGGTCGACGGACCTCTTTTTACCCCTGACTGTTTTTTTCAAAAACACAGGGTATATGAAGTTACTATGTACAATCTGTGTGTATATATTGTAATGATATAATTGACCAGCCGCCGATATTTTTGGATGAGCTTTGTCTTTTTAATAGTTTTGATTCTGTTGGAGTCACTAATTGATTTGCACCGCAATTCAAAGACTTGTTTTCATGTCGGCAAGTCGGTTTTTAATTATTTAATGCCAATAACAAACAATGGCCCAAAATTTTACACAATACACTACTTATAACACAAATATTATTGTTTTTCTGTAATGAACTAAAGGTGTTGTGAAACCAGTGACAAATCTTGCGAACGTGAAGCTAAAATCAAGAGTGTTTAGAAGAAAATTGATGCACACTGTATAATTTGAGACTTACGAGGGAATTTGTTGTTATAAGGTTGGAAGAAGGTTGGTTCGTTGAGGGGAGGACGTTGCGAGTCCACGTAAAATTTGTGCGTTTCCAATTTGTGATACTATAATTTGCGTTAATTTGTCAGCCGATTAACTGATTAAGTCAGGGAGCATATCCTGATGGTTGATAGTGCGATTGTATAAGAAAATATTGTTTGCGTTTTGTTTCAAGCTGAAATAAAGCAGAAAATTAAAATTTTGTATTTTGATGATAAGAAAATTTAATAACGCCGACCGCCATTTGCATTTATACGACCATTATAATTTTAACAAAATTTACTTACCTCAAATGGAAATTGGATTGAATTTGTATGGAATAGAAGAATACACGTGTGTAATTAAGGCGATTATCGAAGAAATTTCACAAGAACAAAACTATCCGATCAACTCCGGTAACCAAAGTTCAGTAGCAAAAACACCTGTTGCATCCAGTGTGATACGGGAGCATTTGAACAACAACAACGAGGAAAGCAGTGAACCTCAAACGTTAATCAAGCTAAGAAATTATTGTTTATTTGAACTATTTTATTTCTCAGAATTCCTATAATTTTCATGTTTTTTAATACTAACATTATTACACTAACAGCGGAATTTGGTAAATGAATTTAGAAGTCATATTTGGTACAAAAAGTAAATGCAATTCATTTATCAAGTGTCGCTACACAATACACAAAGAGTCAAGAAACAATATCATTAAGTTTCACGTTATTGGCAATAAATAAACCATAATTTGCGTTAATATTAAGAATTTTGTTTTCTTGAATTATACGATTCGTGGGTTTCAAATTGAATTCGCTCCTGAGAGTCAAGTATCTCCGAAATTATCTGAGCTAGCTGGAGAAATAGGTAAGAGTGTGTAGAGCTTTAAACTTTACATTACAATATATTGTAATGATATTTCTAACCGGCAGCTGATATTTTTGGACGAGCTTTGTCTTCTTGGTAGTTTTGATTCGGTTGGAGTCACTAATCGATTTGCACCGCGATTCAAAGACTTGTTTTCATGTCGGCAAGTCGGTTTTTAATTATTTAATGCCAATAACAAACAACGACTCAAAATTGTTACACATTATACTACCAATTTACACAAATATTATTGTCTAATGTAATTAAACTTAAGGTGTTGTGAAATAGTGACAAATCTTGTGAACGTGAACCTAAAATTAAAAAGTGTTTAGAAGAAATATGGTGCATACTGTATAATTTGAACTTACGAGGGAATTTGTTGCTATAAGGTTGGAAGAAGGTTGGTGGTAGAGGACGTTGTTCCGAGTGCACAAAAAAAATTGGTGCGTTACAAATTTTGTGATTTTATAATTTGCGTTAATTTTGCCAAACGATTAACTGATTAAGTCAGGGAGCATATCCTGATTGTTGATAGTGCGATTGTATAAGAAAATATTGTTTGCGTTTTGTTTCAAGCTGAAATAAAGCAGAAAATTAAAATTTGGTATTTGGATGATAAGAAAATTTAACAACGCCGACCGCCATTTGCATTTATGCGAAATATTATAATTTTAACAAAATTTACTTACCTCAAATGGAAATTGGATTGAATTTGTATGAAATAGAAGAATACACGTGTGTAATTAAGGCGATTATCGAAGAAATTTCACAAGAACAAAACTATCTGATCAACTCCGGTAGCCGAAGATTAGTAATAAAAACACCTGTAGCATCCAGTACAATACGGGAGCATTTGACAATCTACAACGAGAAAAGCAGTGGACCTCAAAAGTTAATCAAGCTAAGAATTTTATTGTTTATTTGAACTATTTTTATTCCTCAGAATTTTTATAATTTTCATAATTTTTTATACTAACATAATTACATTAACAGCTAAATTTGGTAAATGAATTTAGAAGTCATATTTGGAATTAAAGTAAATGTAATTCATTTATCAAGTCTTGCTACACGTTCACACTTAGAGTCAGGAAACGAATTTATAAGTTTCAAGTTATTGGTAATAAATAAAACTTATTTTGCGTTCATATCAAGAATTTTGTTTTTCTGGGAACATACGATTCGTGGGTTTCAAATTGAACTCGCTCCTGAGAGTCAAGTATCTCCGAAATTATCTGAGCTAGCTGGAGAAAAAGGTAAGAGTGTGTGGAGTTTGAAACTTTACATTACATCTTTTTGGCGCCGCAACGTGTAGGGCTTTTGTCAGGTGGCGTTTTTATCAAAACGACCAGAACGTGGGGTTACATAACATCTTTTTGACACAGCAACGTGGAGCTCGAAACCACGATTTCAATAAGAAACAGGGTAGTTAGATAAAATAAAATAATTAAATAAATCAAAATGGCAGGAAAAGGATCAGAGGATGGGGTAATACAGGTAGAGGAAAGTCAAGTAGAGGAAAGTCAGGTGGAAGAAAGACAGGTAGAGGAAGGTCAAGTTAGGGAACAGGTGGTACAAGTATGGGACTCGCCGATAACACCGCCAATGCACAGTAGTACAAAAAAGGGTTCGATAGATCAGGGGGGATTGAGCTTGGAGTCAGTGATGCAGATATTGTTAAATAATCAAAGGCAAATTATGGACGAAATGACAGAAAGTATAAGTGGGAAATTAGAAAAAAAATTAGATCAAAATACAGAAATATTAAGTGGGGATATGAAAAACAGTCAAAAGGAGAGTGAGGGAAAGATGTTAAACAGTCAAAAGGAAAGTGAAAAAAAGATGTTAAACAGTCAAAAGGAAAGTGAAAAAAAGATGTTAGAATGTCTGAGAGAAAATAGAGAAGATATGATTAAATTAGAAAAAAATGTAAATTTTAAATTAGATCAAAATGTAGAAATAATAAGAGGGGATATGAATAGGGGTTTTCAGGAATTTCAGGAAAAATTTAATAATTGGGAAGAAAGACAAAATATAACGAATTTAAAGGTAGAATTTGTGGATGAAGAAATTGGTGAATTGAAAGTAATTTTGAGGGAGGAAAATAAAACATTAGAAAACGGGGTTGATAAAGTTAAAATTTTTGAAGAAAAAGAAAATGATAAAATTAATAAAAATTTAGGGGAGGAAAATAATGACTCTGAAAAAAATAAAACAATTGATAATAATACAGGGGATGAAACGGAAATGAGTAAGATTAACAGTGAAAATAATTTGTTGATAAAGGAGAAAATTTTGATAAGTCCCAATTATGCAAAAATTTTTGTTAAACAGGTTGAGATAATAATTAGGGGAGAGAATTACGTACAGGATTATGTGCAGATAAAAATTAAAGTTAAAATTTTGAGACGGAAATATGAGGAGATGATTTGGAGGGATGAATTAAAATTTTATGAGAGAAAGGGTGAAGGTGTGTTTAGCCACACATGGAAAAGGAAACTTTACGAGCGGGAGCTAGATAGAGGGGTGGTTCTTTATTTACAAAAAATAAAGAAGATAAATTTTGAAGGGATGCACAGGTTGCGAATGAATTTTTATAAAAAAGATTCGGGGGAGTATAAACGCAAAAAAAAAATTAAAAATTTGAATTATAAGAGAAATGGTAATTACGAACAAAACCAACATGCAAAAGTTAGAATAGATCGAGTGCATTATTTTAACGAAGGAACTTCACAATTAGGTGATGGTCGGTTCCAACGTGATAGGTGTTTTAAAAGTAAATTCATCGATTTAAATCCAAGCATTGATAATTTAGCATCGGAGGAAAGATTAATTTTAATACCAATTGAACAGCACATGAAAATAAAAACAAAATTTGAAAATCAGAACTTTGAAAATTTAGAAATATTGCGACAGGTGGATTGGGAATTTTTGCAACAGGTGCTTGTTAACATGATTAGGGAAAGAAAAGTGGTGTTTGATCCGGGAAAATTAAGAGGAAAAATTACAATTTTTAATAAACATGATAAGGAGGTGCGAATAATTGCCAATTATGATGATAATTAATTAATTAGATAGAATTATTTTATTTTGAGGGTTTTATTTAGTTGAAGGGAATTTGATTTTTTATTTAGTGAAGTACGTGGAAAGATTTAGTTTAGTTTGAGGAAAGTTTGACAAGGGGAGGATTTTTATTTAGTTAGAAAAGATGCACAGGGGAGACTTTTAAAAAAATTTTTTTATATCATTACAGAAGCTATTGGCTTCAAGTCAACATTTGCTTGCGAAATTTTGGATCTCTTATCAAATGATCAGCTTGAAGCAAGGGGATATTAGATGTAATGATATTTCTAACCGGCAGCTGATATTTTTGGACGAGCTTTGTCTTCTTGGTAGTTTTGATTCGGTTGGAGTCACTAATCGATTTGCACCGCGATTCAAAGACTTGTTTTCATGTCGGCAAGTCGGTTTTTAATTATTTAATGCCAATAACAAACAACGACTCAAAATTGTTACACATTATACTACCAATTTACACAAATATTATTGTCTAATGTAATTAAACTTAAGGTGTTGTGAAATAGTGACAAATCTTGTGAACGTGAACCTAAAATTAAAAAGTGTTTAGAAGAAATATGGTGCATACTGTATAATTTGAACTTACGAGGGAATTTGTTGCTATAAGGTTGGAAGAAGGTTGGTGGTAGAGGACGTTGTTCCGAGTGCACAAAAAAAATTGGTGCGTTACAAATTTTGTGATTTTATAATTTGCGTTAATTTTGCCAAACGATTAACTGATTAAGTCAGGGAGCATATCCTGATTGTTGATAGTGCGATTGTATAAGAAAATATTGTTTGCGTTTTGTTTCAAGCTGAAATAAAGCAGAAAATTAAAATTTGGTATTTGGATGATAAGAAAATTTAACAACGCCGACCGCCATTTGCATTTATGCGAAATATTATAATTTTAACAAAATTTACTTACCTCAAATGGAAATTGGATTGAATTTGTATGAAATAGAAGAATACACGTGTGTAATTAAGGCGATTATCGAAGAAATTTCACAAGAACAAAACTATCTGATCAACTCCGGTAGCCGAAGATTAGTAATAAAAACACCTGTAGCATCCAGTACAATACGGGAGCATTTGACAATCTACAACGAGAAAAGCAGTGGACCTCAAAAGTTAATCAAGCTAAGAATTTTATTGTTTATTTGAACTATTTTTATTCCTCAGAATTTTTATAATTTTCATAATTTTTTATACTAACATAATTACATTAACAGCTAAATTTGGTAAATGAATTTAGAAGTCATATTTGGAATTAAAGTAAATGTAATTCATTTATCAAGTCTTGCTACACGTTCACACTTAGAGTCAGGAAACGAATTTATAAGTTTCAAGTTATTGGTAATAAATAAAACTTATTTTGCGTTCATATCAAGAATTTTGTTTTTCTGGGAACATACGATTCGTGGGTTTCAAATTGAACTCGCTCCTGAGAGTCAAGTATCTCCGAAATTATCTGAGCTAGCTGGAGAAAAAGGTAAGAGTGTGTGGAGTTTGAAACTTTACATTACAATATATATACGCGAAAAACTACTATGTGGCACCAATAACTAAAATAACGTTTACGCACCCAAATTTTTTTATATATAATATGATCAAGTGGCACCTATATATTATTCTGAATATATATACAGTGGCGGCAATCTAAAATGCCCGGTGCATTTTATTTGCAATATACCTGTTACAATCGGCTTAATTTTAAGGGTGGTAATTTTTTGTAAAATACAATGACATACACTATTATGAGGTAACCCTTCTTAACCATTAATGTACAAAATGCATCAGTTTAGTTTAATAAATCTTAGAAATATAAAAAAATCGTAGGTAGAAAGAATTTAACAGAAACTGAAAAGAAAATTTTAGTTTTACATGGTGAAAATAGGAGTTTTACCTATATTAGTGAGAAAGTTGGGTATGACAGACATACTGTAAGTAGATTTTTTTTGAAATATGCCATTAGGGCAGTACAAAACCACTTGACAGAGGGAATTCGAAAAGAAAAACAACCAAATCACGAAATCGTAAGCTTTGCAAAATGGCATTGAAAGATCGCTTCAAATCTCGAAGACAATTAAAAAAACAGTTAAAAGATGACCTTGGCGTAAATATTAGCAAAAAATTTTACGTAATCGTTTAGCTGAATTCAGATTACGCGCTTAGGCTGCTGTCAAGAAACCGCGTTTTTCAAAAAAATCGAAACAAAGACGGTTACAATTTGCCAAAAAATATCAAAATTGGTCGGTATGTGATTGGAAAAGGGTCATCTTCTCAGATGAGTCAAAATTTTTACTCCATGGGTCAGATGGAAAGCAATATGTGCGGCGATTTCAAACCGAGCACCTATCAGATAAATGCACCATAAAAACAACACGCGGTCGATTTGGAATTATGATATGGGGTTGCTTTTCTCAACGTGGTTTAGGTGAGCTACATATCATAGAAGGGTCTGTAAATGTAAAAAAATACATTAAAATTTTAAAACCCAGTTTGGAGCCATCGGTTTTAAATTTATATGCTGAAAACAAAGAATGGTTTTTTCAGCAAGATAATGCACCGTGCCATACCGCGAAAACGGTACATAATATTTTTGTAAATAATTTTTTTTTTTTCAAAATGTATTAATCAGGCATTGTTGTGAATACATTTAGCTAACAAATGATTGAAAAATATGAAATTGATTCCTTTTTATTTTACACAGGTATCGAATTATTTTGTTAATAACGGTATCTATACAATTGATTGACCTAACTTAAGTCCCGACTTAAACCCCATTGAGAACTTTTGGGCGGTTATGAAGAGGCATGTAGTTGACAATAGTCCTAAAAGTATACCTGAGTTGAAAAAAAGCGATAAAATTTGTTAGGGATAATCGTAAGCGACGATTACTTGCAGCGGTTAGAACAATCAATGCCACGCCGTTTAAAAGATGTAATAAAGGCCCAATGGAGGTTCAACTAAATATGAATAAATTTTTTTATTAACCAATATATTATTAATCAACACTTGACTACATTAATTATCTACTAAATAATTATTTTACTATAAAATTTATATCAAATTCGAGCGCAAAAATATACCTGAAAACAATGCTTTATTTTATAATGAAGTCTTTTGTTAGTTATTTATACTATCTATCATTGAATTTAATAATTTTATATGTATTTATAGTTAGACAATTATATAACATATGAATTAGTTCCATGTTAACAAAATTTGTAAGTAAAAATTAAGAATAACTTAAAATTTTTCAACCGGGCATTTGAGATTGCCGCCACTGTATAAGAATAATACCCTATATTATATAAGAATAATATAATGAATTATGGATCACTATTCTAAAATAGCTTTGGCAAATGAACCGGCGGCTGTGAGGGGCCGGTTGTAAAATTTGGCAAAAGTAGCCGATTGTTGAGTCCAACCTGCTGTTTGTTGAATAATATCCAGTGATACTCCCTTTCTGAAAGCAGCGGATGTGGATGCGTGGCGCGTCGAATGAGGTTTAAAATGAACCGAGTCGATTCCAGCTAGATTAAGGGTATTTTTTACCCATCGGCTCAAAGTTTGTTTGGATGCTTTTTGAAAGGGTTTCTTAGTTGTTAAGAAAAGAAATGGATTTTTAGTTGATCGCAAGTTTCTGGTTATCTCTAAATATAGTTTAAGGGTAGATGCCGCACATATTCTAGGGTTATCTTCAAACCGGGGAATTGTTAGACATGGTTGATGCTTGTTCACTTCCGATGTCTTAATTCTCTCTGGTATGAAGATTTGGAACCCAGACTCTAACTCGTGTATATCGTGTATTTTTATTAACGCTAAAGTTTGTAATCTTTGTGCTGTTATCAAAGCTAGTAATATTATTAGCTTTTTGGAGATGTATTCCAAGTCGTTTCTAGATGTTTCTTCGAAAAAAGTAAGTACTTTTTGTGGATTCCACGTTGTATTGATTTTAGGTTTTTGTGGTCTTATTCTGGAAATGCCCTTGAGGAAGCGTTTTATTACCGGGTCGCTGCCCAGATCTGACGGGCATATCAGAGATAGGGCTGATCTGTGAGCGTTGAATGTGCCGTAAAGATGTTGTCCGTTATTTAGAAGTTCTTGAAGAAATGATAAAATGTGTGAAGTAGTTCCTTGAAAGGGGGATAACCCGATCTTGCTACAGAACTGCCACCATAACTTGTAAGTTGAATTATATTGTTTAATTGTTGAGTCCGCTAGAGAATTGAGGGTTGTCTCCAACGCACAGTCGGGGATTCCTTTTAATCTAAAGCTTTGCCTGATAGCCTCGCGGCAATTAATGTAAGTTTGATGGCTAACGGGTGGTGCGAGTTGCTGTATGGAGAAAACAAAAGATTTTTATTTACTTGAAAATAAATCGGTTCCCCAATCGTCAGTTTTAAGAAAAGTGGATACCAGGGTTGGGATTCCCATTTCGGAACCACCAGAATGCCTGTTGCTTGCTCGTTTATAATTTTTTGTAGTGAACGTAAGGTCAGCGAAAAAGGTGGGAATGCATAAAATTTATATTTATGCCAAGGAATAGTAAATGCGTCAACCGCAAAAGCGCCCGGATCTTTTTGCCAAGATACATAAGAGTTACACTTGGAGTTATCCTTAGATCCAAAAAGATCAATTTCAGGTTCTCCAAATATAGTTCTTATTTTTTGAAAGGCGTAATCTGCCAAAGACCATTCTGTCTCGGGTGGTAGAGTTCTAGATTCCCTATCGGCTAGCCAATTGTTTGCTGAACTGACATAAGAAGCAAACATCCATAGATTACGCTTTTCGCACCATTGCCATAATGATCTGGCTAAAGCTCCTAAGCTGAGATGTCGTACACTACCCATACGGTTGACGTATGAAATAGCCGTTGTGTTGTCGCACCTAATTAAAATATTACAATTTTCATGGTGCGAGGCAAAATACTTAACCCCAAGAGAAATTGCCTGTAATTCTAGGAAGTTAATGTGGTGTTCCTTATCCGTAACAGTCCACCAGCCACGTGTACATTCTTTTCCTGAACATGCCCCCCAACCAGACAAGGAAGCATCAGTAAAAATTTCTAAACAAAATTGATCCTGCTTGATATTATTATTGGCAGTTTTTATGTTGTTTATCCACCATTGCAGGTCTGTAGAAAGTTTGTTTGATAAGATCGTAAAAGAATTATAATTCATATTATTGATCATAAGAACTTTTATTTTTTCGCGTTCAAATAACTTGGTTTAAAGCCAACCATATTTTACGGCAGGACAAACAGATACTAATGAGCCAATAAACTTAGCAAATTCCTGAATTTTGCAACGATTCGATTTCAAAAACCGTTTTGCAAAGGTTTCAATTTTTATACGTTTTTCGATAGGTAGCTCTATTTTAAACAACTGTGTGTCTAAAATAAATCCTAAAAATTTTCTCCTTGGGCTTGGTATTAGTTTACTTTTTTCATTATTAATAATAAAACCTAATGATGTTAAGAGTGTGATAGCTACTTCGGTGTTAGACAGGCAGTCTTTCTGTGATATTCCTAAAATTAGAAAATCGTCTAAGTAGTTAACGCACAAAATGCCTTTAGACCGTAATGTCTCAATTACTGGCTTCATTAGTTTTGTAAATGTATATGGTGCTGAAGCTAAGCCAAAGGGTAAACAATTGAATTCGTATAAAAATTTATTGAATTTAAACCTAAGGTATTTTTTGAAGTTCTTGTCGACAGGTACTAGAAAATAAGCATCTTTTGATCTATCGTTGTCATAAAGTGGCCTGGCTGAATTAAACGTGTGACAGTTCTTACATCCTCCATTTTAAAGTGAGGAGCATCGATAAAACTATTCAGCCGCTTTAGGTTCAAAATAAACCGATTTTTTCCATTCGGTTTTTTAACTAAAAATATATCAGATATACACTGGTCTTTACAAGGGTTGCATTGTGATATTGCCCCCGATTTTAACAGCTCTGAAATAGCCAAGACCATATCCGGTGATTTTGACAAGGAACTCTCAATTCTACCGGCGGTGTCGATTGTTTTGGTATCATGGTAAGAGGTAATTTGTATCCTTTTACCCAGTTCAAAATAGTTTTATTAGATGTTATGTATTTCCACTTTTCATAAAAACTGCCGAGTCTCCCGGCCCTATTGCTTACCTGCTCTATTGTCTCCTCTTGAATTTGTTTTCTCGATATTGTTCCCTGAAGGTTTGCCCTCTGGAGGATCTCGCTTCCTTCTGGTGGCGGATCGGGCGATACCGGTTTAAATTTTGGGAGGATTGAGGTTTTGTTGGTCTCTTTCTTACTGTTTTTGTTGATTTTGCAGCAGGGAGTGTTTGAAATGTAGCCTTTAAATCTTTAGAAGCATTCTCTAAAGACTTTGCCTCTTTGATTTTTTCCGTTAGATCGGATCCAAATATGAAAAATTCTGTAGGTGGTGATTTTTCAACAACCTCCCTCAGATTTTTATTCATTATTGGTGCGATGAGCGACCTTCTGGATACCGTAATATTGTGGAAGAGGTTGCTAAAAATGCGACCTGCGTCACATAACGGGGATAGAATTGTGTCCTTTGCATTTCCATTAATATTTTCGGTCTCCTGGATAATGCAGGACACGCTTTTTCCCAGGGCTGCTAGTCCACTGCCCAATTGCGTTTGCATTTGTTGCAAGTATTTGTCCCTTCCTAATTGCGAAGTTGACAAGATGCAAGTAACCTCAGGGTTAATTTCTGGAGCGCCTAGGCTCACGCAATTGGCAAGTATTTTAAACTTTTCTGTACGTTCAGACTCCACGACCTTGTCTAATCCATTTATAATGGTATGCGTCCATCTTTGGGCTAGCAGGTTGTGGATATTTTCGCCTATTCGGTTGTTTGAGTTAGGTTCTTCCCCTAGGAATCTAGTAAGATCATCTAGATTCTCGTCGGTTTGTATTTCAATACCTACGAAATCGTCCTGAGCCGAGGGGGAAGGACTTTTCTCGTTGTTTAAGCACAAAGTCGAGTCTCGGAGGTTGCTAACGCCTCTTGGACTACGATCTTCGTGAATATTTGTTGTCGACTCTTTACGAGTTCGATCTACATCCTCGCATCGCGTGCTGAGGTCTGTAATATGGCGGTCTCGAGCTGATCCTTCCGAGGAGGAAGGAGAATTACGCTCGGAATACCGACTAGGTGTTGAGCGACAAGGTGGCGAGCGCCGCCTATGGTGTCTACTAGAAGATATCGTCAATTGCATCATATTTGCTCGTAGAATGTCGTCTTTTGCTTTTGCCCATATTTATATTATATTATGTATCAAACCACACGTTGAGGCACTGATAAAATCGTTTTAAATTACACAACTAACTCAAACAAGCGCAAGAATGCTAATGACGCAACAAGCAAGGGTAAAAAGGGAGAAGAGGGGATTTCTTACTTGGCTTTAAACATACTGCGCAAACGAGTCGAAGGAATGCGACTACCATACGTTATCAATTATTATGTCTTCGAATTTGATGACGAAATATAATTATGTAAGAAAGGTATTGGGATATTAAACCGTGTAAATTAAACTAAATTATTATTTGTTAGCCAACGTTTCGCTGGATTTATTCATACATATTCATGGCACTTTAAAAGCATAAATATGGCTATAACAAGCAGGTCTACTCAAATAAGTTGTAACTTACTGCAAACAAGATTCAAAATGTTTGATGCCCTCATACTGATAGCTAAAATACTAATAGAATAAAATGGCACAAATAACTCGAGTTGTTAAAAAATTGAAGATATAAAATACTTGGATTCTGAAGTGATGAGTATCACATATGTTCGATAATAATATAGGTACTTACTTTCTACACGGACCACAAAAGCGACTATTATTTGATTCTTTCCTTTATTTTGTTTTTAGACAATATTTTAGAATTTGTTAGAAAATAAATAATAAATAATAAATAATAAATTCGGCTGGTTTTTGGATATGTTATAATTCTCATCATTCTCAACAAATGTTTCAAATGGGCAGAATTTAATATAATGAGTAGTTTCCGAGTTACTAGTCCTAAAAGGTCCAGATTTAATATAAATCTATACATATTTATTTTTAATATATGTAAGATAAAGGAAAAAGTTTTTAGACTCGATATATATTATGTGATCGTTAGTCAAATGTAAAGAAGTACATTTTACACAGATTTAGTCTCGATATTAAAATACAAACAATTCAACATGCACCATATCCTATTACAAACGGTCTAGCAGCTTTCTTCATGTTTCTTTCACCTTTTAAAACTTGTAACTCGGAAACTGCTTATTATATCAGGTTCTGCCTATTGAGACATTTATTCAGAATGACTAGAATTACAACATATCCGAAAACCAGCCAAATTTACAAAAATATATTTTCGCATAACAATGGTGGGGATCCTTTCTTAATGAAAACGAATATTTTATATTATTGTGAATTGTATCTACCGCTCGCGCTCTAAACAATAGTATATTGTTTGGCAAAGGGTGAAACAAAGCGATTTCAGACGAGGGTGAAATTTGCCTGCCCAAGTGAAGCGAAGGCTGGCATCACCCTCATTTGAAATCGCGTTTCACCCCGCGCCACACATACTATTTTTCATGTTACCTGCATTGAAACAGAAAATTTTTTTTGGATTGAAACTTGTAAATTAAATATTTTAAATTCGAAAATTTTTTGAATTAGCAATAACTCAAGAACGGCGCTAGAAATCGAAAAACTTAGAAAAATACCCCCCCTCGTCTTGTACCCCCCTCCCCCGTGAATTATCGGTAGGAAACCACATGCAAAAATTTAGATCGATCGCGCGCAAAAAAAAATTATTCATAAACAACAATTTCGAAATAATTTGACAGCTGTCATATTAATAAAATTTCATTTGAAGTAATGAAAAATTATTTTATCGGAAAACATAACGAAAGCGATGCTTTCCGAGTGTCCACCCGGCAGCTAAAACGAAGCATTCCTAGTCAGCTCACAAATCGACTAATAATGTAAAATCGACCATTAATGTGTTTTTATTAATGATTGATTCTGTTACTTATGCAAGTCAATTCATTTATATTATAAAAAAATTCTAATATAAAAATTTGTCCGACGTGGGATTCGAACTACTGGCGATCGCCAAACGATTTAATTATGATTCAATTGCTTATTGCACTTCGCCATAGAGGGTTGCTCTAATGACATTGTTTAAATTTGTCTTATCTGTCACAATTTGTAATTTAAACAATATTTTTTAATATTTGATATAATTGATAATTTTATGTTTTCCGATAAAAAAGTATACTCACCTCGCCTCGAAATATGATCCGTTACTGGGCTTACAGCTTTAAAAAGCTCGCTACGCTCACTTTTTAATATAGCTGCGCGCCCAGTAACGGATCATTTTCTATGCTTGGCCAGTAATATACTATTAATTCTGACAGGGTTGAAATGAAATCGGAAACTGAGTTGGCGGTAAGAAACTTGACTGTTTCTGTCCGAGGGCAGAAACAAATTAAGTTTTGACCAATATTCGCAGTGGTCTGAAATTGTCGTGTTTCGTCTGCCTTGACAGGCATTGAAGCACACTGTTTCAATGCAGGAAATATGAAAAAATATTTTTTAATAATTTGGAATGAATTGATAGATTTAAAATAAATATTTAACATACAATTTCAACGTAATTTGTTGGTGTCATTCCTCCTTGGCAAAGTGAACAATTATTACTAGAAGATTCACTAATTAAACTGCATCTCCTCTGTCGACTATAACATTCTCTTTCACGATAATTCCTCCTAGATCTTTTGCTGCAGTAAGCTGCCGTTTGTAATTTTAATGGCATATTTTAATTTCCCAAAATTTTTAGTAGCACCAATATGATTATTTATGCGAAAATAAAGTCCACCAATGTTTGTTAAAAATGTTTACACAATACACAGTTCAATTATTAGAAAGTATTAATATCAATAAATAAATAAATAAATAAAACAATTTTAATACACATTTCAAATTATAAACATAAAACACAAACTTAGAAGCACGTAGTGGGTATTCGTTTAATAATATGCACATACATTGTAAAATATATACTATGTATGCAGTTAATATCTGTTATATTGCAGATGTAATATCCCATAATATTATGTAGATTTTAGTCGGCTATATAAGGTATTTCCATCATGTTTATCAAATAATATATAATTATAATTTTCTATCTACAATAAAGATTGGCACGGTTTAGCACTAAAGTTTAGAAAATTGAATTGAACTTGTATAGCCAATATTAAAATAAAGAAAAAATCTTCTTAAATAAATACTTATTCACATTTTTTTATATAAAGAATAATTGTTAGTCACATTGGTAATACTCGAATTTTATAGAAGATAACTGTGTTACGGATCACTAAAGTTTAAATAATTTAATGTTACGTATTAGTACGAACTACCGCAGAACAACGACCCGCACTGAATGAACCCAAAAAGCGGGGGCGTCAATTACAGTAAAAGCATAAGTAAGAGTGCGATAAAAGCTCCGGGTTTTGCTGGTTTATGTTCTAAACCTTGAGTGTAATTGTGTACAAATTCATCTCACATTTCACTTCATATCGTCATACGCAGTAAGCAGAAAAGGAAATTGCGATTTTCTGTGTTGTAAAAAACAGATAAATGGAAAGGAAAATATCGATCCACTGGGTTTAGATTTTGCGTATTGCGCGCGCTAGTGCAGTGGTCTACATACTACATAGTCAAGTCGTTCTATTCCTATTAGTGTTTTTGTTCAAGATGACTTTCTTTTGTAATATATTAAATAAAAAATTATCAATTCAAACGTGATTTTCAAGATTAATTATTTCAGTAAAATATGTACAGTGAATAAATTAATGATTCGGACACCTAATACAATTTATTTCATTTTGGAATCATAATCTTGTTTATTAGGAGCTAAATGCGGGCGTAATATGGCTTTTTAAGCCCGAGGGCCTATAAAGTTGCTAAGCAATGTCAACAATATTAATACCTATCAAAATAAAACGTGGAAATCTTGAACTTTAATATTAAACTTTAAGATACTACAAATTATTTATTAAAATTAAATACGCAATTGCTTGCATTTGATATAGTAAGGGAACCACCTCCAAAGCTAAAATGTCCTGCATTTTCTTGCGGCAGGTTTACTGATGTTTGAGATACGTTTATCGAAACTCCACCAGAGATGCTTTGAGCGATTTTGATTTTGTTCTGTAATGAATTTTCTACATAAGACTCGGCTACCTTATCCGATCGCCATCCACCCAACTGCTTTAATGTTCTTGTGTCACCACCGCTCTCAGCCAATATAGTTGCAGCACTTCTACGAAAACAATGTCCAGTAAACTTATTCGAATCCGGTAATTTTAGGAATTCGGCAATCATTTTAGGCATTTTTCCTAGTGTGTTCTTCCCCACTGGCTGTGAACTGCATTTGCCACAGCGATAGGATAAAAATAAACACGTTAGTTTGGGAATTTTTAAGCCGTAAACAAATATATTTTCATATTACCTGCATTGAAACAGTGTGTTTCAATAGCTGTCAAGACAGTCGAAACACGACAATTTCAGACCGCTGCGAATATTGGTCAAACATTAAAATGTTTCTGCCCGAGGGCAGAAACACTCAAGTTTCTTACCGCCAACTCTGTTTCCGATTTCATTTCAACCCTGTCAGAATTAATAGTATATTACATGCCGAGGTGGAAAATGCTTCATTACAGCCGAGCGCTAGGTTAGTTGACTGAGGCGCGAAGCGCCGAAGTCAACTATAAGCGCGACGCTGGAATGAAGCTTGACACCGAGGTATGTATACTATTTTATTCACAATCAGATGGTAAATAACAAATAATTAAAATTTGTATTAAATTATACGCTGCTTTTCACTTTATTTCATTTTTGAAAAGAAAAAATAGTTTATCAGGTTGGTATAAAAAATAAGCAAATTGCTGTTTATGTCAAACAAAATGATGGTAAATATTTGAAATTGTACTTTAATTATTCGGGGTAAATTAACAATATTGTTATAAAACTTACATATTTAAAGTAACTAAAATAAAATTAGATTAGTTAGCTTGCACTAAATTTGCACTTGACATTATTTGACATAATCTTAATTAATTTGACGCACATTATTTGTTAGTTTCTTTTCTTGCCATCATGCGACTTTGCAGGTCGGGAAGTGATCACTTCCCGACCTGAGGTAGGTTGGGAAGTAAAACAAAATAGCTCTGATTGGTTGGCAAGTGAAAGTAAACAATAAACTGCTTCCCAACTTTTTAAAAATCAGGAATGTATCGATTACTAACCGATTGTGAATAAAATAATTTTTCATTACTTCAAATAAAATTTAATTAGTATGACAGCTGTCAGATTAATTCGATATTGTTGTTCATGAGTAATTTTTTTTTGCGCGCGATCGATCTAAATTTTTGCATATGGTTTCCTACCTATAATTCACCGGGGGTGAGTACGAGACGAGGGGGGGAAAATTTTTTCTCAGTTTTTCGATATCTAACGCCGTTGTCGAGTTATTGCTGATTCAAAAAATTTTCGAATTTAAAATATTTATTTTATAAGTTCCAATGCAAAAAAATTTTCTGTTTCAATGCAGGTAATATGAAAAATAGTATGTGTGGCGCGGGGTGAAACGCGATTTCAGACGAAGGTGATGCCAGCCCTCGCTTCACTCGGGCAGGCAAATTTCACCCTCGTCTGAAATCGCTTTGTTTCACCCCTTGCCAAACAATATACTATTGTTGTACAAAGCAATGTAAACGGGACCATCGTTCGGAATAATCATAAATTGTCTCGGCGTGTAAGTTTTAGTTTGACGAATCTTCACCAGCAAAACAGTTCCCTGAATTGTTACATCCTGAATACGTAAATCATGAAGCTCTTGGCGTCGACAAGCTCCAAACATACCAAAAATTGTGACAACCTACAAACATTGTACATTATAAAAAACTAAACAATTAGTTAGAACTGTCATACCTTAATCAACAAATACGTAATATCTGGTGCATTTAACATGAATTGCTGAATGTGATCTCGTTCCAATACCAATGATTTTTTAGCTTCATCACCCACAGAATTATTCTTCATAAACTCCGTAAGTAAAAGAAACTTCGACAAATCAACGCTCTCCTTAACCTTCACCATTTTCTTAAGCTTCGAGTAGATACACCAAATAAATAAATAACAAAACTTTTCGTACTCCTTCTCGTACAAATCCTTTGATTTTGTTGGAATTAATCTATTCTGGGCGACCTCAAAGTTATCCAAAATTTCTTTTGAATAAGCTAGCATAATATTATGTGTGTTGCCTAAATATAGTTATTAGTTATATTATTCATTACAAGGCAGTAGGTATTCACTTGTTTTTACGAATCCAAAAATAAATATAAACGTTCAATATTACAATTAAATATACAATTAAACCCAAGTTGTTATATTATGAATCCACGGACACAACAAAAGCAAAAGTGGCGACGAGGATCGTGAGTAACAATGTCACAAATTATTATAAAAAGTTAATTTAAAAAAAAACCGCGTGGTTAAATCATTAACGTACAATACCATTACAAGCACCCAAGTGCAATTACAAATATTACAATTACAAGTGTTACAAATTCAACTACAATGGCAACGGGAACAACTACAATACAAGGTACTTTTGCAGTTGAATTTTTCGATGTGACTAAAAGTAAATGGTTAAGATGGGTCAAACGCCTTGAAGTGGCATTCAGGATTTTGAGGCGTACAATTTAATATGCGATAAGTTGGCACCTGAAGATCGCTGTGAACCTAGCATATCAAACATTAGCATCTCAAAAAAAAAGTTTATATTTGCTTGCATCCAGCATAGTTCTACAGTTCTCGACACATTTCAACAATAGTTCTGTTGATTTACCTTTAAAATCGCGATTTAAAGAAATGAGATGCCAACTTCACAAACCCGTTACAGCATCTCATTAAATTTCAAGTATTTGAGCATCGAAAAGTTGAATTAAGCATAGTTCTATACATCCTGATTGATTTTAAGAATAGTTCCGTTGATTTAACCTAAAAATCGCGATTTACAGCAATGAGATGCCAACTTCACACTAAACATTACAGCATCTCATTAGATTTAAAGTATTTGAGCTTCGAGAAGTAAAATAAACCATAGTTCTATTATACATCCTGAATAATTTTTAAAATAGTTCCATTGAATCTATACTATGAAAACGAAATTTAAAGGTATGCTCAATGTCCGCTGTCCACTGTCCGCTGCATGACGGTGAGATACTCATACTCAGGACCGAGCATCGAGCTATTTTGATGGTGCATCGGCAGTTCTGGTCTTTTTACATACTTTAGAAAAGAGTTCCGGTTGGATTTGTAGCAAAATAATTATTAACAATTTTTTAATACAATTGCATGTATATAACTATGAGATGCTGATAGTTTTTGACGAGTTCTGGGATCTTTTGGGGTGCAATCGCCAGTTCTAGTCTTTCTTCATACTTTAGAAAAGAGTTCCGGTCTGTAATTGTTGTTAAATAATTATTAGCAATTTTTTAATACAATATCATGTATATGACTATGAGATGCTGATAGTTTTTGACGAGTTCTGGGATCTTTTGGGGGTGCAATCGATAGCTCTAGTCTTCCTTCACACTTTAGAAAAGAGTTACGGTCTGTAATTGTTGCTAAATAATTATTAACCATTTTTTAATACAATTTCATGTATATAACTATGAGATGCTGATAGTTTTTGACGAGTTCTGGGATCTTTTGGGGTTGCAATCGCCAGTTCTAGTCTTTCTTCATACTTTAGAAAACAGTTCCGGTCTGTAATTGTTGTTAAATAATTATTAGCAATTTTTTAATACAACTTCATGTATCTAACTATGAGATGCTGATAGTTTTTGACGAGTTCTGGGATCTTTTGGGAGTGCAATCGCCAGTTCTAGTCCTTCTTCATACTTTTGAAAAGAGTTCCGGTCTGTAATTGTTGCTAAATAACTATTAACAATTTTTTAATACAATTTCATGTATATGACTATGAGATGCTGATAGTTTTTGACGAGTTCTGGGATCTTTTGGGGGTGCAATCGATAGCTCTAGTCTTCCTTCACACTTTAGAAAAGAGTTCCGGTCTGTAATTGTTACTAAATAATTATTAACAATTTTTTAATACAATTTCATGTATATGACTATGAGATGCTGATAGTTTTGGACGAGTTCTGGTATCTTTTGGGGGTGCAATCGCCAGTTCTAGTCTTTCTTCATACTTTAGAAAACAGTTCCGGTCTGTATTTGTTGTTAAATAATTATTAGCAATTTTTTAATACAATTTCATGTATATGACTATGAGATGCTGATAGTTTTTGACGAGTTCAGGGATCTTTTGGGGGTGCAATTGCCAGTTTTAGTCTTTCTTCATACTTTAGAAAAGAGTTCCGGTCTGTAATTCTTGCTAAATAATTATTAACAATTTTTTAATACAATTTTATGTATATAACTATGAGATGCTGATAGTTTTTGACGAGTTCTGGGATCTTTTGGGGGTGCAATCGCCAGTTCTAGTCCTTCTTCATACTTTAGAAAAGAGTTCCGGTCTGTAATTGTTGCTAAATAATTATTAACAATTTCTTAATACAATTTTATGTATATAACTATGAGATGCTGATAGTTTTTGACGAGTTCTGGGCTCTTTTGGGGGTGCAATTGCCAGTTTTAGTATTTCTTCATACTTTAGAAAAGAGTTCCGGTCTGTAATTGTTGCTAAATAATTATTAACAATTTTTTAATACAATTTCATGTACATATATAACTATGAGGTGCTGATAGTTTTTGACCAGTTCTGAACTCAATTTTTAAAATTTTGATTTCTATTGATTCTCTTACTTTTAGCGTTACCCAGATCCAACGACGAGGACGTGGTAAGATTTGGATCCATCTTTTTGTTTTTTTTTGTTACTATTTTTGTTTTTTTTTATTAATTTTTTCCGAACTTGGTTTAATTTTTTGTTTTGGTTGTTGGTGCGTTAAGAAATATCGAATATATCATTATTTTATCTTTTACTTTCCGTGACCACATACGCAAGTAAATGTGGAGCCACTTCTTTGCTTGACGCAACGCTTGCACGAGTGGGGCTCAAATCGTCGTACTCATGCCAATAGATACCTGATTTCACATAGGCCACGAAGTGACCTGGAAGATAATGTACTAGGCCTGCTAGCCTATAGATCTTATCCTGCACATTTATGGTAAAGGCGATGGAGTCCAGAGTATGCCGTAGACTTTTATTTCTTTTCGGGTATGTCTCGTCTGTTAGAACCGTAGTGTCGATCAATATGTGGGGCCCATATTCTATTTCGTCCGCGATAGTGCTCTGGCATTTCCGACAAGATCGTGTCGTCGAAAGCCCGTCGCGTCGTCTATGGCTTTTTGGATGTAATTGAAGCCCTCACACAGTATAATGTCGATATTAATACTGAGAAGAGTGTGTTGTTTTTCAAAGCCATATCCGCATTTGCAAGAAACTTTCGTCTTG
The DNA here is from genome assembly GCA_947369205.1 of Cantharis rufa. NCBI lineage: Eukaryota > Metazoa > Arthropoda > Insecta > Coleoptera > Cantharidae > Cantharis > Cantharis rufa. The sequence continues at coordinate 29,240,756 of OX376304.1, forward strand.
TGACTCGGCACGTCGGCAAATAAATATTCCATTAAGTGTGCCACATTGCATGTTGTGTCAAGCCTCTTTATAGTTGTCGTAAATTCTTCAATGTGAAATAGTCCTAATTCAGATAGTATATTAGCTCTTTCTCTGTAGCTAGCCATCTTAGGTTTTCGCTTCTGTTGAACTAAGTTTAGCACCAACTTCATTGTGCGGTTTGTAGTATTTTTAAGTATGTCAATATATGGTTCGCGTGAAGCGATCGCGGATAAAATTATATGAAAGATCGCATCAAATGCACACGTGTTCCTGACGTTTAACAAGTATTTGCCCATACTGACAGGGCTACAAAAATTGCCATTTTTTAACACAATAAGCTTTTCGAACTTTACGTCTTTAATATACTTCCATTCTGAGCATATGTCTAACTTCGTGGGTTTGCGTCTTTTTTTAATAGAATTTTCAACAAGTTCAGCTGTAATCGAAAGCGCACGTTTTCTTGAACTGTCTAGCCGATATTCTTCATTTTCTGGAATTATAGGCGAGTCTTTTGCGGCTTTCCCACGCCAGTCTTCGCGGACATTCCAATTGTCACACTCTTTAGGAGTGCTAGACCGAAGATACTTCCCTGCAGAAGAGTCAACTGATAAACTATCCACAACTAATGTTTCTGCCATCTCTTCGGGGTCTGACGCAACCATTGAAAAGTTTATGAGATTGTCTGAATTCCTCACCGATTTGTCATTACTTGACTCTGTGCTGTCGGTTCTTAGAGAGAGCTCGCAGCATTGTGATTGACCTATCATCAGTGAATCATCTTTGGTGGAGGAGACCGTGACTGGATTTATTATCGCCACATCGCTTGGGTTTGAGGCCAATTTTACTTTGCCATCGAGATGATCCAGATGTTGTAGCACAAACAAATCAATCCGCATTGTAAGTTTTGTTGCAAACGATCGATGTTTCAGATCACCAAACTCTGCCTCGACGGACGAGGACGTCGCTATAATTGAACCAATCCCAAAGTGTGGTCTCATTATACCAGTTCACAGTGGAATGAATGGCAACAACTGCTTTGACACGCGAAGAGCGAAAGCGGGATTAAAGCACCCGTTTGGTCGGCTTCCTCCAACGCATGTTTTTGCAACCACCTGAGCAGAATCATATAGATCAGCAGCCCATTCCTTCCAATTTCTGTTGTTTGTATTAGCGTCCTCACAATAATCACGTTCGTTATCCTCGTCTGTTATTCTCGGTTCCCCGTCATCCTTTAGCGCAGTACAATTAACTCCTTCTATAGTTTTGTCAAGAAGTTGCATGCGTATTTCCGACTGCACTGGTCTACCATCTTTGGTATTGCCGACGCATTCGCTTAAACATACTATCAGAACCGATTCGAGGAAGTATTTTAACTCTTTAAAATCACTCATTTGGTAGGCTTGAGCAATACAACGTTGGTACAACTGTTGTCCTGCATTTATTGTCGATTTGAGACAATCCCATCGTGCTACCATGGCAGAAACGTGACTGACGTCCAATCTTATATATGCTGTGGGCATTTTAGTTTCGTCCTGCATAACGGCTGCATAACATCTTTCTAAATAGTCGGCTAAACTGCTACAGCTACCTAAAATTTCCGCTACAGCATTTATCAAAGCACGTCCAAAATCGCACACGACGATAGGAGGGCGTGGTACACCATTCGCCAGTATCATCCGAAGAAAGTTGGCAATTTGAAGCGACCGTTGATCACCAGTTACCATCTGAAATACTGGGACACTGCCCTCATTGGTGACTAACATGCACTGGTACAAAAAAACGTGAGGGTCATTCTTGTGATCACGTTTCCCAATACTTCCGGTGGCATCGATCGACATAATGGCACCTGGATCTTTTTTTAACCGTGCGATGTATATCTTTTCCTGCTCCGGTGTCCAATATATGCAGTGGAATTTAAGCAAACCAACGCTATGAATAAAACCTGCGTGATCTCCAAACTGGGATTCGCGAAGCAAGTTCAATGGACCAAATGCAAACTCCAACCCATACATCTTAAGCAACTGTTGCTCCTTTGCCTTACGTAGAACGTCACTTTTTGGGATTATCGGCGGGTTTTCTCTTCCAAAATCTTTCAATCGTCTTGCCATTTCTCGTCTAATGACAACTGCACTTTTCTTTTGGTCAATCATTTGTGTAGCGATTTCCTCACGACGCTTTCCCCTCAATTGCCTAGTTTTAATACCTGTATGCTGATCAGGTCGAATATCAACTACCATACACGAAAAAATTACGTCAACATCTGTCATAGGCGCTTTTTCTAGTTTACCGCTTATTTGGGCTTTGCACTCAGTACAATAACCAACGAAAGTCGAATAGTTTGTCGCAGTTGCAGTTGGAGTCGTCATATTGTTTTTAAATGAAAAAACACAATCTAGTGTTTTATGTTGCTGGCATATTCTTTCAGCTATAACGTCAGCCCAGCCTTCTTGGAACTTCCAGTACAATCTACCAGAAGAAACCTTTTTTTTCGGGGCAATGTCTTGCCACTTCTTCGCCGATAAAATTATCTTAAATTTTTTAGCAAGATTATTATTTGATGTACTAGAACTATCTTCTTCAGTTATATCCATATCCAAAGAATAATCACTATCGTTCTTTGCTTTGATAGCTTTTGTGTAAATCTTATAGGTTTTCTCAATCAGCGACCGAAATCCATTGCGATCGTCTTTTACAATTGTATAAACGTGGCGTGGTTCTATATGTGAGCCACATAGTGCCATTCGGTTAGCAATGAGGCGAAATACTTTATTAGATGGGGGTAGTATTTTGCCCTTGTCATCGAGCGTTCGGCAGTCAGCTTGCAGCAAAATTTCTTTTAATTCCGACTTGTCGTAAGGCATTTTTTTATATGCAGTATAATATACGTAGAGTAATACGGTATACTGCAGAATAGAACTAACGTAAAAGTTATAGAACAATAAAGTGGAACTTAGATATGTAGGTAATACGGTATATGCAGAATAGAAATAACGTAAAAGTTATAGAATAGAACAATAAAGTGCAAACGTGGTACAACTTCAGAAAACACCTAAGAAACCAATTCGGACTGTTCAAAAACTTTTCATTCCGTGCATATCAAATTATTTAACCATAAGTATTGGAATAGCTATATTGAAAATGTAACGAAATTTATTGGTACCTTATAATTTTATCTTAGTAGAATATGAGTAAGTTGATATACCAGTTTGGCTTCAAGCATATCATTTTCTACGTTTTCGAGGTCCCTGATTACATTTTCGCCGATATTTTTTCAATCCATTGAGTACTAGGGGGGGGGGGGGTAAAAAAATTGGTATATTTTAGAATTGAGCATCAAATATATCTTTTTCTACATTTTTAAAATACCTGAATACATTTTCGTCGATATTTTTTTTATCCAATTTGTATGGGGGGGGGATGAAAAAGAGAGGATTTATGAATTTGGCTTCAAGCGTATAATTTCCTGGGTTTCCAAGGGCTCTGAGTACATTTTCGTTGTTAATTTTTTATCTGGGGAACAGGGGGAGGGGGTTAAAAAAGGAGTGGATTTTCGAGTTGGGCTTCAAGCATATCTTTTTCTACGTTTTCGAGGTCCCTGATTACATTTTTGCCGATATTTTTTCTATCCATTGAGTACTAGGGGGGGGGGTAAAAAAATTGGTATATTTTCGAATTCAGCTTCAAATATATCTTTTTCTTCTTTTTCAAATTACCTGAATACATTTTAGTCGATATTTTTTCTATCCAAGGAGTACTCGGAAGGAGGAGGTGAAAAAAGGAGGTGGAATTTCTAATTTGGCTTCAATCATATCATTTTCTACATTTTCGAGGACCCTACATACATTTTTGCCGATATATCTTCTATCAAATGAATACTAGAGGGGGGTGATAGTCAAAAGAAGTAGATTTCTGAGTTTGACTTCAAGCACTTTACTTTCTACGTTTTCCATGGCCCTGAATAAAAAAAATGTCACTATTTTTGGTATCATATGAGTACTGGGAGGGAGGTAGTATAAAAGGGGTAGCTTTCCATGTCTGGCTTCGAGCATAACATTTTCTGCGTTCTCCGTGCATTTAAGTAAAAATATTTACTATCAAATAAGTTCTGCAATGGAGTAAGAAAGATGGATCCAAAACTATCAACATCTCATATTATATACATGAAATTGTATTAAAAAATTGTTAATAATTATTTAGCAACAATTACAGACCGGTGCTCTTTTCTAAAGTATGAAGAAAGACTAAAACTGGCAATTGCACCTCCAAAAGATCTCAGAACTCGTCAAAAACTATCAGCATCTTATAGTTATATACATGAAATTGTATTAAAAAATTGTTAATAATTATTGAGCAACAATTACAGACCGGAACTCTTTTCTAAAGTGTGAAGGAAGACTAGAGCTATCGATTGCACCCCCAAAAGATCCCAGAACTCGTCAAAAACCATCAGCATCTCATAGTCATATACATGAAATTGTATTAAAAAAATGCTAATAATTATTTAACAACAATTACAGACCGGAACTGTTTTCTAAATAATGAAGAAAGACTAGAACTGGCGATTGCACCCCCAAAAGATCCCAGAACTCGTCAAAAACTATCAGCATCTCATAGTCATATACATGAAATTGTATTAAAAAATTGTTAATAATTATTTAGTAACAATTACAGACCGGAACTCTTTTCTAAAGTGTGAAGGAAGACTAGAGCTATCGATTGCACCCCCAAAAGATCCCAGAACTCGTCAAAAACTATCAGCATCTCATAGTCATATACATGAAATTGTATTAAAAAATTGTTAATAATTATTTAATAACAATTACAGACCGGAACTCTTTTCTAAAGTGTGAAGGAAGACTAGAGCTATCGATTGCACCCCCAAAAGATCCCAGAACTCGTCAAAAACTATCAGCATCTCATAGTCATATACATGAAATTGTATTAAAAAATTGCTAATAATTATTTAACAACAATTACAGACCGGAACTCTTTTCTAAAGTGTGAAGGAAGACTAGAGCTATCGATTGCACCCCCAAAAGATCCCAGAACTCGTCAAAAACTATCAGCATCTCATAGTCATATACATGAAATTGTATTAAAAAATTTCTAATAATTATTTAACAACAATTACAGACTGGAACTATTTTCTAAAGTATGAAGAAAGACTAGAACTGGCGATTGCACCCCCAAAAGATACCATAACTCGTCAAAAACTATCAGCATCTCATAGTTATATACATGAAATTGTATTAAAAAATTGTTAATAATTATTTAGCAACAATTACAGACCGGAACTCTTTTCTAAAGTATGAAGAAGGACTAGAACTGGCGATTGCACCCCCAAAAGATCACAGAACTCGTCAAAAACTATCAGCATCTCATAGTTAGATACATGAAATTGTATTAAAAAATTGCTAATAATTATTTAACAACAATTACAGACCGGAACTCTTTTCTAAATTATGAAGAAAGACTAGAACTGGCGATTGCAACCCCAAAAGATCCCAGAACTCGTCAAAAACTATCAGCATCTCATAGTTATATACATGAAATTGTATTAAAAAATGGTTAATAATTATTTAGCAACAACTACAGACCGGAACTCTTTTCTAAAGTGTGAAGGAAGACTAGAGCTATCGATTGCACCTCCCAAAGATCCCAGAACTCGTCAAAAATTATCAGCATCTCATAGTCATATACATGAAATGGTATTAAAAATTTGTTAATAATTATTTACCAACAATTACAGACCGGAACTCTTCTCTAAAGTATGAAGAAAGACTAGAACTGGCGATTGCACCCCCAAAAGATCCCAGAACTCGTCAAAAACTATCAGCATCTCATAGTTATATACATGCAATTGTATTAAAAAATTGTTAATAATTATTTTGCTACAAATCCAGCCGGAACTCTTTTCTAAAGTATGCAAAAAGACTAAAACTGCCGATGCACCATCAAAATAGCTCGATGCTCGGTCCTGAGTATGAGTATCTCACCGTCATGCAGCGGACAGTGGACAGCGGACAATGAGCATACCTTTAAATTGCGTTTTCACAGTATAGATTCAATGAAACTATTTTAAAAATTATTCAGGATATATAGAACTATGGTTTATTTTACTTCTCGAAGCTCAAATACTTTAAATCTAATGAGATGCTGTAATGTTTAGTGTGAAGTTGGCATCTCATTGCTGTAAATCGCGATTTTTAGGGTAAATCAACGGAACTATTATTAAAATCAATCAGGATGTATAGAACTATGCTTAATTCAACTTTTCAATGCTCAAATACTTGAAATTTAATGAGATGCTGTAACGGGTTTATGAAGTTGGCATCTCATTTCTTTAAATCGCGATTTTAAAGGTAAATCAACAGAACTATTGTTGAAATGTGTCGAGAACTGTAGAACTATGCTGGATGCAAGCAAATATGAACTTTTTTTTTGAGATGCTAATGTTTAATATGCTAGGTTCACAGCGATCACCTGAAGCGCCCGAAGATAAATCTTATAAGAAAATAGTGGAGATCATGGCTCAGTTTTACAATCCAGCACCATTGGAAATCGCTGAAGTTTACAGATTCCATAGCAGGAAACAAGAAGAAGGTGAATCAGCACAAGAATTTTTGTTAGCATTACATAAGGCGTCAATAAACTGTAAGTTTGGAAATTTTTTACAAACGGCATTACGAAACCAATTTGTTTACGGTTTAAAATCTAAAAGAGCATTAAGTCGACTGTTGGAATCAAAAGATCTAACCATTGATAGAGCTGTTGAGTTGGCTGCGAGCATGGAACTTTCAGAAAAAGATTCAATCGAAATCCACAAACCGGTGGGTAATGTTATCAACGAAACCAATATCGATGCAATTAATTTCAAAAATAAATCCAGGTCCCCAGCTAACTCAAATAGTTACAATACTAATAATAAAAATCATTTTAGTTCAAAATGTACTACAAACAAGGACAACCAATTTTGCTACAGATGTGGTAGTAAAGTCCATTACGCAAATAAATGTGACAAACAAAATTTTTGTAAACGGAAGGGTCATTTGCAAAAGGTGTGTTCACAAGCTAAAAATAATCGGTCAACAAATACAAATACTATTGACGAAATTCTACAATTACAAAATAAAGGTGAAGCAATCAATTTGAGGGATAAATTTTTTACAAATCTGTTTATCAACGGGGTACCAATCCGTTGGGAAGTGGATTGCGGTGCAGCCGTTACTGTTATTAATAAAGAAGATTTTAATAACATTTTAAGTCATTTAAAATTAAAATTATATACAACAGACATTGAACTAAAATCATATTGCGGTACAACATTACAAGTATCAGGATTTGCTAAAGTAAATGTCAAATACAACAGTCAAAAGGCCTTAATACTAGATTTATACGTGGTGAATGGCAACAAATTACCATTAATTGGGCGTGAATGGATACGGGAATTAAAAATAAAATTACAAGATATAAATACCATAAACAGCAGCATTAGTCGAGCAAGGAATTATCGAAAAAGTCAATGCTTCGGAGTGGGCTACTCCTATCGTACCCGTAGTAAAAACAAATGGGGAGGTACGAATTTGTGGTGATTACAAGATTACGTTAAATCCACACATTATTGTTGACGGTCATCCATTACCGACAATGGACGAAATTTTCATAGAAATGGCAGGAGGAGAAGAATTTTCAAAAATTGACTTAAGCAAGGCATATTTACATTTGGAAGTCAAACCTGAAATGAGGCACCTACTTACCATAAATACCCACAAAGGACTTTACAGGGTAAATCGGTTAATGTTCGGTATTGCAAGCACACCTGCGATTTGGCAGCGCCAAATGGAATTAATGCTACACGATATACCTGGAGTCAGAGTATTTATTGACGACATAAAAATTACGGGTTCCAATAGAAAGGTTCATTTAGAAATGTTGGAACTAGTCCTACAGAGATTGGATAACCACGACCTTAGAGTAAATATGGGCGAAAGCAAATTTCTTGAAAAAGAAATTGAGTATTGCGGCTACAAGATCGATAAAAATGGATTGCATAAAGTAAAAGATAAAATGGAAGCAATAAAAGACGCCCCAATACCAAAAGATAAGACTAAAATTTGAGCATTTACAGGATTAATAAATTACTATAGACGTTTTATTAAAAATGTCAGCACAATCCTTAATCCGTTAAACAATTTACTACAAGACAACGTAGAATTTAAGTGGACAAGCACTTGCCAGAAAGCTTTTACAAAAGCAAAAGAGGAAATTATGTCAGACCAAGTGTTATGTCATTTTAACCCTCAATTACCACTAATTCTAGCAAATGATGCATGAAGCTCAGGAGTAGGAGCAGTACTATCACACATATTACAAGATGGTACTGAAAGACCTATAAAATTTACATCTGAAACGTTAACAAAAACTCAGAGAAAATATTCACAAATTGATAAGGAGGCTTACGCCATAGTTTTTGGCATTAGAAAATTTTTTCAATATTTGTATGGGAGGCGATTTACCTTGATCACGGATCACAAGCCACTATTACAAATATTTTCTCCAGTTAGAAGTTTGCCAGTACTCAGTGCAACTCGTATGCAACATTACGCCATATTCCTACAATCTTTTCAGTATGACATACAATGCAAAAATACGAAACTACATGGAAATGCGGACGCAATGTCGCGATTACCTCTAAAATCAGAAGAATTATTTCTATGTGATGAACCAGACGTTTACGAACTTAACATCATTAATTGTCTACCTATTACAATAAACCATTTAGCAAACGAAACAATAGAAGATGCAACATTACAAAAATTATACAATGGATTAAAAACAGGAGAGACAATTAAAAATTCAGACCGTTTCAATATAGATCAAAACGAATTTACATTACAATCGGACATTATCATGCGGTCTACGACGTTTCGGCGCGAAGACGTTTCGGCGCGGAGACGGTTCGGCGCGAGCCGATTCGGCGCAAAGACTTTTCGGCGCGAGAATAAAATATTTTAAAAAGAAATAAAAATAATGTGGAAAAATTTAAACATTAATGGATAAATAATATATATAATACTCGTAAATTTATTAAAATTAATACACATGTATAAAAAATAAAAAAATGTTAAGGATTATTCATTTCGTAATTATACGATAATCCTCGCAGATAGTCGATTATATTATAATATAATAAAACACCTTCACAACAAATTATTTACTTATTGTGTTTACTTTACTTACAGTGTTAGGTACAATTATTATAAACAATATTAGATAATAAAATTTAAATTAACAAGTTTGTATAGTACAATAAAAAGATAAAAAATGTAATAATTTCATTAAATTCCAAATAACTAAATTAGTATTAATTATAATCATTATACAGTATAATCTTATAATTATAATACTGTTGGTGGCGGCACTTGCTCACCACCCTCACCACTGAGTTTGTTGGCTAAGAGGCAGTGGGGTGTTGAAATACCTGATATGGGAGGATAAGCAACAATTTCCTATTGCATTGCGTATCTTTACTATTTATCAATCAACGATATAATGTATTTAATTCTTAAACGGTGCAAACCGAGGAATTTTAAACTGTAATCCTTTGTAAAATGTGTCGTTTAAAAGATACGAGGTTTTCAAAATAATCAAAAGAAAAACCTTGATTTTTTAAATATTTTTTTCTTACTTTAATTCATAACTCGAAAGCCAATAAAATTAAATAAAAAGAATTGGTAACACAGTAGTTACATTAACTTATTTTCTATACATGTATAGTTTTAATATATTTATTATTTATATTACTTATCTATTAATGTATCAATTTAAAGTAGATCAAAAATTTTAAAATATTTTATTCTCGCGCCGAAAAGTCTTCGCGCCGAATCGGCTCGCGCCGAAACGTCTTCGCGCCGAAACGTCTTCGCGCCGAATCGGCTGCGCCGAAACGTCCCATCCCGATTATCACGAGAGGACGACGAGTACTAATACCAACAAAATTACGCAAAGAAATTTTAAGCGAACTACACATCGCTCACTTTGGAATTGTTAAGATGAAACATTTGGCTAGATGCTATTATTGGTGGCCAAATATTGATGCAGACATTGAAGCTTTGGCGAAGAATTGTTTTGAATGTAACAAATTACGCGACAATGCCCCCAAAATAGAAACGCATCATTGATGGCCGGCACAAGAACCTTTCGATCGCGTCCACATTGATTATGCAGGTCCAATGAATGGTGGTTATTCTTTTATTTTGGTCGATTCATTTTCAAAATGGCCAGAAATTCATTTTACCAAAAATATGACTACCGAAACTACAATAGAAATATGCCGAAGTATATTTACAACCTTTGGTATTCCAAAACTTTAAGTTTCAGACAACGGAACACAATTTACTTCAATCAAATTTGAAAGATTTTTAAAAGAAAATGGAGTTAAACACAAATTCACGGCTCCATATCACTCTGCAACTAATGGACAAGCTGAACGCTATGTCCAAACATTAAAAAAGTCATTAAGAGCAATGCGTTCGGATGATTACTCAAGAACAGTTGAATTGGCAAAACTGCTTTTGCAATATAGAAAAATGATCAACTTAACGACAGGCGAAAGCCCATCTAACAAAATGTTTGGAAGAGAAATCCGATCAAGACTAGACTTAATACAACCCGAAAAATTCACCCTGAATAAATTTAATCAAATTAATACGAAACATTTTGAAACGGGGACGAGAGTGGCAATTCGAGATTATACTACAAATGAAAAATGGAAGTTTGGCAAAATAACGGACAAATTAGGTAAAGTACATTACTCCATATTACTAGACGATGGTCGAGAAATGGAGAAGACATTTAGACCAAATGAGAGAAATTGGAAATGAAACCCGATTAGACCAACCGATACTTCCGGCACAAGCAACGGATGATGTTACGAACCAGGAACCGCAGCTTAAACGCGAAACAGTTTCAGTGGCAGATAACTTTGAAATACCACCGATTGCAAATGACGCTTCTGTACCTTTAAGGCGATCTAATCGCATTAGAAAACCTGTTAACCGGATGAATTTGTAATGTTCTGTTATTTTCATTGTTCACGACAGGGGAAGGTTTTATGTGTGTTGCCTAAATATAGTTATTAGTTATATTATTTATTGCAAGGTAGTAGGTATTCACTTGTTTTTACGAATCCAAATATAAATGTAAACGTTCAATATTACAATTAAATATACAATTAAACCCAAGTTGTTATATTATGAATCCACGGACACAACAAATATTATCCATTTTCAAATAAAAATTAATTTGTTTACAATAAAACAAGAGAGCATTATATCAATATCAACAACCTACATAGGAACCATAGCACACCAAAGATTCATAGCACAAACAAAACGACGACATATTATTTTTTCCCAAAATACTTAATTCTTGAATTTTAACTCTTCAAGTATCAAGTACCAAAATGAAGTAAGAATTCTTTTGCTAGGGAATTCTTTGCTAGGGAATTCTTAAATAAATGTTGGTGAAAACAGGCATTAATGTAACGACCAATGTCACTAATGAAGAGCAAAAACAAAATTGGTGCGCAGTGGGAACCTTGTGGAATACCCGAATGTACCGTAATATCCAACGAGAAAAAATTCTCGAGAGAAAACATTTTGAATCCTAACCATTTAATAACACCAGGTCCGAATCCCAGAGAAGTTAATTTGGCTAGAAGGGCAAAAATGAAGACACGATCGAAAGCCTTAGCGAAATCGGTATACACAGCATCTACATGTTTATGATCTTCGAAAGCTTCAAAAATTTGAGTGACGAATGATAATAAGTTGGTGGTTGTCGAACGGTCAGGAAAGAACCGGTGTTGATTTTTCACTATATATTTGTTGCTAGCTTATAATAGTTGTTTGGACACTAGTTTGTCAAGCAACTTAGAAATAGTTTATTTATTTTCAGCATTACATTCAATTTGAATATTGCTACCTCTTGCTGAGGTTTTACAAATCCGTTTACTGGGGTGGATTAATCCCCGTTTCACAGTAACCATATTTTATCTCTCATAACCTTGTATGGCTTTTGGCCGATTCTGCAAAATTCCTCCACGCTATTCTATCATCGATTTTCTCGTTCCATCCATTCACGCCCATGGTCCTAATATCCTGTATTACCTGGTCCCACCATCTTATTCTCGATCTACCCCTCGCTCTAGACTCACTTGGTTTCCACAGCGTTATTTCTTTTATCGCCGATTCATTGTTTTTCCTCATTACATGTCCCAACCAACTAATTCTCTGTGCCTTCACAAATTTTGCTATATCCTCTCCATTCATAGCCTCCAGTAAATCATAGTTCATGCGTCGTCTTAGTTCACCATTTGCCTCTTTAACGGGGCCCAGTATCGCTCTCAATACCTTGCGCTCAAAGATTCTTAGCCACTCCTCCTCCACTTCGGACATGCATAATGTTTTAGCGGCATAAGTGACCACTGGCCTGATTAATGTCCTGTAAATTTTCAGTTTCGTGCTCCTTGCTAATTGCCTATTAGCCAGTACCTTCTTGTTTGCGTAAAAAACTCTGTTGCCCGCCTTGATTCTTCTTTCCAAATCTTCATTTCTCTTTCCTGTTCTATCTATCATCACACCCAGGTAACAGAATGTCTCCACCTCTTCAAACTCGTATGTGTCCACCTCTAAACTGCTTCTCATTTGGGCCTCGTTTCTGTTACACTTCATGTATTTCGTCTTGCTGGCATTTACATTCAACCCCACTCTTTCAGCTTCTCTTACCATTTCTCTAAATGCCTCTATCATCTTCTTTCTTTATCTCGATACTATCACCACATCGTCAGCGTATGCAATTATTTTCGTTTCCTTATTTGTTATCAGCACCTCACATTCGACTTTTCTGATTATCTTATTTATCACCAAATTAAATAACGTCGCCGACAACGCGTCCCCCTGTCTTACGCCCCCATTTATTTGGAAAGGTGTTGTTCTACCCTTTGATGTTCTTACGCTTGCTCTGGTGCTCCTCATTGTCATCTTAATTAGTCTTTGTAACTTCCCCGGTGTCGTTTCTTTCAGTATTCTGTACAGCTCCGTTCTTCTTACCCTGTCGAACGCCTGCTTAAAATCTATAAACAGGAGGTGTACATAGGTCAATGTCATATTCGTGGCACTTTTCTATTGTTTGTTTCAACATATGAATCGCATCTACTGTGGATCTTCCCTTGACGAAACCATATTGACATTTGCTCATATATTCTCTTGTGTATACAATCAGTCTGCGGTGTATTAGTGCCGTCAACACTTTATACGCTGAACCTAGCAACGTGATGCCTCTATAGTTTGCGCATTCTTCGGAACTTCCCTTCTTTTTCATTACTATTATTTCTCCTTCGTTCCATTCCTCGTGCATTCTCTCTTCTTCCCACACTCTTTTGATCAACTCGCACAACCTCTCCTTTACCACCGCTCCTCCGTATTTCATGAGTTCCGTCTCTATGCCATTCACTCCCGGAGTCTTACCGTTCTTCATTCTGTTTATTGTATCTATGATCTCTGTGTTGGTTGGGGTGCTTACTTCATTGTCTACCACATCTGGTATATCCTCTTCGCACTCGAAGCACTCTTCAACCTCATTGTTCAATAACCTTTGAAAATGTCTCGTCCATATCTGTTCAATCTTCTTTTCGTCGTATTCCATTAAACTTTGTTCATTTTTCATTCCTCTTGCTCTGATGTTACATGCGCCCTTCCGACTTCTCAACTTTTGATAGAATACTCTAGATCTGTTAGTGTGGTTGTCTCTTTCTATTTCTTCCATTTGCTTTTCCATCCAATCGTTCTTTTTCCATCTGTATAGCTTATTAGCCTCTTTCAACCTATTGATATAGTTGCTCTTGTCTTCCTGCCTCTCTGTTCTCAGCCATTGTGCTCTTGCAACATTTTTATTTGTACTGGCTGTTTTGCATTCGTCGTCAAACCATTCTTTGTGTCTTTTCCTTTTTCTGTACCCTATCTCGTCTCTTGCACCGCTCATAATTCCTACCGCTATATTCCTCCATTCGTGCTCCAGATCATCACATATTTCTTTCCTTGCCATCTCTCTCTCTATTCTATCTTCATATTGTTTCCTTGTTTTAGTCTTTGCAAGCTCTTCTACTGCTATTCTTTTGGACCTTGTATTGCACATCTTGTACTTCGGTACATTGTGTTTGATTTTTGCTATCACCAAGAAATGGTCTGTGTCTGCATTTGCTCCTCTGTGTGATCTCCAGTATCACTGCTTCTCTTTTTTGAGAGATCAATACGTGGTCTATTTGGTTTCCTACGTTGTTACTTCCTCCCGGCCATACCCATGTTATTTTATGCATTTTCGGGCGTTTAAATTTCGTACTATTTATTACCATATTTGTCGCTTCTGCAAGGTCGCACAGTCTTACCAATATCATTTGATCGTTCATGCACCGTATGTTTTCCTCCGACCGAATGCACGTAACTCTCCTTTCAAATCTGTGCATTGTAGTCTCCCATCATAATCATTATATCTTGTTTAGGTATTCAATCACACACCGCTTCCAGTTCTTCATAGAATTTGTCTTTATCGGCTTTCTCGCTTTCTTCTGTTGGTGCGTATGCATTCACAATGGACAAATTTGTTTTTGCCCTTGGTCTCAAATATGAGATTCTTCCATTAATTGGTTTAAAAGCCATAACATTATCCAGTACATTCCTCGACACAATAAATCCCGTACCATTCCTCCCTTGTATCTTTTCTCCCGAATAAAAAAACGTATATTCCCTCTTCATTACTTCACCTTCGCCCCTCCATCTCACCTCCTGCACTGCTGCCACCGCGACTGCGTACCTTTTCAATTCTTTTGCAACTTTGTTCATCTTTCCCGGTTTTAGCAGCGTTCTCACATTCCATGTGCCAATCCTCATAATGTCTTTCTTTTCTCGTTTTCTCCTTGCCTTTTTTGTATGTTCAACAATAGTCATTTCGTTTAGTCCCCTATCAATAACCGTTTTCGTTGCATGTGTCGGCATAATGTGACAGTCAGCGTTTCTTTTCACTAGTGTTTTGAATTCCATCTTACTTCAACTTCCGCTTGACGACTCAATTCTTTATCCCATTCCTTCTCCCAATCCATCCATTGAAAAGTTCTACCATTTACCGTAAGCTTTTGGTATCCCGTTCTGGCCCTGTTTCCTTTTTCAATTTCTTTTTTGCCATTTGTCTTAACTTATTTTGGATCTGCTACTCCTTTACCGTCATGTCGTTATCGATGTAAATCTCACTTCCTTTCAGTTTATTCTTGTTCTTCATTATTTTCATCTTCTCTTCCCAATTTTGAACTTTCACCACTATTGCCTTTCTTTCTTCGGTTTTTCCTATCTCAAATGTTTCTATCAGTTTCACGTCTACCCCTAGTAGTACTAGTAGTAGTAGTACTCTTTTTGTAGTAAGTTTAAATTTTTCATTAGTTTACCTTCCTTGTTCGTTCCTATTTCTTTTATCACTAAGTTGTTCTTTCTTCTTGCTTTCTCCTGTTTTTCCATGACATTTTCTATAGTTTCTATTCTTTGAGTTAATTCCTTTTTTTCTTTATCCCACTTTAACTCTTTCCTCCCCATCTGTTCCTGAATTCCTCTCATTTCCTCTTTCATCTTTATTATCTCCTCCTTGTTATCCTTAAAACCTGCTCTCATCTCTTCTCTCATGCCTTCACTAATTCAATTGTTCCCATTTCTGTGGTGTTAACCTTTTATTTTCTTGCAGGTGGTGATCTCGTAGTCTTCTTGCTCAAGTGAAATATGTCTTGTTGTTCTTCAGTTTCTTTTTACTATCGCTATTTGCTCTTCCTCTAGTATTTCCTGCGTTTTCCTGGTTCATTAATGATTTTGTAATAGCTGTTAGCCATATGCAACCCAACGTGCAGTTGAAGCTTGCAAATTTTATTAAAAATATTTTGTTAAAAATATATTTGTCTTGTTCCTGCTTATACTTACGGGAACCAATTTTTCTGCGTCAATACGAGAACCCGAATCAAATTCTCGGAGGCAGTCGTATTACTGTATTTTTAATTTAAAGGATATTCATAAGTTAACCTCAAAAATGTCTTCTGGTTACGTGTTTTCCTTCCGTTGTATTTCTCGAATTAATTTGCGCTCCACCAACAATTTGCTTGTTTCTGCTATCTTTTAAATCTCCAAATATCTCATCCAACCCAAATTGAGCCTCTTTAAATAACACTAAATCGTAAATTACTCAGATCAACAACAAACCAAAACCATAGGCGTGCCACTTTTACTTTTTAGTAAAGAAATACTTGATTGGATCGAAATACCCCTGTAGTTACTAATATCATCACGATCACCTTTTTTAAAAATAGGAGTTATGAGCTATTTCTCCAGATATTTAGGAAGCTACCACTCGATAATGATAGTTCAAATAATTTAAAGATTGGGTTAGATAACGAATATTGACATATTTTTAAGAAATAGGCTGAGATTCCATCAGGTCCACTGGACAAACTGTGAGGTAGTTCAGACATGACATTGATAACTTGTTCAATAGTAACTCCAAATGAATCGCAGTTAACCTCGTTGAGTTGTTCATAGCTGTAGTTGGCAGCATTATTATTTAGTAGACTTTGAAAAAATTGATTTGCAAATATTTCGACACTTTCTTGACCAGAAGAGCTAACGACATCGTCCAAAAACATAGAGGCTGGATAGCCTTTAATTTTATTGCAATCATCAATATAGCGAAAAGACGACTTCGGATTAGCAACGATTGAATCTTCGCTTGCTAATGTACTTTTGATGTGACAAATGGTGAATTTTCTTGGCTTGCTCACGAAGTTCACAAAATAGGCGATAATGATCTAACCTACGGGTTTCCTTAAATTTCTTATGCATAACTTTTTTTTGAATAATTAAGTTAATCAAATCCTTGGAAACCATTCTGGATACTTTGAAACCATTATTTTTTTAAGTGGGACATGGGCACTGACGATGAGCCCTAACAGTAGAGTTCTCCGGCTATTAAATTGTGCTTTCTGTTTGCCAGTGGGAAATAAAAGCTGGAAATTATTTTAATTTGCTCCTTAATCCCTAAATAAACAAAATGCCGTTGGTCGTCAAGAATTCGTCCTGTACAGGGGGGTGTAGGGAGAAAATTGCAAAAATTACCCCAAAAACAAGTTGACGTTATTTAAATCAGTAAAACAAAAGACACATTTTCGTCGTTTTAAAATATTGCAGAAATAAATCTAAAAAGCTTAAGGACGGGTTCTCAGCGACGAAGAATTGACTTCATATAATATATTGAAGTGATATTTTCTATTTCCAAAATTTCCAATTTATTTTCTTTTACTTCCAAATCCAATCTTCAATTACCATACAATATCATTCTTTTTTCTAGTTATACAAAATTTGTCCAAAACTGGGATAACCAAATTCCAAATAATTAAAAATCACTTACGCAAAATATTTATTAATTTATTCTCAAATCAAACTTTTCAAATACTAAATTTTCAATAAATTCAAGAGATTAAAAATTCTACGTTCCGCCTCCAGCGACCATTTTGGCAAAAAGCAAACGCTATCAAATTTTTCGTGCCAACTTATAATTTGTTGGCGCGAACAATCATTCAAAATTTGAAAAATTAACAAAAATTTAAAAAAATATACAAACTTAAACCACATTAAAATTCAAAATTTTATTCGGTAACACGACATCTTTACTCCTCCTAGTTTGGAAGCTTGGAAATCAAATTGATCACGTCCTCATATCAAAACAAAACGAGACATTCATAACAGATGTGAGGTCGTGTGATAGAAGAATATGAAGTTTCTGCTATTTTGGTAATAGGTGAAATGATCTTGAAGAATGTTTGCATAATGGCTGAGTTCTCTACAGCTTGCCAACTTCGGTAAAACTTAGTTATGTTCATTAATCGCGTCCATCATATTATCCAATGTGTATGATATTTAGTGGGGAATCTTGGACTGTGGTGTTAATAAAACAATTGGTATTAGATCAACGTTTCGAAGATGTTATTTTTCTTCTTCTTCAGGATCAATACGGTTGTTTTATTATTAACACCACAGTCCAAGATTCCCCACTAAATATCATACACATTGTAAAACTTAGTATTCGGTTACGCACTTTTTTAATAATTTTTTTATGCAGAAATGATTTATTTTTAATTTTAATTATTATAAAACTATCCCGAAAGCGTAAATTTTAATAATAAAAGAAATATTGCTGTTTTAGTTACTTTCTTTGAATCCCCTGCGATATTATCAGGTTTGTCACCATGAAAGTATGAAAAAGTATGGTTATTTTAAATGTCATCTTGACACTTGAAAATTAGTTAAAAAGTATTATTAAGGTGTTTACTGGTATTATAAACTCTTTATCGATACGTGAATATTTTAAATTTAAATTGGGTACGTTTTAGTTGGTAATAATTAAGGTTGGCTACTTAAACTTTAGTATAGGTATAAACCTACTAAATTTACATGTTTTTATAAAATAATTTTGTTAGAAAATTGAATATTACAATCACATTACGTTATAAACATGTCCTTTCTAGAGCCTACAGATGTCCCAGGAGCAACTTTAAAAGAAAATGTTGATTTGGAAGACCATTCCGTTTTGGAATTAAAACGATGGCTGGAAAGCAGAAGTTTGAAAAGAAATGGAATCATTTCAAAAAATAATCATGCATATTTACACCAAATAATTATGTCACTCATAATTTTAGATATGGAAATGGGAATGCTAATTGTTTGGAATCCATTAAAAATATTAAGGTACTTGGAATATCTTATTTTCATTTGAGGTGTTCATAATATTTTCTAAATAAACCCCACTTTGAAGTTGAATAATTTCAATTTCTTCAGACGAATAATTAAAATCTTCGTACTTTAAATTTAATATTGAGAAAAACATGGAAGACTTCCCAATTTCCTGCAAAAAAGATATGAAATTATTAATATTTAAAGATTGCCTATACGTGGTTGGTTTCTTTTATTATTAAAATTTACGCTTTCGGGATAGTTTTATAATAATTAAAATTAAAACAAATCATTTCTGCATAAAAAAATTATTAAAAAAGTGCGTAACCGAATACTAAGTTTTACCGAAGTTGGCAAGCTGTAGAGAACTCAGCCATTGCATATAAGTATTTCTAAATATGGTTTTGTTATGATAGTATAATGTTACAATGTAGATGTATTTCTATTATTTCTGACGAGTGTTTTAATTTCAATTCACGTGAGAAATTTTAAATGTCATATAGTCAGTGGCGGATCTTACATCATAAATAATTTTAGTAAAATGAAAAATTTATTATTTTAAATGTTTTTAGAAAAATATATCACAATTTCAAATATATTATCATTATCACAATAAACTAAATTATGTTCAATTATAGGGTATTTTGGGCTGTTATTTTAATATTTGTGTATACCAAAGAGGTAAAAAATTGGTAATTCTACAATTTATTTATATTACTATCTAGATTTGGATTTGTGTAGGTTTGAATGTGGTTAAAAGTTTAAATTGGCAATAAGTAATGCAGAGAACAAAAGCAATAGGGGGGGGGCTCTTACGCCCTTACTCTTCGGGTTAAAATATACTACTCAGGCCCAGTTTTTCAATAGTAAGTTAACCTTATATTAACCCAAATTTAAAGGTTAACTTAGAATTCTGACCAATCGGTAGTCATAAACGTAGGTTAACCCTGAAATTTAGAATAACTTACGATTGAAAAACTGGCCCTTAGAATGTTTAAATTTATTTTAGATAATGTTTATTTTAATATAATATTATTATTATTAATTATAATATGATAACTAAGAAGTGTATTTAACTTACATGGAGTACAAAGGTGGAACTCGGATGACCGTAGTTCTTAGGCTTATATGAAAATATTATTAGGAAACACGTGTCCGTTCGTCTGCATGTGTCAAATTTCAAAATTATTTCTATAGTTTAAAAACTATACTGGAATAATATTCTTAAAAAGTCGAAACATGCGGACGGACGGACACGGGACCAGAACATAAGGAAATCCTGTGCGAGCGCATTGTAACAGATTGCACTTATAAAAATTTATTTGTTGACAGCTAATGCAGCTAACCTAAAAATCCTAAATTCAGTTTATTAGAACAGTCAATGTTTTGGTGTTTTATTTTGTGTAAATATATTATAAATTATGCTATATATTATAAATACGGGGTGGAGTAAATAATAAAAGCTGTATCAATGTGTGACTAACTGTATAATAATTATAATTTATAATTTTATATATAAGGGAATGTCGTAAAGGTTGGGACGGGTTTCGTTTTTGGTGTGTAGTTCTGAAACGGATAGGAATAATGCTAACTTCTATAAAACAAAAAAAGAGATATGCCATTGGCTACAACTTTGCTGTAGAAAGTTTTTGAAATCGCAAACGAGTTAAAAGTTATATCTATGTTAGATTGAGTGAGACATACCCTTAGTACGGATCTGCTAGAGTACTCCCCAAGCCAACTAGCAACCAATAGAAAGAGACATCACCCAAGTGAGGACCCGAGAAGAAAACTTTGACATTACGGAGAAGGAAAATAATACTATATAAGGAAGGCAGCTGGAAAGAGAAGATGAATATAAACAGAATATGAACAAGAATATCGGAATATGAACAGGAATATCGGAATATAAACCGGAATATTAACAGTCAGAAACATTATAAGAAAACAAATGCAGTAATAATAACTTAATTTTAAATAAAATATCAAATTATCTAACATCTATTTTAATGAAAGCAGCTTTTTTAGCCGAAAAAAATGTGCCTTATAAGTTGGGACACTATCAAAAATGTGAAAAATAAGTCAAAAAATGAAGTAAAACTGCATGGTATTATGATTAGAATCTTTATTGCAACTTGTTTAATTCATATCAGCTACAACCAAAGAGCAGCCTTTTTTAGTCGCTTTTTGGAAAATTTTCGTGTTTAAAAGTCGTGTATCAGATTTTTCGATACTATTTTATTTGTGACTTAATTTAGGTTTAAAATCGTTTCATCGTTTTTTAGTTAAAAAAAAATTAATAAAAAAAAATAAAATTTCAAACATTTATTTTTTTGAAAATTTAAATTACCCGTATTATATTAATTATTATTATTAATATTAACTATATCCTGCTCTGTACAAGCGTAGTGATATAACTGTGGTATATATAGTTTTGTGAATTTGAGACGAGAAAAGAAGGAATCTGGAATTTTGAAGCGACAGAAACGTACAAAGAAGGTCAAAAATCAGTATACAAAGTTGGGGAAGCGATCAAAACGCTGTTTGTACAGGATTGAAATTTTTGAAATTTGATTAAGATGTTTTAGGTTAACCAAGATTGTCGACTTTGTATGGTACCAACCGAAACAAATAGGAAATTTTGGAACGCACCGAAGAGAAACCAAACACAAACTCCTTAAAGTGATAAATATAACACAGGTACCTCCGAAGCGTTGAGTCGGGTGCGGTGATATACGCGTATAGAAATAGAACTTTATAAAGAGAATATAAATAGAGAACAGAATTGAATAAAAAAAAGCAAATAGTAACAGAAAACATTTTTTTCGAGATAAGCGGCGAGAAACCTAGCAAGAGCCCATTTAAATGAACACAAAAGAAGGAAGATCGCGGTAAAATTCCCAACCATCTGTCATAGAATACATCAAAAGATCAAGAGAAGAAGAAGAAACTGAGGAACAAACACGGGCTTTCCAAAGAAGTAGGAAAACAGTGAAGACACCAACAAAAGTTAGCAATAAGCCGATACAAGTACATCCAGGGGAAAGTTTCGATATGGAAGAGCTAAGGAAAATGTTATTGAGCCTGACGGAAGCTGTAGATAAGGGCTTCAAAGATACCAACCTAGAAATCAAGGAAAACATTAAAGAAGTCAAAAATATCAAAGACAAACTGGATGGACTGGAGTTAAAATGGTACGAGGAAAGACAAGAACTAAGAAAGGAAATTGATGTACTTGTGAAAACAACAAAAGACCAGGAGAACAGAATAGAAAAACTAGAAACCCAAGTTGAAAGAAACGAAAAAGAGAGGAGATTGTGTAACATCGTTATTAAGAATGTCCCCATCAATGGACCAGTTACATGTAACAAAGTTGAGACATTCATAAACAATAGAATGCATATACAAGTGGAAGTGGTGGATGCTTGCAAGATCGGGAAAATGGAGGATAAAAACTAACAGAAAAGGTCGGAGTGGATGGTACGTCTCAGCCGGAAGCTCCAAACACGATTCCAGAGACAAATAAGACAGAAATGCAACGCAAAAGGAAAAACGAAACGGACAATAGAAAAATAACAAACAAAAGAAAACAAAATACGATGAAGATAGCAACATGGAATGTCAGAACTCTTTTGAAATCTGGAAAGATGGAAGAAATTGCAAATGAACTAAGAAGATACAAAATTGATGTAGCTGCTCTGCAGGAAATTAGATGGAGTGGTCAGGGCGAAATAACAAGCAATGGTTATACAATACTGTACTCGGGCGAGGACAAACAGGGGAAAAACGGAACGGCCTTTATGGTCAGAAAAGAGGATAAAGACAACATAATACAGTTCAAACCGATAAATGGAAGAATGGCATACATAAAAATCAGAAAAAAAACAGTGAATGTGTCGATCATCTGTGTTTATGCCCCAACAGAGGACAGCGAAAACAGAGGACAGTGGACAAAGAAACATTTTATCAGAAAATGGAAGATGTGTGTGAAGCAGTGGAGAAGAATGATATTATAATCCTAGTGTAACAACTTAACAAAAACAACTACTCTTCATACTCTTCTGTTACCATTACGACTTACGACTGGCGATATTTATTAGGTACTCAATATTTATAATATTAATACAAATTGCTTACTCTATGAAACCTTATTTGTAATTTACATACTAACCTACATATACCTAGACACCAACTCAGCACTAACCTATACTACTTAAAATCTAGAACACTATTACAATAACATTTATATATGTTTATACTACATCTCCCTCTTTGCAAGAATAGCTTTCACTATGTACACTTGTGAAAGACATTCCCGAAAATTAAAAATTTCAATAATGTTATTACAATAATATACTACTATCTACTAATTATTTATTTAAACCTATATTCAATATTATCTGTATTTTACAATAATTACAAAAAAAAATTACCTATGTATTACTTTGTTCTTGTTCAACTGACATTTTCTACATTTTCTCACAAAACTGGCTACGTCACGAGACATACCTTTCCATCTATAATTTACTCTTAATTTTTTTTCGATAACCTCTTTTGACCGCAGTGACCTCCCATAAGCGGATGTACATTTCAATCAATTTCATTTTTTCGCTATCATTTACTATTATTATTTTGGGATCCCTAAACAGTATAATTCTTAATTTCTTGAGCTCATTCGATCCTAATTCCTTAAACTTATTAACGGTGCACCATTTAAATATAGGATCATTCATATTCAGTTTCATCTTATTGAATCCCAAATTGCCGGCCTCTAATTCCAGCCTAGACAATATTTTCTCTAAAGAAAAATTATCATTAGTAATCTACCATTCTTTGTGAAACCCTGGTTTACCACGTTTTCCCATCATTATCCTAAGATAAGTGGGCTTAATTACAAATTTTAAAACTGGCAAACTTATTATATCAGCAGCATCTGAAGCTTCATGTACCATTGAGATTATTTCTTTATTGCTTGAATCGTTCTTTTCGTTTACTTGAGGATATCTTCGTGACGTTGCTCTTGTGACTACAAGAACCTTACTATTTTTGTTTACTATTTACAACTACAAAATTTGAAAGCGTTAAATCCAGATTAAGAATTTTTACATTTGTCCCAACGGATCAATTATTAAACTATTACTAAACTATTACTATTAATATAAATCTATAAATAATACTTAATTTAAATTAAAATACATCTTACAATTTTTTCTTCAGTTATAAGCTCATTTTTGAAATTATTAAGTTTGATTTATTAAATTTGTTAATTATTTTTAAATTATTTCGTTACTTTCAAAAATTTCCTTTTTTTTAATTTATAATAAAGAATAATTCGGGTATATTATTCCTGAATTCTTTCAACGACTCAACTTGTGTTACTTTAGCGCTTTATACATACATTTATTCCCGTATAGTTTTACTATTAACACGCTTGTCTTTATTTTTACTATAATTTCAATAAATACGTAGGACATATTAAATTCGACTACGCTTTTTTTTTTTTCGGTAGAACCTAGTTTTGATTTCTAATAATTTAATTGCGTCTTGTAGGCATTATATAATTTCAACCATGTAGGACATAATAAATTCAACTACAATTTTTGGTTTGAACTTATTTAAAACCAAATCCGCAATTTTTTATTTTATGTCTTGGTTTTGTGTTTACTATGTGTTCTGCATTTACGTACTTGATATGCATAATAATTACATAAATATGTTGCAATTCCATAATTTCAAAAATTTAAAATTTTAGTTCTTTTAGGCTTCCTTTACACTTTTACTCAATAAAATTTAATTTTCAATTTAAAATTTTTCTAACTGACTTGTTTAAAACTCAAAATTCGAAACATAAATATTTTTAATTTAACTCATAAATAAATTTAATGTGTATTATTGTAATAATTTATTTGCATTGCAGGTTTATAAAATCTTATCTTAAATAACTTATTAGTTTATACAAAATAATACTGAATTTGCAATACTACGAATCTAGATATTTTATTTAATAATGAAAAAAAAATTTTAATTCATCTTTTTGTATAAGAACTCATGCTAATATTGTTTTTTCTTAAAAATCACAACTGAATTTTCTAGACCAAAAATTTATTAATTTTATTTTTCAGTTAATTGATCACAAAAAAAAATTATTTAGTAGATGACTTTTTACTCCTACAATTTAACTTGAATTTAAGGTTTAATTAATTTTTGGCATTTACAGAATTTCATATTATTTAAATTTTCAAATCGTTTCTTACAATTTTTAAATCGTTTTTGAAATTTACTTTAGTCAAGTTTTATAAAATTTGCTTATATTTCTTTCCTATTAGGTGCAATGGACTTGATGTCTAATATTCAGCATTTTTCGTTATTTGTTAATTATTTACGTAATTTGTATAGTTTTTCAAATTGTTAGGTAAAATATTTAATTTCGTTTTTTATTCAAATTATGATGATTTCAAGAATTATGTTTTAAAATTTAATTTATTTCTAACAAACTTTCGTGATAATATAAAAATTTTTATTTTTGATAAAACCTTGTTTTAATTTTCTATTATCATGACTATTCAATTCACATGTCATCTGTCAAAAGTGGACCAATAAAAATGTTTGATGTGAGATTACATGGCCAATCAAAATGAACTGCAGCGATTATTCACCTCGGGTCATATTTTACTCATTTCCGACGAATCAGAGAGTCGCATTTGGAGCTGTCTGAGCGGAGACTAATGCTTGTGCACATCTGCCTTAGGGCAATATTCGAATATTTCCCAAGGGCAATATTTCGCAATGGCAATATTCGAATATTGGTCTTGGACGGTCTTGGACGGTCTTCGAACGTGTCTTATAAATTTAGTTTCGGGCGGAGACGTTCCAGCTCCCGAAATTTAAATTTTGTCTAAAAATGTCAAACAAACGCTTAGTCACGTGCTCTCTAGTGTAATCGAAACACTAATATTAAAATATACTACTCTCATTTTGTATATATGCTACACTTTATCCCAACTCGTGCGCACTAGCTACTTTGGTTATTTAAATTTTTTTGTCTATCTTCAAGACTTTTTGTGCTGTTTTATTTCTACAATTTGCTTCTAAATTTAGTTGTTTGTTATATTTTCACATTCATACGTAATTCGATTTCGCCCTTTGGGCACCAATATAATTCGCATGCGTAAAATTTACTACATTTTAATAAAACTTTTTCATTTTCGGATTAAAAACTTTCTGTTACATTTTAAGTTATCCTAAATAATACCTGATTGAATGTCAATGTTAAAAGATGCTTTTATTTTGTGTATTTCGGGTTTTTAAATTTTTGCTTCTCGGTAGTCGGTCGTGCTATTCCAGCTTTCCTTTTTCTTTTATATAAGTTTCTCCCTTCACCACAATATGAATGTCACTGTCAAAGTTTTGCGGGTTACGTTTAACAATGAAATCCTAACCTAATTTAGATTAATTTAATCCAGATGGCAGATGGCGCTAATTATTAAAACTTGACAAAAATCTGACATAATAAAAATAATTTATAATACATAGCAAATTTTTTATTCTCGATTAATAATCTTGAAAACAGCCCTCGAGCGCAAAAAATATCTCGAGTATTTTTCGCATCCTAGGGCTGTTACATACGATTATTAACCTCGGGTCATATTTTACTCATTTCCGACGAATCAGAGAGTCGCATTTGGAGCTGTCTGAGCGGAGACTAATGCTTGCGCACATCTGTCTTAGGGCAATATTCGAATATTTCCCAAAGGCAATATTCGAACATTGGCCTTGGACGGTCTTCGAACGTCACTTATAAATTTAGTTTCGGGCGGAGACGTTCCAGCTCCCGAAATTTAAATTTTGTCTAAAAATGTCCGAGGGAGGTGGTGAGCCCCCTTAGGATGACGTCGCATTGAATTTTCGTGATGGTACTTGCGTGCCGTAGACACACATGAACTCCATCATATATAGACAATCGCTAAATCACCCGCTCGCTAGTGTAATCGAAACACTAATATTAAAATATACTTCTCTCATTTTGTATATATGCTACACTTTTTCCCAACTCGTACGCACTAGTTACTTTGGTTATTTAAATTTTTTCGGCTATCTTTAAGACCTTTTGTACTTATTTTTTTTTACAACTTGCTTCTAAATTTAGTTGTTTGTCATATTTTCACATCCAAACGTAATTCGATTTCGCCTTTTGGGCACCAATATAATTCGCATGCGTAAAATTTTGCTATATTTTAATAAAACTTTTTCATTTTCGGATTAAAATTTTTTTGTTATATTTTAAGTTATCCTAAATAATACCTCATTGAATGTCTATGTTAAAAGATGCTTTTATTTTGTGTATTTCGGGTTTTTAAATTTTTGCTTTTCGGTAGTCGATCGTGCTATTCCAGCTTTCCTTTTTCTTCTAATATAGCTTTCTCCCTTCACCACAATATAAATGTCACTGTCAAAGTTTTGCGGGTGACGTTTAACAATGAAATCCAAACCCAATTTAGGTTAATTTAATCCAGATGGCAGACGGTGCCATTTTGTGTGAAATTTATTATAGTGAATTAAATTTATTATAAATATTAAATTCAAATATTATAGTGAAAAAATTAAATTATTTTGGTAAGTAAATTATAAACTATTGGTAAGTAATTAATTACTTTTGTAATTAATAAATTTGTGTTAACTTTCTAATAAATAATATTTTTTTGACAGTTAAATAATGGCTGATGAAAATCCAGATTGCTAGGGGCAATATGGAAAAAATGAAATTGCCGAGAATGTTCACCGTATGATTCCTAAAAATACAATTCACGGGCAAACATCCCGCCGCCGTGCTTTCCTGGCCTTCTGCCAAAACCGACAATTAACAATTGACGCAAACACTTCTATTACCGCTTTGGCTGAAGTCTTGACGGATTATGCCTACAACATGCGGCGACAAAACGGCAAGGAATATAAAGATCTTACGTTAAAGGCACATTGGAATAGTACTGCGCGGGACCTCCAGCTTCGATTCTTCAACGGTAACTAATAAAACTTGTGGTATTTGAAATTGGTATTTTAATATTATATTTGTTTTGATAGAATATAAAATTAAATTCGACCCATTTAATGATCCCGAGTTCGCAGTTGCACGCAAAACTCGTGATGCGAAGCGAAAAACATTACAAAACGAGCCCGATTATCGCACCGAGTCATCGAATGCATTTACTATAGAAGAACATGCGGCTATGGTAATGTCTTACGATGAGGGAAACCCCACAGGATTAGCCCGGAAATTTTTTTTACTTGCATCGAAGGAATTGGCATGGCGAGGAGGCGAGGCTGTGAGGGTTACAACAGATCACTTTATACCAGAAGTATTTAATGACGGAACCCTCACTGGCCGAATAATATACAATCCCATTTTTACGAAGACGCACCAGGGAGGTGCTAAGCCCTTAGCCGACGACAAGTGGTTAGCACCCAACCTACGCAACCAAGATCTATGCCCGGTGCGGATCTTCAAATTGCTAATGTCAAAGCGACCTCCTGATGCACCAAACCGGTTTTTCCTCTTGGCTCATCCCAACTGGCACTTAGACGATAAGAAATGGTACTCTCGCGCACCAGTTGGGAAAAATACCATTTCAAAATGGACTACGGAGGCCGCTGATAAGATCGGATTGAAGGGCAAATTTACCAACCATAGTGCACGCGCCACGATGGTAACTAACTTAGCAGATGCTAATGTAAATAAAGAACAGTTAATAGGATTGACAGGTAATTAAATAAATCTAGAAACAACTAAAAGTTAATTTATTTTTTCTCATATCAGGACACGCAAACATTCAAGCGGTAAAGCCGTATATAAATATGCACCCAGAACGTCATCAAATTTTGCTTGATGCTGTTCGACCAGGTTCTTCGGGGGTAGATAAACTGCTCCTTGAGGCACCACAAGCTTCAACATCCTCTTGTTCTTCTTCTATCAGTATCCCATTTTCCGCCCCAGTTGATCAACCCATCGTTAATTCCGCCATGCTTGCTCCAAACAGTTCCGTCATCAATAATTCCTCTATATCTTGTTACAGTAATTTCCTGCAACAAAATTTAATTTTCAGTTTGCAATTTTGTGGAGAAGATTTCATATTTAATTTTATATTTTTCAAATTTATTTTATTAGATGGCGATAGCTGTATGATTAATTTTATTTTTGAATAAATTTTATCGAGGTGAGAAAATGTGGAGATTAAAAATTATTAGATTGAGGTGAAAAAGAGTGACCGAAGAGAAAAAGGTTTAAAAGCTTAAGTAGTTGTCTTATCTTCCGAAAATTTTCTGGAAACTTAATTTTCCACTGTGTGACCTGAATGTTTCTATTTGAAGATTGCGATTTTGATTTGTTTTGCACCTTTACGGGCACCGGAGGAAGTTTTTCTGGAGTGGTTATTTTTTTATTTGGTTAACAGAACTCCTGAATTATTGGATTATCCAACCTATACGATTAAGCCCAGGGAAGATTCGCAGAGGGATGACTACGTTACCATCTGGTTACAACCTAGTATAGCAACCTAAGTATACAGCCGACAACATTAAGGTCAGAGATTTTTTTTTGTCCATATTTCACCTTTCTATCGATGCGGACATCCATTGATTTCTTATCTACATATAAACAACTGATTACTTCGAGTCGTCGAGTTACCGATACGACATATGTATATAATTTTGGGTTTACGTAATATGAATTACTAGTTGTGTGCCTTATCTTCAATTCGAAATAGATATCGATCTATCGTGGATTTCGAGATAAGTTATTTTATTTGTGTATGGACCGTTTATTATATTAATTTGTAATTATCAAAATATTTCTTTATTGTATATAATACGTTGGTGGGTCACGCTATTAATTATTAAGTTCAATTTAGTTACCATTTACTTTGAGTTGAAGTATTCCTTTACGATACTGTGTAAAGCGTTATGCAAAATTTCGGGAGTTTTGAAAATCATTCGGCACGCACCAACTGAAGTGCAAAATTTTCGAATCCCTAAAGAATTGCAATTCTCCGTGGTTCGGACGAGATTTTTGGTCATTTAGATTAATTTACCGCTATATTTTTATCTATTCTTTATGTTGATAGATTATTTTAAATTAAAATTTTGCGTACGAGTAAATTACGAATGTAATTTAATCTCGTAAGGTTTACAACAACTGTTTTTGAGTCAACTTAACTTTTATTATTTTTTTTGTATAAATAATTTATAAATAATTACGAGAAAATCTCGAAATCCACGATAGATCGATATCTATTTCGAATTGAAGATAAGGCACACAACTAGTAATTCATATTACGTAAACCCAAAATTATATACATATGTCGTATCGGTAACTCGACGACTCGAAGTAATCAGTTGTTTATATGTAGATAAGAAATCAATGGATGTCCGCATCGATAGAAAGGTGAAATATGGACAAAAAAAAATCTCTGACCTTAATGTTGTCGGCTGTATACTTAGGTTGCTATACTAGGTTGTAACCAGATGGTAACGTAGTCATCCCTCTGCGAATCTTCCCTGGGCTTAATCGTATAGGTTGGATAATCCAATAATTCAGGAGTTCTGTTAACCAAATAAAAAAATAACCACTCCAGAAAAACTTCCTCCGGTGCCCGTAAAGGTGCAAAACAAATCAAAATCGCAATCTTCAAATAGAAACATTCAGGTCACACAGTGGAAAATTAAGTTTCCAGAAAATTTTCGGAAGATAAGACAACTACTTAAGCTTTTAAACCTTTTTCTCTTCGGTCACTCTTTTTCACCTCAATCTAATAATTTTTAATCTCCACATTTTCTCACCTCGATAAAATTTATTCAAAAATAAAATTAATCATACAGCTATCGCCATCTAATAAAATAAATTTGAAAAATATAAAATTAAATATGAAATTAATCTTCTCCACAAAATTGCAAACTGAAAATTAAATTTTGTTGCAGGAAATTACTGTAACAAATTCCCCTCTTTCCAAAAAAAATTGTTAGTAGTTACACTAACAATAATACAAATCATCAATGAGGTACTACTTCAGAAATCAATAATCCAGAAAAATTGCCAAAACTAGAATCCAAATGAGCATAGGAAAAATCAAATTGTTATGAATCTGGAGGGTGAGCTTTCAAATCTTTCGCGTTCCAAATTCCGCAATTGGCATTATGATCGTCTTGCAATTGATAGGTCCAAGGAGAAACGATTTTAGCGATAGTAAAAGGACCAATATATTTTACTGCCAGTTTGGCGGTAAACTGATTAGCGGCGTTCGATAACACATAATTACGTCTCCACACTTTTTGACCCAATTTAAAAACGTCTGGTCTACGTCGTAAATTATAACGTTTTGCGCTTTGCTCTTGACACTTTTTAAGACGAAGATGTATATCATTATGCATTTTATCGTTGAATGATAAGCAGTGCCGGATTAAACATTTGTGGGCCCCTAGGCAGTTAAACTTTCGGGGCCCTCTAGAAAATTTTTACTTGCATAATATATCTTTAATTTCACTACTCAATAATTGAAATAAGCAGTTTCAATATTAACCAACTAATTTTAAATAATAAAACAATGCTTATTAAATTAATTCACTTAAACTCTTAATTCATTTAAACAAAGAAATTAATTAATATTTAAATATTTTTATATTTTCTACTACTTTAAAACACAGATTCTGATAAACTATAAAAAGAAAATTAACTTTAAGTAAACTGTAATGTTTTATTTAAAAAAATAACTTTAAATATTAACTTGTAAGAAAATAAATATTTTAAACATTGGTGTTTGTTTGGTTGCATATACAGATTTCATTTTTAGTTACGTATCTGTTTTCAATAAGCATCTATGATTTTAAGAGGGGAGATTTGAACGTACAAAAACATAACAGTAAAAAAAAAGGGATTCGAATTCTAGATCTCGACCGCAACAGGTGTCAGAATCTTTGAATATTATTTTATTCAGTGTAGTGAACAGTTTATTAATTGAATTTAGGTAAGAGATCTTACATGTAGAAATAGTTTTGTTATTAGGTATATTTGACTAATGTCAGATAATAATTAGGTAAATTTTGGTAACTTAAATTCGTGTTTTAAACAAAGGGTAACTTTCAAACTTGCTAGAGTATTAACGGTTGTTGGTATAAATTTAATAAATATGTATGGGTGTTTTTGAATTATTTAATATAATTAGATTTTGGTAGAATATTTGGTAAGTGGTAATTATTTGCTTTAAAGTAACAGACATAAATATTTGTAATTTAACAAGTGGTTGGTTTTATAAATAGTTCGAGGGGTGCGATTTGATACGCAACAACCAAGGGCAGCATTCTTGCTTGCCGAACCAGTTTTTAACTATTTTAAACAGGGTGTTCCTTTGTTCGATATTTTTATTTTAACGTAATGGGTTTTGACGCTATGTAGTTGGATGGCAGTTTAGTTACAATGGTATTTCTTTATTATATTAATGATCACAAGTTATATTTTATTTAAAGTCCATTGTAATTGAAATACATACAAATATTGATGATATTAAATCCACTGTGATTGTAATTTCTAATTGAAATGTCAGAATGTGACATGAAAGTGACATGAATGAACCTAGAAGAAAAATCTAGAAAATGCCCCTGCCCCCCCGGCAGGCACTCAGAAGGTGTTATGCCAAATTCAACTTTAATCCGTGATTAATTCCAATTTGAAATTACGATTATCAGCTTGGTTTGATTGCGTTACAAAACTCATAGAAAACTTTGCAGGTTCTTTTAACTTAAGGGTGGTTTATTACTTTGCCTACGAACTTTATGTAACCTTGACCCAAATCTGCTACAAAACATTCATCTATAATATAAAAACAAACATGCCCTTGACCCAACTCCCCACACAACAGTCAATTTTATAATAAACTAAATCTTACCCTGAATTATTATATTTTAGAAATTTACAATATAAAGTTACACCAATCTGTTGCCTACTCTAACCAACTTCCGTGTTATTTATCTACAGGGTGTTAGAAAATTTACTCTTCGTTTAATCTTTGCTTCAGGCTTTACCCTTTAAAACAGAAATAATCTGATAAATAAAGATTTGACATAACCCAAATATATGTGTTTTATTTGTTATGAGTTATGATCGTTTCCCTTTTCGGAGCGATTATCTGTTTGTTTCAGTAGTGTTTATCAAATTGTATTTACATCGAAAGAAAGAACTTGTTACTAGATGGCATGCGGTAGGTAATATTACAACGTGGTGGTCCATAGACGATTTTCCGTGTCATCGATGATGAGATGTTGGCGCTAAATTCAAAATTTAAAACCGACATCTTACAAACTCTTCTTAATTTTTTTGAGGTAAACTCTTTAAGAATATCTTTAAAATCAATTTTTTGCAAGACGTCGTTCTCAGTAGTCATAATGGCAAGCGAATTTAGACGTTCTTGCGTCATTGAGGATCGATGACAATTTTTCAACAATTTTAATTTTGAAAAAGTTCTTTCTCCAGTAGCATTTGTGATCATCAAACATCTATAAATTTTTAACGCTGTCATAACATTTGGGAACGTTGATTCTACCATGTTTACAAAAATCAATTTATACGATCGCAATGCCGGCACCGCTTCATTAGCTTTAAATTCGTCAAACTGTGATATAAAATACCTAAAATG
Source organism: Cantharis rufa (assembly GCA_947369205.1). Classification (NCBI taxonomy): domain Eukaryota; kingdom Metazoa; phylum Arthropoda; class Insecta; order Coleoptera; family Cantharidae; genus Cantharis; species Cantharis rufa. The sequence continues at coordinate 29,274,267 of OX376304.1, forward strand.
AACCATTTCATCAATAAACTCGGGCTCTATGTCTTGTGGAAAATTCTCTCTAAATTTTTGAGCAGCCTCTTTAATTTCATTGTCTGTCTTCAATGGGAACTCGGTAAGGAATCCAAATAGAGAATAAACATTATTATTTGCTTCCATACGACGAAACAGTTCTGCATGTAATGTATCTAGAATTGGTAGGTAAGTTTCAATCTTAAATTTTTCTCTTCCACGAAGCACAACCTCTTCTCCATCACCATCGTCAAAATGTCTTTTTCTTGCACGCACACGACTGCTCTCATTAGTATACTGCGCATCTGTTTTCATATTTGCCATTCTTTCGTAATCGTCAAGCATTTCTCTTTGTGCTGTTAAAAAGTCAAAGAGTGATTTCAGAAGATTTATGGCTGTCTGAAGTTCGATTGTTTCGTTTTGTAGGGATTTGCTGACCACATTAATACGATCTAAAATTACAGACCAAAATATTGTCATAATGATGTTTTCCTTCTTTGAAAAGCCTTTTATAAGACATCGGGCTTCGTAAATTGTTTCTTTCGTCTGATTCTTATATTCAGAAATAGCTTGTAGTGCCTTCTGAAAGCTGCTGTAGCTTTGAGATAAAGCCTTAGTCGCATCGGCTCTTGCACTCCAGTGTGTGTCAGTCAATCTTTTTAAAACCAGTTTAGATCCATTTTGATGTTCGTCATCGTTGTTCTGATGATAGTCGAGCATAAGTGCCCATCGGTGAGTTGATGCTGAAAAAAAATTATATATTTCTTGCACTAACCCGAAGAATTTTTTATTTGGCCAAATGAGACTTTAAAAAAGGGTCATACTCCGCGATTAATTCTAAAATTCCCAAGAAATTACCATTATGTTGAGATCCAAGGAGTTCTGTTAATTCGACCATGTGTGTGTCGTCTACTGATTAATGTATGTAAACATTTCCTGTGCGTTTCACTATTCTCGTGCATTTTCATTCGATTCGAGGCATTTTTCCAATCACAAAACCCTTCTAAAAATTGAGATTGGACTGTACTATGTGATCCACCATACAGGATGCACGGGAAACAGTACACATTTCCTGTAGACGGAGAATACATGAGCCATTCCCTCTTGATTTGTTTACCGCTTACATGTTTTCGAAAAATCATTGAACGAGTACATTTTCTTGCACCCTCCTCATACTGCCTAGTTGAAACTAAAAAGTCGTCACTGTCATCAAAGTGTTGACATTCCACAGGATCTCTATTACACCAAAAATTTTGCACTTCATTGGTGATGTTTCGCCATAACCCAATGTCATTTTGATATTCAGGTTCCAGACTATCGTTGTTTAAATATTCTAAAAGAACATTTGTTTCCGTTTCAGCTGCAATCGGTAATTGAACCGTATCCTCGTTTTCTATTATCTGCTCTGGAAGGTCCAACACCATAACTTCACTAGAGGTACTTGATGAGGGCTCAAGATGGTCTTCTGCTGGCTTACGAGTAAACCCAAGTTGATATAGACTAGGCATATTTTTTTTTCTAAATCAAGTTTCATTAATTTATCTTGCTTTCTTTTTTTTTTCTGCGCCGCTTTGGTACCGTTTCATTTTGGGCTTGTAGCTACGTGTGAGTAGTTATTACTAAATATAATATAATCGTTGGCTGTTTGTAATAATGATTTCTCTAATTAGAATTACTCTTCTGACTATTTCTTATTTAATTATTTCCTTTCTTATATAGAGGAAAATTTTGTTGTTGGTAACAATAAATAATAAAATAATATTAATAAAATCCACAGGGCCGTAATTAAAAAAAAAAATTCCGTTTTCACGGGGCCCCTAAAACCTGCGGGGCCCCTAGGCAGGTGCCTTTTCTGCCTTATGGTTAATCCGGCACTGGATCATTATTATAGAAGGTTCATCATATAGGCAAATGTGTCTGAGCAAATTTATGCGAGAGAATATTAATAAAATGAGAAAGAAAAACCTGTCAAGTAACGCCACTAACGGTGGAATATTTAAGTTTCGCAGTTTATTTCAATTCTTGAATTGCATGCTCGTTATCAAAGAAAGCGATGTTGTCATATCATAAATGCACTTGTCAGTGTCTGTTGTTTATATTATTATAATATCGAATAACAAAAGAATGTCGTTCAGAGAAAATAATGCACGAACGATTCCTTTTATAACTTTACTATTTTTTATAAATTATTGTAAGCGATTATGAGTAAAAAAATACATAATTTCAAAATATTGAAATTATTTTAAAATGTTTTTCAAAATTATATTCCTACTTCTTTTTAGAATAATAGAAAATGGGTAGGTATAGAAACAAGAGCAATTATACAGTGCCGTATATCATCGGGGAGTTCGCGAAGGGTGCGAAGCGAAAATAAATAAAATGATATATTTAAGGCCAATTAAAATAGAAAATTATCAATTGATTTGTTCATTTCTTATATTGCAATCAGTTTTTAAAACAAATTTGAATTACATTTATAGGTACTAACCTAATTTAAAATTTGTACTTTGCGATGAGGCTTCGACTCTTTTCGGCTCTTCTCAGGAGATATCCATTGCAGTATTCGAAATAATTTGATAGCAACCAGGTGATTAAGTATAATAATAAAATGGTCGTAGCATTTATTAAGTAATTCTGAATTTGGAAAAACAGTTTTTACGTCTTCTTCCAGATGATCTGTAATTTTCTTAGTGAGGCCATATTCCGTTTTAAAAATATCGAAATAAAAATTAAACTTGGTTATTAAAAATGATATAATCTGACAATCTGAGTGAATGTTTCAGAAGGATTTTTTAAATATTTAATTTCCTGGTCGCAGCCATAATCTCGACATAAAATAAATAATTCCTTTTTTTCACACTCGTTCTCACTTTCATCATAACTAATACCGTTGGTATCTTTAAAGCATTTTTTCTGCAATTTTCACAATTATATTTTTTTAAAAACCAGTGAGCCAAGTAACCAGAAACGTATGCTTTCGCACATGTATCTAAAGTTATTTTTATTTCCTCTTCATTTTTATTTTCAGCACAACATAATATATTAACTTCTGTATTCTCCAAATTTTCTGCTGAAATATTTGTTTCAATTTCAGCACTTGAAATTTCAGGTGGTGAAAACTCACCATAGTCATCTACTAGCAATAGTGGTTCACCATCATCTGCTTCACAATTGGAACCATCTACTGATGACTGTAATCTTATATACATATTATGTTGGAATGCAATCCTAAAATCTTTTGTTGTTGGTTGAGGATTGTAGCCACCTCTTTGACGAACTACAGAAAAAAAATTTTCTATTGGGTCTTGGCTAATATTCCCTGTAAGTAAATAACGCACGTTGTTTACTTTAAGATCTTCCCAAAGAAGAAGAATTGATCCAACTGTCCACTGAAAGCCTTCTATGACCTTAACATAATTTGTTTGTTTACCATGGTGTAAAATTTTAATGCCTCGCAACCGATCTAACGTTGATTTCATGAAATCTTCAACAGTGGTGTTTGAAATGGTCAATCCACGACGCAAAACGTTTTTGTCATAAGTAACGCGTGCATTAAGATAATCAAATATATCATTGAACAGTTGGATAAATTCCGATGTATCGAGAGCAGTTTCACTTTTCAATTCACCAATCAACGATGCAGTTTTAATGGTATCAGCTACCTTTCTACTAAATATTTGAGCTGCGTACAAAACCCTCATCTTTTCAAAGGCTGTGGGATTAAGATGTTTCCTTTTTAATTTTGGTAAACATCGTACTTCGGTATTTTGTAAATCTATGTCCGCGACTGTTGTTACATCTTTCCAAGACACTTTTTTATTATCTATAATAAAGGTAGTATGCGGATTCATAAAATTGTTACGAAGTGTCTTTAACAAGTGTGGAGGATCGTAAACGGTGTAAACAATTTGGCCATGTTTTAAACTAATTTTTGGGTTTTTCATTGTGCAGCCTAATAAAGATAACGCTTTCTGATTATTTTTACCTTGGTCGCAAACCAACACTTTGGGGAAAAGTCCAATTTCTACCAATTTTTCTAAAACTTCTAAAATAATATTTTTTAGTAAGTCCCCTTTAGTTGCATTACTGGAAATGTAATAACAAATTGGCATTTTCCATTTTTTGAACAGACCCCTAAGATAAAATACAACCGCATAGTTGCCAAGTTTATCTGTTCTTCCAAATATACCAAAATCTTCGTAACCTTCAATATAGTCCCAACGTTTGTTAAAGTTTAAATTTTTTTTCAAAACAATTTCATCAAACATAACAACAATTTGTTTTTCTAATTCATCCATTGTCTTGACTTTTAACTTTAAACAATCAAAAAGTTTTGTATTTAATCCAGTCTTTATATTGGAAGCCCGTAGCCATCTCTTAATTACACTAATCGAAGGTAAAACAAGCTTAAGTTCTCTTAACAAAAATTTGTAGCATCCTGGAGATTTATAATATAATGACAGTGCTAGTTCTTTTTCCAATCTAGTCCAAGGCTGTTTTGATTTATGAAATAATTGTATATTAACTAGGGTTCTACAAGCTTCAGATCTTTTGTCCAAAACATTGCGAGTATTAGATTTTGATTGTTTTTGCTGCTTCAATCTTAAAATTGTTCTGTTTTTGGAATTCAGTTTTCTCTTGAGGCTCGCAATCTGACTTAAATACTTATCTTTGCACAAACAACCCGTATTGTCTAATCCTATAGTAACAGAATTTTCATTGTTTTCACTGTAGCACAGATTAGTAAGTGATGATGATGGTACATTAGATGACCTATCAATATATTTAATAAAACTGGATTCTTCGTTTTCTTGGATTTCTGAAAATTTTCTTTTTCTGCCATACATCTTATCGTCAGGATTTTTTGTTAATGTGAACTCTAAAAATATTAGAAATAATACACCTTGATAGTTTGTGGCGACCACTAAAATAATCCGATAATCCCTTATCAATTAATTATTTATGTCATTTAAAAAACGAAAATAAATTAATAAAATAAGGTACTAATGCCCGGTTTCACAAAGGCTAATTAAAACTTAATGTATGATTAATGATTCTCTACATTCTACAATATCGCAACAATAAATTTTCATTGTTGAAAACCCTTAATCATACATTAAATTTTAATTATCCTTTGTGAAACCGGGCATAAAAGTTCGACAATTCAAAAAATATTTACCATTATCATTATTAATAATAATAAATTATAAATTATTGTTGACCTTTATTAAAATTAAAATTATTAGATTTTTGTTGAGGTTTAGGTCTTTATTTTAACAATCTTAGTTGTCCAACGTTTCGAGTCGTTACTGACTCATTTTCAAGGCTACAAAATAAACTATTAATAATATATTAAATTTAAAATTTTTAAAAATATTTTACCTAAAATGACAAATTATGTCAAATTGTTAACAAGCAACATAAATAATTGACAATATAGCCATCATAAATAAAACACTTTTTAAAAATTTTTTAAAAATAAATAATTTAACCAAAAAGAATGTCTTATGTTATACGTTTCATTAAATTAAGAATATGTTTATACCCTCCATGAAAATAAAGGACATCTCTTTTGTCATTCATTGTTTTGTCATTTAAATGAATATTGATGGCCTTATTATTTATTTGTAAAAAATTTTTAAAAAGTGTTTTATTTATGATGGCTATATTGTCAATTATTTATGTTGCTTGTTAACAATTTGACATAATTTGTCATTTTAGGTAAAATATTTTTAAAAATTTTAAATTTAATATATTATTAATAGTTTATTTTGTAGCCTTGAAAATGAGTCAGTAACGACTCGAAACGTTGGACAACTAAGATTGCTAAAATAAAGACCTAAACCTCAACAAAAATCTAATAATTTTAATTAATAATAATATTATTACACTCCCCATATTTTATTGGCACTGCATTTCTGTTTAAGCGTTTTTTAGAAGCATTATTTAGATTCATAAAATGTTCTGTTAAAAAGTGTTTTTCACAAATAAGTTTATTGGCGGGGTCAACATCTCCAAGAATAAGGGATATATTTCCAGTTGCTTCTATCCAGGTGTTCAAACGATTAGTATCTTTAATTGGAAAATTAAAAAACATAATATTGGGCGAGTTTCTGCAATTATTTTTACAGCCTGTATAAGCACAGTGATGGGCTTTCACAGACATGATTTTTTTAATATAAACAAAGCACAAATTTAAAATTCACAAAATGTATTTAAAAAAATTAATTAATAACGATTTACAGAAAATTTTGTTACAAACGTTTTACACGATTTAAAAGCAAATTAAACGCGCGTGTGAAACTAATACAGTGATTTTCGCGAAAGATGAAGCTGACGACACAATTGACTGAATGTAGTAACGACGCACAGTGGGGTATTTGACACTAAAAACGGGACAAAACTCTGAAACACACCAAATGAGTTCAAAATATGCTTGGAATTTTAGAAAAAATAATCAAAAAAAAATATATTGATAAATAGGGTGGTTTTCTGGGGGTGCAAAGCAAAATAACAGAATAAAGTTATAAAACTTTCGATATGTTGAGAATTTGACCTAAAAATTCGTGGAAAAATAATGAAAAAAATTACATTGATAAATAGGGTGGTTTTCTGGGGGGTGCAAATCAAAATAACAGAATAAATTTTTGAAATTTTTTATATGTCGAGAATTTGACTTACAAACTTATGGAAAAATAATAAAAAAATTATTATCGATGTATTGTGGTTATTTTCGAAGGGATGAAATCAAAATAAAAAAAAAATAAAATCCATTTCTAATAGTTTTTCATCCAGTTTTCGTTTATTGCTGTTCTTGAAAATCATGTACAATGATCTTCTAGACATTTGGAAGTAATTTGGGTCGGAACCTAAAATAAAAAACAGCCTATAAAGTAAATGTGTTAAATTATGATAAAATACCAATAAAATATAAACTGCCTTTTTTTTAAAAGGTGGGTAGATGGGTGAGATATTTTTGATTGGTTAGCATTAATAAGGTGTACAGTTAACTATAAAAAAAAAATCTTAGCCCGATCATGCCCGGAAGTAGTACAAAAACACCTTTTTTCTAAATTATTTAATCAAAAATATTAATATTTTAGTATAAGCCATTTTCATCTCAAAAATATACTAAATATCAAGAAAAACAAACATATTGTGATATCAAAATTAAGTACATACCTTGATCTTCAGTATCCATTGAAATATTTTTCAAAAATCACTACCAACAGCTCAAAACATAAACTGCACAGTTATTGTAATTGAAGGTGTATCGAGAATAAAGACGTGTGCATTTAACATCAACTAGATTTCAACTATCTATGCGCCTCCAGCGCGGTTCCCAAGCCTTTTTTGAAGCCGGTTTAAGTTAGCTTGATTTATGAGGTGTGCAAAAAATGATATATGGGTGTCTTTCGTTAAAATTTGTATTTTACATTTTTGTCCGGATTTTTAGGTTGAATACTCCACCGTGCGACGTGTAGTTTATAATCAGTACCAGTCGTTTTGTATTGATATGACAAAGCACGAAAATTAATTGGACGTGTTTGTGTACACGATTCCAATAACGACTTACGTTGTTGCGTTTGTTCGACGATACTAAGAGACAGCTATACTCATAGCATGTCGTAACTATAATTTATTATTATAATCGATTGATACGTGGTTTAGGTAGTGTAACTCGATATTAACCATATCACTATTTTAGAAAACCTAAAAAATGCACACACACTTTTCAGAACTAAAATGTTTTTAAGTTATCACAATTAAAATACACTGTAAGTATACAATATCGCAAACGTTTTCACCATACTATGGCATCATCAGGCGATGTATTAAAAAGAAAATTTAGAGAGAATCCGTTTAAATAACGTTCGGGGGGTGGGAGTGGGTAATTTTGAAAAGGAAAGGGTTTTTTTAAAAATGGAAGGGGTGTATAAGTAAATGTTCTAATAGGTTAGATAAAAAGGGGGGGGGTAATTAAAAAAATTTTTTGTTTGAATATGTTTAATAGAGACGAGTTGTTTAAATCTGATTGACTATTTAATAATAATGAAGAATATTTTAATTTATTAATTTCCATAGCTTCTAAAAATTCTAGTTTTTTACTTTTTGACTCTACATGCAAAATTTCGTACCCCCCCTGTTTGTGATTAGTGTCTAATAGGTGTTTCGCGAAAGTAGATTTTCCGTCTGCAAGTTTATGGGATGGCGTGTGTTCATTAAATCGTGTTTGAAAAGATCTGCCTGTATGACCGATGTATTTTTGAGAGCATTCGCAAGTGAGCTCGTAAACTCCCGATTTTTCTAAAAGATCTGATTTGAATTTCGCGTTATTAATAATTTATTAAGTTTATTGTCTGTTTTGAAGGCAATGTTAAAATTTTGGTTTTTTAAATATTTGACAATTTTTTCAGATTTTTTTCCAAGAAAGGTAATGACATTAAAATTCGCGTTAGTTTTATTGTGGGTATAAGGATATATAGATTTTATTAGGTTTTTCTGTTTAATTTGACTTAATAGGTTATCTAGTAATTTGACTTGGTAACCATTGGAAATTGCAATTGATTTAATTCTGTCTAATTCTTTTTTGAAATTTACTTTACTAAGAGGAATTCTGGTTAAACGATTAAGAAAAGCGCGAAAAGAAGCAATTTTATGTGAAAAAGGATGCTCGGAGCTGTTATGAATTACTGATCCTGCTTCTGTTGGTTTGTGAAAAATGTCAAATAAATAAGTGTTGTTATCTTTAATGATTGTGAGGTCGAGGTAGTTAATTCTATTATTGACTTCAATATCTTTGGTAAATTTAATATTCGCGTGTTGTTTATTAATAAAATTAAAAAGTTGATCTAGTTGTCTAAGGGAACCATTGAAACAAATAAAAATATCATCTACATATCTATACCAATAGATTATAAACTTTTTGAAATCCGAGTTAAGAATTTTAGTTTCGAGGTGATCCATAAAAATATCTGCTAAAAGACAGGATAGGGGATTTCCCATCGGTAAACCATCCTTTTGTAGGTAAAATTTGTTATTGAATTTAAAATAATTTTGCTTAAGGCAAACATCTAAGGCGTTTAAAATTTCCTGAATAATGACAGGATTGGTTTTGTTATTGACTAAAAGTTCTTGGATTATGTTAACCGTTTCGTTAATCGGCACCCTTGGAAAAAGATTTGTAACATCAAAAGATACGAGTTTAAAAGAACTATTAAGGGTTTTATTATGCAATTTATTGACCAAATCTAAAGAATTCTTAATAGTGTATTTTGGTTCGAATTTTGTATAAAATTTAATTACGTCTATGAGTTTTGAAGCTAAATGTCTGCAAGGTGCATTGATGTAACTGACAACAGGTCGAATAGGGTGTCCTGGTTTATGTAATTTTACCGTACCATAAAGCCCGGGTGCTTGAGGGTTCATACAACAAAAAATTTTTTTAACCTTTATGTGACTGGCGAGGTACCCGGGTACCTTTTGCAGTTTGAAGCATTCATAACTTTTGTGTTGAAACTCGTTAAGTTTGGAAATTTCGTGACATCTCTAAGCTTCTTATATACTATACTTTACTGTATTATTTTGTTTATTATTATTAATTTTATTATGAGAAAATGGCGTCCAAAATTATTACACCCTTTAATGACGGAGTGGGTACCCGGGTACCTCTATAACTTTTAAATGCAATTAGATAGGAATTGCAGTAATAAAAAGAAAATTAAACTTTTTTTACATTATTTTATTTAGAAATAAAGCCAAAGTAAACATATTATCTAATAAACATATTAAACATCGTCTTCATCAGAATCAACAAATGGCTCTTCTTCAAATACTGATTCTGCAATCAATTCTTCTGATAGGAGTCTGTAAAAAATAAAAGCTGTAAACGGTGCCGTTATTTTATCAGTGTGTTTTGATTATTATTATCGATTTTTCTAAGTAAATATACAGTGACTCGTAAAAGAACTCGCATGTCACCAATGTAAATTGAACATTTTGAAACAGTTTTTTGCGTATAAATCGCTTTTAGAGCAAAACTCTTTTGACGTTTTTTCTTGCACATATCATTGTCTCAGAAGTTGTCACAGTTTCAGAAGAAAATGTCTAAAACGTTTTGCCATAAAATAGATTTTTATATAAAAAAAACAGATTCAACATGTACAATTTACATTGGTAGATTACAATATGGCAATAAAAGAGAGATCATCCCTTTTATGTTGAAACGAAGTAAACCTTTCGGTTACTCCAACGGAGGTAGTCATATAAAAAAATCGATTAATACTAGATTTGTTTACAGAATGTATAAGTTTTTATATAATAATTAATATTGCTGATGTGAGATAATTAAAGCACAATCATAATTCTTGACCTAATAAAGAATTTGCAGTGTTTAGTAATTTGCTAGCTTCGTATTCTTACACCTACATAATTATTGTACTTTACCTCAAGAAAACTTTGCAGTGTTTAGTAATTTGTCAACTACTTATTATGCTTTTGTTTACATGTGTTAAAAATTATAGAAGTTTATATGTGATTATGAATTTTTATTGTTAAGACTATTTAATTCTTGAAATTTAAGAAATAGAAAAATTCCATGGCTAATTGTAAACTAAACAATAGGAATGTCCGAGCTCTTCTGCGGGTAATTGTACATATATTAAATAATTTAAACTTTTATATAATTTGTAATTACAATAATAATTTATTTTACCTCGTTTTCCGCAATCTGGGTTTTCGAAAAGAACTGTGACTTGGTCCAGACTTTAATTTTTATAATGAAAACTCTTTATAACTGAAAACACTTGTAATTTTTAAATACAAAAATTAGATAGGTCTAATAGGTTCTAACCTTGCTCAATAAAGTACATAAAGCTTAGGCTCACAAAGCACAATAAACATTATAGTCTTACAACTATCGTAGATAATTATAATTTCTGCTTAGGCGCGGAGAAGTGCATGTAATTGTATGACGGTACCCGGGTACCCATGCCGTCATTAGAAGGTGTTTTATTTCTCAGTCACATAAAGGTTAATTACCCCCCCCCTTTTTATCTAACCTATTAGAACATTTACTTATACACCCCTTCCATTTTTAAAAAAACCCTTTCCTTTTCAAAATTACCCACTCCCATCCCCCGAACGTTATTTAAACGGATTCTCTCTAAATTTTCTTTTTAATACATCGCCTGATGATGCCATAGTATGGTGAAAACGTTTGCGATATTGTATACTTACAGTGTATTTTAATTGTGATAACTTAAAAACATTTTAGTTCTGAAAAGTGTGTGTGCATTTTTTAGGTTTTCTAAAATAGTGATATGATTTATTATTATATTTATTAAACTAAACCGAAAATGATATAAAGAAAATTAAAAATAAGTAACCAATATATTTTTATTTTAAAATACACTTCATTTGACTAGGGATTCTTAACTTTATAAAATAATTTATAAAAATAAATACATTTTTAATTGTGGAAAGTGTAATATTTAATTTTAATATATCCTCAATGGGTCATATTATATTCATACGACTTTGCATTGTGTCGTAATCATCATCTTTCCTGGAAATTACTATACTTAGCACCGTTGAAAACCGGCAACATCGGAGGTGATAACTGATAAAAAATTATTTTTAATTCATACATAAAGTATTCTACTAGTACATTTTACTTTTTTGTATGCAAACACAGATGGCGTATATAGATTTCCATACTTTTATATGCGACAAATAATAGCACACGATGCTCCTTCTATAATACTTATCATTCAACGATTTTATGAAGAGCCTGATTTCTTTTTGCGTAATCTGTATTGTCCACAGGGTCAGTCTCTAGCTGAATACCTTCTGAGCGTTTTCCATTGAGGGATAATTCGCGACCAAAAACAACAAAGTTAGGAGTAAGTTCCGTTACTTCATGTTTTGCTGATCTAATGGCATAGCCTATTTGTGATAAATAAAAATCCCAGGTTTTATGATTTTCCGAGACATAATGCCGAAAGCATAGTCTTAACTACCCGATTCACCCTTTCGGTAGGATTAGCTTGCGCATGGTAATTAGCTGTAAAAGCGATATTGATGTTGTATTTGTCGGCCAGAGCGTGAAATAAATTTGACTTAAACTGTACACCGTTATCGACAATTATGGTATGAGGCGCTCCGAATATAAGTATCACATGATCTTCGATAGCAGTGACTACCGATAAAGCTGTAGCTGATCGTAACGGGAACAAAAGACTAAATTTGCTGAAGCAATCTACTACCGCCAGAATATAAGAATATCCCCTGGAACTCCGGGGAAGAGGACCCATAATATCCGCGCATATTAATTGAAAAGGTTGGTTCGACTTGGGGGTTTTGCTAAGTAAAGCTCCCATAGGGGCTTTTTGACAAGATTTTGTTTTTAAGCATATTAGACACCTTCTTATATAAGCTCTTACATCGCGATGCATATGGGGCCAATAATATTTAGACGCGATCCTTGCGAGTGTTTTATAAACTCCTGCATGACCACATGTTGGAATATCGTGATTGGTTTTAAGTATTTCTGAGCGACTAGTTTTATAAGGTACCACTTTCCAACGTTCGATATCGTCTGTTAGCTCGGGATATTTGGTTCGAGTATGTTTATACAAATAATTGTCCTCAGCTCTCCAAAGTGGATAACGTTTGGGGCAATTAAGCACTTTATTATACATTTTAGAATACCATGCATCGTGACTTGTACTAGGATTAACGGTGGTAGGCGGCAGGTTATTAAGAGGAGGATGATCTATTGCATCAATACTGCGACTTAGCGCATCAGGTACCAAATGTTCGCGACCTTTACGATGGACGATTACAAAATTAAACTGTTGTAGACGAACCGCCCAACGTGCAATTCTGCCAATGGGATCTTTTATACTATTTAGCCATTTGAGACTATGATGATCAGTAATAACCGTAAACGTCGGTAGGCCTTCCAGATAGGGACGAAATTTTTCAATCGCGAAAACAACCGCTAGACACTCTTTTTCCGTTGTACTGTATTTTTGCTCTTGTTTCGTTAAGGTTCTGCTAACATAGGCTACAACCTTTTCTCCATCAGGATGAATCTGTGAGAGCACGCCACCTAAGCCATAATTGCTGGCGTCTGTCGAAACATAGAATGGCAACGTATAATCGGGACATGATAGAATGGGGGCCGATACTAGGCAATCTTTTAATGTTTGGAATGACTTATCACAATTGTCTTTCCATTCAAACTTCGAGTTCTTACTTAATAGAGAAGTCATAGGTTGGACAATACTAGAAAAATTGGGTATGAAACGCCTATACCAAGATGCTAAACCTACAAACCTTCTTACTTCCGTGGTGTTCTTTGGAGGCTTTATACGTAAAATGGCCTCAACTTTTTCTGGATCAACATGTAATCCGTTTTGGTCCACCACATAACCCAAATACCGCAATTCCGGTCTACAAAAATGACATTTGTTTTTACTTAACGTTAACCCTGCTTGTTGTAATCGGTTTAAAACCTCTTTCAAAATTCTCATATGTTCCTCAAATGTTTCACTTATAATGATAATATCATCTAAGTAAACAAAAACAAATGGTTCGAGATCAGGACCCAAGATTTGGTCTATGAGTCTTTGCCACGTAGCTGGCGAGTTAGATAGTCCCATAGGGAGACGCTTAAATTGAAATAGACCGCGACCAGGAACAGTAAAAGCCGTATAATGACGAGATTCTTTAGAGACAGGCACCTGATAATATGCGGATTTTATATCTAGAGAGGTCAGATACCGTGCGTTACGTAATCTATCCAAAATGGCAGTTATGTACGGTATCGGGTAGGCATCGGAGACGGTCACCTTATTTAATTTACGAAAATCTACCACGAATCGATAGGATTGATCTTTCTTTTTAACCAATAGTATAGGAGATGACCACGCGCTGGTAGATGGTTCTACTACATCATCCGCTAATAACTTGTTCAATTCGTCATCGATATATTTTTGTAATACCGGCGAAACGGGATAATACCGCTGTTTAATCGGTGGGGAGTTGGTATTAATTTTATGCTCGAACAAATTGGTACAACCTAAAACATCATCTGAATAATTAAACGCGGTTTCAATAATATCATTTAATTCTTGTTGCTGTTTGCTCGTGAGGTTATTAGTCAAAGTTGGAACTTTAACTTCGTGAATAAAATTTTCGTTGTTTTGTTTAGAAAAGGTCCAGGCTCCATGCCGTAAATCTGGTACTATGGCCATGGATTTCCAAAAATCTGTACCCAAAATAAGAGTATGAGGTAGCGAAGGTATTATGAGTACCTTAATCACTTTCACCCTATCCTGAAGCCTAAATGGAACATAAACCGAACCCGCACATGCACAACGTTCACCATTGGCTACTGTGCAATATTGGCTTTCGTCGGACTCGAGAGTAAGCCCCAAAGAAATAAAAATATCCAAACCAGCCTTTCCCGCAACTGTATTGGACGCACCCGAATCCAAAAGTCCCTTTAAAGGCGTATCGAGCACGGAAACTTCAAGATAAGGTCGCTCATCACCGTCAGCATGAGCTAATACAAAGTCTAAAAGTAGTTGGTGTTTAGGGGATAAATTAGTATCTGTCATGACCGATTTGCGTTTACTAGAGATCGTTACTCGGTCTTCTAACGTCCCTGAGATGAGTTTAAATTACAGCGAGGACAAGTAAAAGTTGTTACATCAGGTCGACCGCATCTGTAACAATACCTCTTTGTTTGAGGTTGAGGGCAGTCTCGTCGCCCATGACCAACCGTGCCACAATTATAACACTTTATTTCTGCTCTGCTAAAAGGAGTAGTTTTTACCGCCGATACCGTTGGTATTTCTGCTGATGTGCTGGGACTCTCGGTATCGATATGCAAGTATGCTAAATCGGGCTCTATTAAACTAGTATTTTTTCTAGGAGGTGGAGTATACGCATCAATTAAGGACTTTCTCGCGTCAATTTCTCTGCCTACTTTTATCAGATCATCGATAGAATCGATAGTTTGAAATCCTCGTTGGGATTGATAAAATGGGGACATGTTGTCCATTACTATCGACAATTTAACCTTTTCGGAGCATGGACGTGTCAACCGATTAAACATATTTATCATGATAGCACAGTACATGCTCAAAGATTCTCCTGACCCCTGAGTTCGAGCTTGAATTTCGCGTAATAATTTTTTATCATAATCAGGTGGCTGAAATTGATTTCTAAACGCCAAGGCCAAATCAGACCAATCGTGTAACCTGTGTTTGGTAGCCCGATACCACAGCAATGCGTGTCCCGTGAACAGATCAGTGGCCGAATTGTATAGTTGCTCTTTAGTGACGTTACGGGCTAAGCACAACTCGTCAACGCGTTCAAGAAATGCAGCGGCCGAGATTTAATTATCTCCGCTATATTTCAAATTCCACTGCGAAACGGGAATAGATTTGGGTTTATGAGAAAAGGGCTGTACAGACGGAGATCGCATAGGTGGTACAGCCTCACATTCTGACTCAGAGGAAGACACCGACTCCGAATCCGACTCAAATAGCTGTGCTATTACTGTTTTAGGCGTAGATTCTCCCCTATTAAACTTTTTTGCTTTATGATTAAGCGTCGTTGACAAATTAACTAGCGTGACTAAGGTATTAGCCTTTTTTTTATTTTCCTCATCGTTACCGGCCGGACATTGATTTGCCCTATTGATCAAATGCGCCAGTCGCGAAGTGGTCTTTAAAAATAATGTACTGCTGGAGCTATCTTTGAAATCTTTTACAATTTCCGAAACTTCTTTAATCTTCTTTTCTAAGATTTCAATATCTATTTCAAAAGTGAAAGGATAGGTGGGATACGTAAATGAAGAACCCGATTTTTCCAGTTTTAAAACACTCCGCAAGCTTTTCCGCATTTCTTGTACCGTACCGGGTTCCGTAATACCGCGATATGCCAATTCATAAGAAAGCTCCTCCTTCTCCAAACGATTAATTTCCATTTTAGGATTCATAACGTCACAAAAAAAAACTAAGACCTAATTATGAAATTTATAAAAAATTTAAAAAATTTAAACTCCCCCCTTCCGTAAAAACAAACCTACACGAAACTAAACCAAACACAAATAATTATGCAAAGAAAAGCAATAACCCGTTTAAAAGACCGTCAATGACAAATTCTGTAAAGAAAACATAACCCGTTGGGCGCCAATTTTGTACCCTAAATAAAAAGATAAGTAAATAAAAAAAATTGATATCCACAAACCTCAGGGCCCGTGGGATTTTGTATACTAGAATTCGGGCACAAAAAAATTCCTTGGACTAGCTCAGATGTTCTTGTGGTAACCTTAGTTGTTAATAGGGCGCCAAGTAATTAATTCCAACTCACAAGATCGATGTATAGGTAATTACTAACCAGAAACTGAGATAAGCACACCAAAAATGAATACGTTTTTGCTAAATAAAAATAAAAGGAGATAAGGAAATAAATGAAACCACAACGAAAATAAGAAGTGCACGCTAGTTATTTATTTACAAAAATTAAAGAAACTTGTCTTCAAGAAAATCGGAAAACGGTTAAGATAAAAAAAATCTCCTATTCAAAATGTAAATACATCTGTTGTAAATACTTTCAATCCTCTCCCACCTAGTGTTATTAGTTATAGCAATTGTACATTTCATTCTCATAATTATTATTCTTATCCTTATTCTATCCCTCCTCCACCACCTCCTCCTCAATAAATAATTTTTTGTATCCTTGTAGTAATATTTTGTAAATAAATATAGTAAAATTGTAAATCAAATTTATAATGTGTTTATTTTAATGTACCTTAACCTAATTACAATTTTTATAATCGTTTATTAAAAATATTGTTAACCCGCTCTTTGATTTCCGTATTGTTTACAAAAAATTAATGCCCAAATTTGTTGAAATACGAATGTAGGCGCATTATTACAAATTATGATAATGAAACGTTTTATATTATGTTATATAATTAATTATAAAAAGTTGACTTGAATAAATTTATTTTGACATTTAATAAATTATTATAAACATTTTTTTAAATTGTGCATCAAAATGAATTAAAAAATATCATCACTCTCTGCCGCAATACCTCCAATCACCAGCACACCAAATTTTGTCCGGAGATACGATGACATAATGTTCATTTTTGTTTTCTATTGTGGTAGCCTTAACAAAGATATCGGTAGCCCTGGCAAAGATATCTATACATATGTATCACCCCTACCCTAAATCTATCTATAAAAGTTTTTTAACAAAATCTAAAATGAAAAAATTTTTAATTTTTGTACGCCACTGAATTTTTTCCAAAATTTTTATATACGTCACATAATACCGTAAGAAGTCACAAATAAAATTTCTCCAAGATTGGTACAACAAATTTTTTCGGTCATCGAGCGGATTTTTCGAAAATAAATTTTTGTAAATTACTGACTGTCGATTTACTGATTCTGAAAACATTTGCGAAAAAATTTAACAAACAGCCTAAACTTGGTCGCTACCTAGTGGCAGAACCTTTTACTTATAAAGTAACGTTCCGTCAGTCCGTACGACGATATTATAAAATATTTCCCACCGAACCACCTATTTTTGTATTCTAAAATTAATTGTTACAAGCCCTAAACTTAATTCTTATGCTGCACTCGGTATACAAATCAACATTAACCTAATTTTGACACATATGTCACAAAATTATGACGTTTATTAAAATTTTGATATATTGTTTTATTTTTGCCAGCCATCTGACAAATTCTCACAAAAAATATATAAATTAAGATTTCAGTTAATATTTTCTGACCTGCCCCGCCCTGTTACAATTGGTCGGTTTGTTTTCTCACCAATACTTATACTTTCAAAGCTCCATCGACACACCAAATTTTAGCTGAATCGGTTAAACATTTCCGGAGATACGACGACATTTTCATTTTTTTTAATTTATTTTATTGTGGTGGCCCTGGTGAAGATTTCTCTGGCAAAACCTTATTTTCACCATTCCAGCCCACGAGGCATACGTCCAATAAGTTTGATTGCAATCGACGCAGAAATGCCGTAGAAAATCGATCGACAAAAACTTTTTTCATGTTTTTGCCAAAAAAGTTAATTTTATTTTTTTCATGTTGCATTACTGATTTCTATCGAAGGATTACATATGCTCTCATATCCTTTAGGATCAATGTACCTACGTACCAAATTTGGGTAAGATCCCTTCAGCATTTCTTGAGTTATTCACTCTTAAAGTTTCAACTTTGACAACTTGTGATTTTTGACAGACGACAGATAGAAGATTAATTTTACCTATTCTGGATAAAGCCTTTTAAGGCCTTTAAAATAACATATCGCAAGACAAAATATTTTTTAAAAATCCCGTATTATTTTCTTGTGGTGGCACTCCTGATTGATAGATCGTGACGAAAACCTTATTTTCACCTTTCCACCGTGAACCCTACCACCATACCAAATTTGGTCGTAATTGGTTGGATGGCTCGGAAGCAAATCGATCGACAAAATTTGACGACAGACAGACAGACCGACAGACCGACACAGAAATTTTTATTTTACTTTTTGCAGATCTTTACGTTTCTGAACACGGTGATCTCGAAAATGCAAAAAAAAATATCGTCACTCTCTGCCGCAATACCTCCAATCACCAGCACACCAAATTTTGTCCGGAGATACGATGACATAATGTTCATTTTTGTTATCTATTGTGGTAGCCTTAACAAAGATATCGGTAGCCCTGGCAAAGATATCTATATGTATCACCCCCTACCCTAAATCTATCTATAAAAGTTTTTTTAACAAAATCTAAAATGAAAAAAATTTTTTATTTTTGTACGCCACTGAATTTTTTCTAAAATTTTTATATACGTCACATAATACCGTAAGAAGTCACAAATAAAATTTCTCCAAGATTGGTACAACAAATTTTTTCGGTCATCTAGCGGATTTTTCGAAAATAAATTTTTGTAAATTACTGACTGTCGATTTACTGATTCTGAAAACATTTGCGAAAAAATTTAACAAACAGCCTAAACTTGGTCGCTACCTAGTGGCAGAACCTTTTACTTATAAAGTAACGTTCCGTCAGTCCGTACGACGATATTATAAAATATTTCCCACCGAACCACCTATTTTTGTATTCTAAAATTAATTGTTACAAGCCCTAAACTCAATTCTTATGCTGCACTCGGTATACAAATCAACATTAACCTAATTTTTACACATATGTCACAAAATTATGACGTTTATTAACATTTTGAATATATTGTTTTATTTTTGCCAGCCATCTGACCAATTCTCACAAAAAATATATAAATTAAGATTATTAGATTTTTGTTGAGGTTTAGGTCTTTATTTTAACAAGCTATGTTGTCCAACGTTTCGAGTCGTTAATGACTCATTTTCAAGGCTACAAAATAAACTATTAATAATATATTAAATTTAAAATTTTTTAAAATATTTTACCTAAAATGACTAATTATGTCAAATTGTTAACAAGCAACATAAAAAATTGACAATATAGCCATCATAAATAAAACATTTTTAAAAAATTTTTTACAAATAAATAATTTAACCAAAAAGAATGTCTTATGTTATACGTTGCATTAAATTAAGAATATGTTTATACCCTCCATGAAAATAAAGGACATCTCTTTTATCATTCATTGTTTTGTCATTTAAATGAATATTGATGGCCTCTTTAATTTTTCGTTTTTTGTCTATTTTCTCCCTTGCCAGTATTGTGATATCTTCACGTTTTATGGAATGAGAGTTCTCTGTCATGTGTTTGCATAAGGCAGTATAGGTGTTTTCGTCTTCTTCTCGTAAGAAAACGCGAGCTTTCTTAACATCTCTAATATGTTCCTTTATGCGAACACCTAACTTTCTCGAACTCTCACCTACGTAAACAGAATCACAATCCTTGCAAGGGACAAGATAGACTAACCCGCTTTCATCATCTATGGGGGTCGGATCTTTAATTTTGGAGAAGAATTTTAAATTTTTATTAGGGCATTTTAGACCAAATTTAATGTTGCAGATAGGTTTAAATATAGAAATTAATTTGTCAGAAAGGCCTTTAATATAAGTTAAGCTATGGAAAATTGGAATTGAAGGGGGATCTAATATTGATGAATGATGAAGTAGTTATAGTATTTTTTACAGAGTTAATATTTTTTGTCTTTAAAAATGAATTTATAAATGAATTTATAATGAAATTTGGAAAGTTATTAGCCGAAAGGATCAAATTTATAGTGGTGTAATTTTCGGAATGAAATTTCGGATGAGAAAGGGAGACTACTTTATTTATAAAATTTTTTGCTACATTGAAAATTTGATGTTTAGGATGACTGGAGAAAAAATTTAATAAACGTCCTGAATATGTTGGTTTGTGATACCAGGAAGTAATAAGTTTACTCTCAAAGGTATCTCTATAAATTCGGATGTCAAGAAAAGGAAGACTTCTATTAATTTCTATTTCCATTGTGAATTGAAGATCTTGATGGAAGTTGTTAAAATGATCAAGGATGTATGGGAGACAGTCTTTATCAATAATGAAAAAAAGGTCGTCTACGTATTTTTTAATTAGTCGAATACCATTAAAGTGATTAGCATTAAAGGAAGAAATTCTATCATCAAGCAGAATGTTCATACAGATATTAGCTAAATCAACTGATATGCTTCCACCCATAGGAACACCCTTCTTTTGATGGTAGGACTTTCCATTTGCTATAAAATAATTGTTGTAAGTAATTAGTCTGAGTGCTTGAATTAAAGTATCGTCAGGTATGTTAGTCTGAGTATGTAATTGGGAAATGTTGTTTTCGATATGTGCGATGACCAAGTCTACAGGAACGTTAGTGAATAAAGAAGTAACATCAAGAGAAATAAGTATGTCATTAGGATTTGGAACGAAATTGGATAGAAGATTTTTCATTTCCATGGAGTTTTTAACGTCATAGGGATTGTCTGCATAAAAGGGTTTAAGTAAGGGAGCAATGAATTTAGATAGGGGTTTGAGAGGTCCATTAAGGTCTGAAATAATTGGTCTGAGGGGGTGTCCTTCTTTGTGAACTTTGGGTAAACCATAGGCTTTTGGAGAAATTTCGGTGTTTTTTCTCCAATATAGGGATTGTGGTCGAGTTATATAGCCTCCTTTTTCTAAAAAGATGAATATATCGTTTGCTTTCGATTTTAAAGAAAAAATAGGGCATTTTTTAACATTGGTATAAGTGTTTTTATCTGAAAATAATAAGTCAAGTTTGTTATAATAGTCTGATTTGTTTAGGGCAATGATGTTATTTCCTTTGTCAGATCTAGTAATAATAAGTTTGTCTTTATTATTATTTAAAAAAGTTTTTGTATCTTTGGAAGCCTTTGAAAAATTTGGATTTATTTCAAGTTTTTTATTTTTTAGACCATTAAGGTGATTGTGCAAAATGTTACAGGTCTGGGCTCGAATATTTGTAGCTTGTTCTTCATTTAAAGAAGTAGTTGATTGAATAACATGTTCAATATCTGCTATAATATTGGGTAAATAAGAAGAAGGTTTTAATGAAGTTAAACTAAAAGTAGGACCTAGTGAAAGAAAATTTTTAATATGTTCAGGTATGAGAATATCTGAACAGTTTTGAAACCAAGAACATCTAAAAGGATTATTTTTTAAATTGACATCGGAAGTATCATTGTTAGATAATGAAATATTCATAAAAGGATTGAATTTAAAATATAACAATCGTTGATATTTTTTAAACATTTTTGGTTTTAATGAATTAAAGAAATTAGATTCAATTTTATCAAAGCTATTTAAAATGAAGGCAAAATCTAAAGAGTTGACAATGAGTTTAAAAAGAGTTTAAAAAAAAATCTAATAATTTTAATTTTAATAAAGGTCAACAATAATTTATAATTTAATATAAATTAAGATTTCAGTTAATATTTTCTATAATTTTTCTGACCTGCCCCGCCCTGTTACAATTGGCTCGGTTTGTTTTCTCACCAATACTTATACTTTCAAAGCTCCATCGACACACCAAATTTTAGCTGAATCGGTTAAACATTTCCGGAGATACGACGACATTTTCATTTTTTTTTATTTATTTTATTGTGGTGGCCCTGGTGAAGATTTCTCTGGCAAAACCTTATTTTCACCATTCCAGCCCACGAGGCATACGTCCAATAAGTTTGATTGCAATCGACGCAGAAATGCCGGAGAAAATCGATCGACAAAAACTTTTTTCATGTTTTTGACAAAAAAGTTAATTTTATTTTTTTCATGTTGCATTACTGATTTCTATCGAAGGATTACATATGCTCTCATATCCATTAGGATCAATGTACCTACGTACCAAATTTGGGTAAGATCCC
Source organism: Cantharis rufa (assembly GCA_947369205.1). NCBI lineage: Eukaryota > Metazoa > Arthropoda > Insecta > Coleoptera > Cantharidae > Cantharis > Cantharis rufa. Next base: position 29,296,656 of record OX376304.1, read on the forward strand.
TTCAGCATTTCTTGAGTTATTCACTCTTAAAGTTTCAACTTTGACAACTTGTGATTTTTGACAGACGACAGATAGAAGATTAATTTTACCTATTCTGGATAAAGCCTTTTAAGGCCTTTAAAATAACATATCGCAAGACAAAATATTTTTAAAAAATCCCGTATTATTTTCTTGTGGTGGCACTCCTGATTGATAGATCGCGACGAAAACCTTATTTTCACCTTTCCACCGTGAACCCTACCACCATACCAAATTTGGTCGTAATTGGTTGAATGGTTCGGAAGCAAATCGATCGACAAAATTTGACGACCGACAGACAGACAGACAGACAGACCGACACAGAAATTTTTTTTTTACTTTTTGCAGATCTTTACGTTTCTGAACACGGTGATCTCGAAAATGCAAAAAAAAAAAGTTGAAATTTTTTTTCGATTACCATACCTCCAATTTTTTTTTAAAATTGATTGGAGGTAAAAACTGTATTTACTTAAAAAAATTTTAAATATTGAATATTCATAGTAAAAAAATTAACTCCAATATTTTTAAACGTCATAAAATATCAGTTTTGTGAGTTTCGTTAACTAAGGCGCGCTCTCCGGTCGAGATGGCGCTAATTATTAAAACTTGACAAAAATCTGACATAATAAAAATAATTTAAAATAGCAAATTTTTTATTCTCGATTAATAATCTCTTAAATACGACTCGTAATCATAGATGATGTAGAATATTTTGTGGTGATATCACTCATATTCTTTGCGCTTGCGAATAGCATTCGTGCTGGCGCATTTTGCAAGCGCAACGAATATTCGTGATATCAGCACAAAATATTCGACATATCTATGACTACTCGTGGTATTACAAGTGAATATTCAATTTTTATAATTTTAAATTATTCTGATTCATTTAATATTTTTGAATTCGGATTATTTAAGAAATTTTTGCTTAAAACCTTGTTTTAAAATATTTTTACAATTTGTACAAAAAAAAACTTTTCTTAATGTGCAAAATTTTGTTATAACCGTTATAACTTAATAATTTCAAGAGCAGCAAAATACAATCTTTTGCGTTTAAAAACTTTTTGGTTGCTTTTATTTAATTTACATTATTTTAAAATTTATCATATCAAAAAATTCTTTAAAATTACCCTTATATATAAAATTTACCAAATCATTATAATAAAAAAACCATTTTAAAAAAATTTTTTTTTTTTACCTTGTCTTTAAAAACCACATTTTATTTTAAATTTCACAAATTCACTTTTTAGACTTTTAACTTTTTACAAACTTCACTTAAACTTTGTCACTCGAAGTGAAGACGTTGACCCATTCTTCCAAATTTCCATTCTGATAGTTGATTTTCATTTTCGCCGTTCTTCTGCCTTGATGACAAAAATTTCATTTTTCTTTGTACGTCAACTTGTCTCTAGCGGTAATTTCTATTGCAATTTAATTTTCCACTTACTCGTCTCAGAAATTTTCCAAATTTTCCAATTGTTCGTTTAAACAAGATCCTCAGAAGTTTTCTAAATTTTCCCATAATTGTTCTTTTAAGCAAGATGTAACAACTTATACCATATTTAACACACCAAATTTTGAATCTTAGGCCAAACTGGCAAGATCCAAACTGGCCAAACTGACAAGATCGCCATGTAACAACTTAACAAAAACAACTACTCTTCATACTCTTCTGTTACCATTACGACTTACGACTGGCGATATTTATTAGGTACTCAATATTTATAATATTAATACAAATTGCTTACTCTATGAAACCTTATTTGTAATTTACATACTAACCTACATATACCTAGACACCAACTCAGCACTAACCTATACTACTTAAAATCTAGAACACTATTACAATAACATTTATATATGTTTATACTACACTAGTAGGAGACTTCAATGCCAAAATAGGAAAAGAAGATTATATTAGCGAAGTAGCTGGAAAATATACGATACACGATAAAACGAGTGACAATGGAAATAGATTGTGTAATTTGGCAGCAGCAACAAATATGGATATAAGTAGTACAAGATTCAAGCACGAAAAATTGCATAAAATAACTTGGGCATGGCCGGGAGGAAAAAGAGATGAGGGAAATCAGATAGATCATGTATCGGTTGCAAAGAAAAAGAAAGCAATGATCAAAGACGTGAAATCCTACAGAGGTGCGAATGCAGACTCTGATCATTATATGGTAGTAGCAGAAATTAAAGTCAAAAAGGCATACAACGTTATAGCTAGGAGAGAAAATGAAGACTTTGCGGTGGAGAAACTATCATAAGAAAAAGCAAGGAAAAGCTTCGAAAACACATTACAGGAACATATGGAAAACCACAGAAGAAGCAACGACTTAGATATAGAATGTGAAAGTATAACAAATATTGTAAAAACTACAGACGCTTGTGGACGCTATATAGCAAATCTCATGATAGGAATCTTGAATGAGGATTTCAAGACCAGGGCATTTTTAATAAATTCGAAGGAATTGCCAAAAACAAATAGCGATACAGTATCAAAATTCGTTCACGATGGAATGACGCAATTTTTTCTTCCAAATCCAGTTCCAGCGGATAAGATATTGTTGATGGTTTCTGATGCTGCGCCGTACATGATCAAAACAGCATCGACTTTAAAAATATTCTACACAAATCGAATTCACTGCACATGTTTAGCGCACGGATTAAATCGTGTTGCTGAAACTATTAGATTAGAGTTTCCGATAGTAAACAATTTAATCAAACATGGGAAAAACGTATTTTTAAAAGCACCGCTGAGAGTACAGAGTTTTAAAGAAAAATTGCCTGGTATTGCATTGCCTCCTCAGCCAATAATAACTAGGTGGGGAACATGGCTAAATGCAGCAATGTATTATGCCGAAAATTTCAAGGCATTTAAAGAGATTATCTTTAGTTTTCCTTCATCGGCTTCCCAATCTGTTAAAGACTGTCAGAGTGTACTGACAAACAAAACAGTTGAACAAAATTTGGCTTTTCTTCAAGCAAACTACAAATTTGTAAGCGAATCCATTACAAATCTGGAACATCAAGGACTTACCATGATAGAAGCTGTACAAATAATAAATAATTTTAAAACCGCGGCATCAAATGTGCAGGGACGGATAGCAGTAAATGTTAATAATAAATTAAATCAAGTGTTATTAACATAATATTTTTAAAAATTGTAAATTCAATAAAGGTTATCTATTTTCGATAACTTGAACAAGTACTTTATGGCCTATACCTTACGACTATACCGGCCGACTGGGAAATGGGTAATCGTGGTTCAAATCTTGGTCTTGAATACATTGCTGTGATCTAAAGCTTAATAGTTTTGTGGACTATCGGGAAGGTAACGGAAAACCACCAAAACCATACATTAATTAAATTTCCTAGTATGTGATTTTGGCTTTGATAAAATAAGTTGACTATACGCTCTGCATAGTGTATGGCAAAGCTTCCGATGATTCGCTGAACCTCTTCAGACCACATCACACTGCTATGGTAATAAGAATCATTATTTTATTTATGTTTGTCCAAATTTCAGAAAATAGACGAACTTTATTAAATTTAAAATATCTGTTTGAATTCTTAAACTACTTTCTGTATCAAGAAAATTAGCTTTTAACTAAAAGATTGAGAAAGAAAGCAAGCAGCAAATTCAACTTTTTGATTCAATGCGAGTAACGGCATAGAGCGTGGAATTGTCTTCGATTAACTGGTATTAAAAAATTGACTTTAAAAATATGTTTGTAATTTGGTTAGTAGGCAAGTAAGTACAATTTTTACCGTATTTTTAGTCTACAGACCAAAAATTAACAATGAAGATTCAACTACAATTAGTTTTTCTCAAGCTACTTTTTGTAGATGTAGTTACTATTGCTTTTCAAATTTTAATTTTGCATAATGAAAATGCAGGGTGGCCAGAAATGAACGTTGTGGTTTGAATTCCTTATAACTTATTAATTTATTATTTTTGTAAAATTTCATTTCAATATTTTGTGAAAAAGACTTAAGCCCAGTTTTTCAATCGTAAGTTAACCTTAGGTTAACCCAAATTTATAGGTTAACTTAGATTTCTGAGCAATCGGGTAGTCATAAACGTAGGTTAACCCTGAAATTTAGATTAACTTACGATTAAAAAACTGGGCCTTAGGGTATTTAAAATGCAACAATAGCCAATCGAACAACCGCTCCTGACTATTTTCTTTAGGTATATTTGAAAGAAAGAGTGCGTTAATAAGCCAAGGACCATCCTGCTATTAAAAAAGTATATTCGCGATGAATTCGAGGATATAACACCTGAAATTTTGGGCAGGTTATGGAAAGAGCACGAATATGCGAAGCAAAAATGGCCACCACTTGCGAGATATAATTTTTCATAATTAAACCAAAAAAATTCCCCATTAAAATATTGTAATTAAAAAAAAAAACAATTGTCGCTTAAATTAAATCATTATAAATAATTCAAAATACAACGTTCATTTTGCGCCACCCTGTGTATTTAAAAAGTAATTAATTTTTATTTTTAATTTGCTCAGTTCTAGTGTTGACTGCGGGAGACACCAAATTGGACTTGAAAAGAATATTGCTTGAATCTTTTTGTCTATTTGTAAATAAGAGCACGAACAATAATTTATTACAAAATTAAAAAACCCTAATTTTTAAAGTTGTCCTTGGGAAAGAGGATGTTAATACGAGCCTTTTCGAAAAACAAAAAAAAATTACTTATAATGATTTTATATACTTATTAAAGTGAATTACATCTACCGAATCTCATTTGCAAGCAAGGCGAAAGTCTATCTCTGTTTGTTATGCTATTCCGCGCATTACTCTCGCTCGCTCGATATTTTCAAACGCGTCTGCCGTCATGAAGGCTGCACTTAAAACCGTCTGTCATAGTATATTTGAAAAATACACAAAAAAAGGAATCTTTTGATATAAAAATTGTCTATGTACCCTATGGTTTACTTCAACCTCAAAAATGCATTTTTTCTCGCGCCGCTCCCAAGTTAACGCTGCCACTCTCGGGCAGACGGGAGACGGGCAGACAGTCCACAACACTGAGAACTGCGCATGATCCAATTCCGCGCAATAAAGTATCATATATTTTAATTATGAGGGTTATTAATTATCCACTAATTATATAAAATACATAAGATTATATTTTAACTGAGATGGTTATTAATTTATAATTATTTAATTACATTACGTATTATTTAAAATAAGTTGTTATCCGTCTTATATAAAATATACTGTTTTTAAAATTAAAATTTCATTATAATTATTTTGATCGCCTACGGGTGTAGACATTAGTGACATTCCATTATTGTAAAATTGCAGTCAAAATCAATTAGTATCGTTTCTACTTTCTATTATATTTATCATAAGGTATACCTCATTATGTAAATACCGTTTCTAAAATTGTTTTTAATATTTAAATCCATTAAAAATCATTCACAAAAACTATCCCGCACTAATTAGGTATCTAGTATTCATATATAATGTATTGAAATTTGGATAATTTACATCACTTCATTTTACTAGTACCAACGGTAACTTGTTTTTTACAATTTAATTGCAAGAAAAATTAAAATGGAGAATAAAGCGGGTTTGAAAACTTTGAAGCGTGTTGCTGAGGCAATTGAACCAAGTAAGTTTTACTTATAATAAATTACTTTTTAAATAAACGGGTTAGGGTTAGGTTATCGTCCATAGAAACTAACCTATGGATGATAACCTAACCCTCAACAGTATTATAAAAAATTTTTTTAATATTATGATTTACATTAATTTTACATTATTTTTATAGATTGTACTTCAAATAAAAAAACCATGAAAACGATGCGATCACTGAAGATCATTTACGAGACTAAGTACGCATTAAACAAATCCGAGTCCAAATTTATATCTGTTGGGATTGATGTAGAAAATTGGATACCAATTCTTAGAATCAGTAGATCAAATGGAGTCGGTATCCATATATCTGGTGAGGACTGGGAAATCCTTACGAATGATATAAATACAACCAAGATTGACCACTTTTTTAAAAATGGTCATATGGAGTCTATAGAAATGAATGGTAGCGGATTGACAGTAATAGGCCGACAATTTAATAAGATAAACATACTTACATTTAAAAATATTGAAAATTTTTATATATCCATGGCAGAAATTTCGGTAAGAAGATTGTTCGAAATTTCATCATTAGTCAACTTAAGGAAGGCTGAAATTGGAGAGCTTGAGATAAGAGATTACTATACGGACGTACTATTTGCTTGTATTCAATTAGGAGGAGATGCTTTCCAGAATTTCAAGGATGTTGCAAGATCTCTAGGACAATATCGTGGTATAAATTTATATTGTATGACAGAACTATTTTATATGTATCCCGAAACAATCATAGAAAATTTATCTGAGTTAGTTGTTGATAAATTATAGTATTATGTAATATAATAATAATAATAATAATAATAATAAATATTTTAAGAACGATGTTAGTTTAATTCAAAATTCCATCAATCTTCACTACATCCACTTAAGATATAAATTAGTAAGTTTATATCTACTTTATCATTACTATTTTGGAAAGCAGCTGATGCATACATCAAAATGCATTCGACTATAATAATTTTTTCATTAGTTCTAATTTTAAATAATACACGATAATACTTTATACGTATCACCATCTACAAGCACGGAAAATATTGAGATGAATAGTTTGGATAATCTTAATTGAACACTATGCTTAAAGTGCCCTCCGATGGAATATATAAAAAATATAAATGAGTCAACCTTCTTCTACCGCTTAACTGAAACGCAAATATTTTTATTTTGCATGTTACGATTTATTAACAGCAACTCAACCGGAGAATCCATATGTAAATTAATACTGGCGAGCGAAAATTTATTTACTGAAGAGTTTTTACACAACGATAATTGGACGTCTACAAGCATGGCTCAAGTTTTACCGCCGTCTATTTTATCATTATTGATAATTATATATTACTTGCATTATTATTATTATAGGAAAAATAACACAGAATTATTATTATAGATAGAAATAAAAAAATTTTTAAATCTTGATTTGTTTATTTATTTCGATTACAAAACAAAGTTACAAAATAAAAAATCTTTTATACAAAGGTAACCAATCCGGAAATTGGATCATACTCATAAACAGAATCATGTAAAATTAATACATATGCAGAGGTGTCAGCAGGAAAATTCACATTGCTTTCTATTTCCAATTTTAAACTTAATACAGGTTCGTGAACCATTTCGTTTTGCTTTGAAACATCTAAAACAAAAATCGGTCCTTGACCGAACTGCTTAAAATCTAATAATGGTTCACAAAACTGCTTATTTAAAAACTTCTTTTGAAATGATACATAATCATTATAGGCCAACACGTATCTACATTTAGAAAAATCATTATTTCTTTTCTCGTATGGACTCCGATTCTGATTAATGAAAGCTGTAACGTCTGATATTCCACACTGTGAGAAAGTACTTGCATCAGAAGCTTGATTGTTTCGTTTACCCGTTTGAAATGCAATAAAAATCCATCGAGGTCTTCGGGACCCTACAGAATTTTGAACAGCCCAAATTGCTAAGTTAGATGTGGTAGGTAGAGAAGGATACTGATATAGACTTCTTCCATGAAAACCAATTTTTACTATTTTTTGTTGTTTTAAGCGATTATATATTTCCAATTTTGCAGAATTGCTAGGGGTAATATGTGGTACACGCCAGTTAATTTTTGAAATTTTTATTGTTACAGCGGTTTCACCATTATAACAATCGGTATCAGAATTCGAACGAATTAAAATCAGTTCTTGACGCATGTTTATAATATCACGTGTATAATCACATGCAAACCCTAATATATGATTTAATGGTATTACGGCACTAAAGGTCCTCTCAGTTGTATTGAATATTTGAGATTCTTCATCTAAAACGTACCATCCGGCAGAGCCCAAACCTTTTGATTCTATAGGAGTGTACCAACATTGACCATAAATTGATGTCGCTATACCGGGTGTTCTACAACTATCAATCACAACATCACCAAGTTGATAACGTATTTCCTCAAATAAAACTAGCGGATCGTTGAGTTTAAAAGTCTGTGTAGGATCTGTAGGTGTAACTATTCCTTCAATATAAATCTTACTATCATAAGTGGCAGTGATCAAATCCCCTTCTCAATAATTAGTCTGACCTCATCAGAGTTAGCGAATGCGTTCACAGTATAAGGATGGTATGTATGAGTGGAATTATCTATTACTAAGTCTGAATAAGATACGTCAGCGAATATATTTCGAAGGGCATGCTCGTCCTGCATTATTATAATATTTATTTATTACGCGATATCCCAAACTTTCCAAAAATCTTATCTGATTAGATGTGAGTACTTTAACATTTGAAGGTGTAATGTCCATTAAAGTATTACCAGCATTATTTATACTGTTATTGAGGTTTAACCCCATCCTGTTTTAACTCTAAGCGTATAGTTAAAGATTCGTTACCAAAATCTACTGCTTCACCCAACTGATCCAATAACCTTAGGGTGATGTTATGAACAGTATTTACGGTAACAGGTAAATATATAATGTTTGTAGGTTCTCTGCATAATCTATATACGGGTTCCACCGATAGGTCAAATTCAAATATTGTATGCGCTAGATTATTATTACGAAATGCTCCTGCAGTTATATTACAATCCACGTGGATGTTTGTGGCCTTCATAATTTGAACATTTAAATCAGATTCATGCTTAACACCTGATTTTAATTTCTTTTTAGAAAAACCTAGCATACGACCTATATTATCTGGCTTTGTAAAATCAATTTCGAAATGTGAAAATATTTCACATTTTAATGTATTATTATTAGCCCATAAGTTGAATCCGTCACTCAAGATAGATTTCAGATAACCATTTAATTCGTTTATTTCGTAAGCACCCGATGGTATGGTGATGACTTTTTCATTATAATAAAACTTGTTATTTCCATCATAGATATTTCTTATGGAATTACAACCGTAGAAACCTATTAACCCTAAGACGTGGTCAATTTTAGGATTTAATTGAATTGGGGGAAAGTAATCCACACTAAGTGAATTACCCACACCCGTCAGAGTAAACGTCTGGCTCATTATTAAAGATTTTTATTGATGACCAAGTATTTATTCATTTTTATACAAAAATTTTAAGCATAAATGACCACATCTAATGGTATTAAATTTTTGTTCGCGTACATAATTATATTTTATTTTACAATTGTTAAAGTATTTAATAACTTCTTGAGGAGGTCTCAGATTACCAAAACTATCATAATATCTAACATTATTATATTTCTTCTTATATGCAACCCAATGAGTGCCATGCCCACTCATAACATCCAAGTTTATTACACCACATTCGAAAAGTTTTGGAGTAGAGGGTAAGGTATCTCTCATGAAGATGCCTCGGAAATTAGGAATATTGATGGTATATTTTCTTAAATCCACATCGGTTAGAGCTCTCCGAGGCAACCCATTTAGTTTTTTGAATACGGTTTTAAATATTTTCTCTACAAGTGTTATCTACTAGGTCAAATTCTATAGGATTTAATCTAAAAGCTAATTCAGAATGTATTACCTTAAGATAAGATTGACAAATGTCCCGTTTTTTGTAACCTATTCGAAGTTCTTCATTAAGCCAGAATTTCTTTCCATAATCTAAAGTCTTCAGAGGAGCTATGGAGTTAGAGAAAATATTAGAGTTATTACTTATAAAAAACAAAAAACCCAAAAAAAGAAATTTGAAAATCTATTAAAAATACAAAAAAAGACTGTAGAAACCCCTTTAGTTGTTAATTACCCAAAATATGATTTTTATCCAAAATTTGTCAACCTCACTAACATTCCGTTCAATAAACCTCAAGTAGAATTAATTAATAAAGGATTTAAATATAACATTCCAGCCATAGTAACTAACAGTAAATTAGAAAAATTAGCAGTTGAATGTGAAGTAGCTATTAATAGAAATAATAACAACCCCCTGTTGCAAAAATTACAACTAAAAAACCTAATTAAGAATGTATCACATAACAATGCCTCTTGCCGTTCTTCACGCGAAGAAAGGACCGCTTTATCCTTACGTAAACTCGCGAAAGATTCTAATTTAGTTTTTACAAAAGCCGATAAAGGTAGCACCGTAGTTTGCATTCATAATACTGATTATATTAAAAAAGTTGAAGATTTCATAAAACCAAAAAATTTTTCCTTAATTATAAATGACCCTACTGCAAAATTCCAACTACAAATTAAAAAGATTATTAACAATACGGAGATTATTTTTTCAAAAAAAGACAGGTACTTCCTAAGTTGTATGAACCCTCAAGCACCCGGGCTTTATGGTACGGTAAAATTACATAAACCAGGACACCCTATTCGACCTGTTGTCAGTTACATCAATGCACCTTGCAGACATTTAGCTTCAAAACTCATAGACGTAATTAAATTTTATACAAAATTCGAACCAAAATACACTATTAAGAATTCTTTAGATTTGGTCAATAAATTGCATAATAAAACCCTTAATAGTTCTTTTAAACTCGTATCTTTTGATGTTACAAATCTTTTTCCAAGCGTGCCGATTAACGAAACGGTTAACATAATCCGAGAACTTTTAGTCAATAACAAAACCAATCCTGTCATTATTCAGGAAATTTTAAACGCCTTAGATGTTTGCCTTAAGCAAAATTATTTTAAATTCAATAACAAATTTTACCTACAAAAGGATGGTTTACCGATGGGAAATCCCCTATCCTGTCTTTTAGCAGATATTTTTATGGATCACCTCGAAACTAAAATTCTTAACTCGGTTTTCAAAAAGTTTATAATCTATTGGTATAGATATGTAGATGATATTTTTATTTGTTTCAATGGTTCCCTTAGACAACTAGATCAACTTTTTAATTTTATTAATAAACAACACGCGAATATTAAATTTACCAAAGATATTGAAGTCAATAATAGAATTAACTACCTCGACCTCACAATCATTAAAGATAACAACACTTATTTATTTGACATTTTTCACAAACCAACAGAAGCAGGATCAGTAATTCATAACAGCTCCGAGCATCCTTTTTCACATAAAATTGCTTCTTTTCGCGCTTTTCTTAATCGTTTAACCAGAATTCCTCTTAGTAAAGTAAATTTCAAAAAAGAATTAGACAGAACTAAATCAATTGCAATTTCCAATGGTTACCAAGTCAAATTAATAGATAACCTATTAAGTCAAATTAAACAGAAAAACCTAATAAAATCTATATATCCTTATACCCACAATAAAACTAACGCGAATTTTAATGTCATTACCTTTCTTGGAAAAAAATCTGAAAAAATTGTCAAATATTTAAAAAACCAAAATTTTAACATTGCCTTCAAAACAGACAATAAACTTAATAAATTTATTAATAACGCGAAATTCAAATCAGATCTTTTAGAAAAATCGGGGGTTTACGAGCTCACTTGCGAATGCTCTCAAAAATACATCGGTCATACAGGCAGATCTTTTCAAACACGATTTAATGAACACACGCGATCCCATAAACTTGCAGACGGAAAATCTACTTTCGCGAAACACCTATTAGACACTAATCACAAACAGGGGGGGTACAAAATTTTGCATGTAGAGTCAAAAAGTAAAAAACTAGAATTTTTAGAAGCTATGGAAATTAATAAATTAAAATATTCTTCATTATTATTAAATAGTCAATCAGATTTAAACAACTCGCCTCTATTAAACATATTCAAACAGTAATTTTTTTAATTACCCCCCCCCTTTTATTTAACCTATTAGAACATTTACTTATACACCCCTTCCATTTTTAAAAAAACCCTTTCCTTTTCAAAATTACCCACTCCCACCCCCCGAACGTTATTTAAACGGATTCTCTCTAAATTTTCTTTTTAATACATCGCCTGATGATGCCATAGTATGGTGAAAACGTTTGCGATATTGTATACTTACAGTGTATTTTAATTGTGATAACTTAAAAACATTTTAGTTCTGAAAAGTGTGTGTGCATTTTTTAGGTTTTCTAAAATAGTGATATGGTTAATATCGAGTTACACTACCTAAACCACGTATCTATCGATTATTTTGTAGGTATTTATATAAGCTTGAACGTATATTTTATTTATTATATTCCGAGATGAGGTTTATTAAACAACGTGAAACTCTTCCAGTTAACAATCATGACCTTAAAAAAAGTTATTCAAGAAAACATGGTGCTTTATTACCTGATTCAATTAGATGTATTATAGCAGGCAGTTCAGGATGTGGTAAAACAAATACGCTCATCAGCCTTATAGAAGAACCTAATGGTTTGAAATTTAAAAACGTATATATCTTTTCAAAATCTCTACATCAGCCCAAATATGAATACTTAAATAAAGTTCTCGAACCTATAAAGGGATTAGGATACTTTACTTTTTCACAACATGAAGATGTTATACCTGTAAGTGAGGCAAAACCTCATTCAATTATGGTGTTTGATGACGTCGTTACTGATAAGAGTGCTAGTGTTCGAGATTATTTCTGTATGGGTAGGCATAATTTAATCGATTCATTCTATCTCAGTCAAACTTATTCAAAAATACCTAAACAGTTAATACGTGATAATTCAAACTTAATTATACTATTTAAACAAGATGTTTTGAATTTAAAGCATGTGCATGATGACCACATCGGAACCGATTTATCATTTAATCAATTTAAAACGATGTGTGCCGAATGTTGGAAGGAACCTCACGGTTTTATCGTGATAGATACTGAGTCTGATATAAATAATGGTAGATATAGGAAAGGATTTGATTCGTATATAAGTCTTGAGTGAATAGTACGTGCCTTACATAACTTGTAACCGCTTCGGGCGCTTCGTGACGTATACATATATCTTAATAAGTTGCCTAATTATTATTATAATGGACACCGATGAGATTGAATTAACTAAAAAAATTATTAGAGCGCGTAAATCTGTAAAACGTAAATACCTTGAATTACAACGTGGTCAAGTAGCTATTCAAAGAATTTCGGAAGAGAAATATAAACCTATTATGGATCCTATTAAAGAACTAACAGCCTTAAAGAAAAAATCCAAACATTTAAAAGTTGAGGAAAATCCTCACATACCAAAATTTGCAATTAATTCTTCACATATACCTATTATAAAAAAGACTATCAAAGGTTCTAAAAGCGAGCAGGAGGACACCATAAGTAGCTCAAGTGATCAAGATGAAGAAGATGATGACGAATCTGTTAGGAATAAAAATATCAAACGTCCTAAAAGTGAGCAGAAAGATGTCACGAGTAAAACATATGATCAGGATGATGATGATGCTAGTGATGAATATAATGAAGCTGCTAGCACAAGCATTATTGAACGATTACATACTCGATATACTGATATGGCTACACATGATACCAAAAATTTGATGGATCATCTGTATGGAGTTTATTTTGATCCTGATACGGCGGTTTGGAAGATTGGAAACGCTGAAATTAACTTTGATCAAAATTCGGATAATTTTAATATTAATAATAAAGTATATGACGGTACCGAGGGATTATACGAATTAATATTTAAAAAATCTCCTAAAAATTATACTAATAATGATTTACAACAATATAAGCAAATTTTAATACAGACCAATGCTTATAAAAGGGGGTATTATCATAAAAATCCAATACTTGGTACTCGCGATGCCAAGTATACGAAAATAATAAAGGGTTTATTTAGCAAGAGTGGTGGGGATTTAGTGCTTAAGCATAAGTTGTTAAATGATAATAAAATTGACTACACTTATTGGGATAACCCTTCGGAACTCGTGGACCGGCTCATGCTACTACATGCATCTCAACAGGCTGGAAATAATAGTCATGATAATGAAATTATCAGTATCTTGGAAGAGCTAGTAGAGGCAAAAATTATAATATAAATATAAAGTTTTTCTAGTTTTAGTATCCAGTTTAAAAATGAATATTGATGTATTCGGTCGCAGTAAAATACATCCAAAAGAGGGTCCCAAGGGTGAAAAGGGTATCGGATTTAAACTTACTAAAAATCGTGACTATGACATGCAAAGTAAAAGAATAACAAATTTAGCAAGCGGGGTTGAAGAATTCGATGCTGTTAATAAACAATATGTGTATACAATAGTACTGTATATTTAGTCTCTAAAACAACGTATTGATACTATTGAGAGAAAATCTGAAAATACTTCTGAGGATGTAAAAAAATTTGACCAATGGGTGTTGGAGCATAATACTACCGAAGCTGCAAAAGAAGATGTTTTTGATAAATATCAACAGTCTATTGAGAGAGATTTAAAAGAATTTAAAAATGCTTGCAATACTAGACTGAATGGTTTTAAGAAAACAATTGATCAAACAATTGGTTTTAGGAGTATAGTTGATAGTTATATCGGGCAATAACGCATGAAATACATAACATTTCTCTAAATAATGTCGAAACGTGCAATTGTAGACGAAATTCATAGAAGTGCTAGAAAAAACTTTCCCCGTAGAAGTGTAATAATTAGAGGTTTTGACGATCTCTGGCAGGCAGATTTAGCCGAATTTATACCTTATTCCAAATATAATAGTGGTTATAAATATATTCTATTAGTTATCGATTGTTATTCTAAATTTTTATGGACATACCCCCTAAAATCAAAAACTGGTATAGAAGTCACGAATGCAATGACTTCAATTCTTACGAATGGAAGAAAACCCAAAAATTTACAAACCGATGAAGGAAAAGAGTTTTATAATAAAAGTTTTGCCGAGGTTATGAAAAGTAATAAGATAAATCATTACTCCACATTTAGTATTAAAAAAGCTTCAATTGTTGAGCGCGTCATACGAACATTAAAAAATATGTTATACAAAGAGTTTAGTTATCGAGCTGAATATAAATGGGTTGATATATTAGCTTCAGTTACTGCTGATTATAATCATCATAAACATAGAACGATTAAGATGCGTCCTTGTGATGTTAAAGTCTCCACGAAGTTAGAAGTCTACAATATAAATAAAAAAATTGGAAAAATAAAATTTAAAAATGGTGATTTTGTGCGAATATCGAAGTATAAATCTGTCTTCGATAAGGGTTACAACGCAAATTGGACTGCAGAATTGTTTAAAATTGTTCGGGTTAATTTAGGAAGTCCTACGACTTACAACATTGAAGATCTTAATGGAAATCCTATTAAAGGCATGTTTTATACGGAGGAGCTTCAAACTACTGCTTACCCAGATACTTTTCTAATTGAAAAAGTGTTACGTAAACGAGGTGATCAGCTATATGTTAAGTGGATGGGTTATCAAAAACCTACATGGATATCTAAATACTCAACTATTCAATAATTATATGAGATTTTGAATAAAATATAATAATTATAATAAAAATAATAATAATAATAAAACTTGTACTAAATTTTTGTATTTATTTTTTTAATTTATAATGACCCCATGCTAAGGTATCCATAGTATGAGGGAGTACACATCTCTTATCATCGTTTGAACTTAAAGCTATTTTGGTTTGACTAATACTATATACAGTATGGTTCACAGATCTAATACTATTTTGATTCCTTAAAAATTAAGGGTCCATATGTTTTAGATTAATAATTACACCTGTTCTGATACGACTCTTAAAGGCTGACTGGACATCTTCCCATTTAATTCGATCACATCGACGCTTCCCGTTATTTACTATAGAGCCTCCACCCTTACGTAAATTCTTCATATGTGTAATATAGCCTTCAATAAAATAAAAATTATTTTAAAAAAATGTATAAATAATAATTAAATAAGATTCTTACCTTTGATCAATCTTAGATGATTTTCAATTTTTCTTCTGCTGCCAATACTTAATTCGATAACGTTCAGAGCTGAATTTAATAATCTTATATTTTTAAATCCCAATTTAACCCATTTTTCTACCTCATCAGGATTCCTTAATAATTCCAAATACGCGTCTTTCATAATTTTAGCCATTGCACTTGATATTTTAGTAGGTGAAGACATTTTTTAAATATTCCGATCACTACTTGTTATACTAATTATGCACGTATACCGAACTACAATGTTTATTGAGATGTGATTCAACTTATATATGGTAAAGAATGCGAGTCAATTACACTTTGCTTTCTACTATAGTTATTAAAATACCCTTAATTATAATGACTCGAAACACTTTCGAATACTATTTTAAGCTATACAAAATTATTCAAAATTATTCTCTAATGGTTTTTTCTAAATTTTGTATCATAGTAAAATTTAAATTATTCCTTCACATGTTAGAAAAAAATGAAATCTATTAACAATAAATTAAATCATATTAGTATAATTTTATTTTATATTACCTAACATCATATCACTTTATATAATAAGTGATTTTTTATTGCAGTTAATAAAATACCTATGATAAGCGGCATTATTTAATTTTAAATGAGTCTACAAATTACTATATTAATTAGGTAGTCATTAAAGAGAAACGCATTCCAGCTCTAATTACCATACTTAGAAAAATTTATCACATTCCGGGACTTAGAAAATTTTTAAAAAATTCTTGATCATGGAAAAACAATCTCGTCCAAATGCAACTATATATTGAAAAAGGATAGCGGGATCGTGGAACGCTCAAGAAAAACAAACAGACTGTTGGTCAACGTTTCGGCTATATATTAAACCATCTTCAGGACTAAAACAAAGAGATTAGACATGATCTCAAATAACGGAGGGAAAGGGGTTGTTTTACGCTCACCTCACAGTCAGGAATGAAGGGTGTTTTCAGCGTTAAAAATTCATTCGGAGAGAAGAACATAAGCACATCAGGTGACACATTAACTAAGTCAATAATAAAAATTAATATTAACATCAAAATCTAAAATAGAATCGCGTATAAAAGCGCTGAATACAATAAAGTGAACAATAAATAAAATGTCAAAGATATAAAAATTCGCACCTGACAAAAATTTAGAAATACAAGATAAAAATTTCTACATCAATAATATACACAGAGAATATAAAGTCATATTACAAGGAAATTTCTCTCCGAATAAATTAAGATCAGAAGGATAAAAAGATAAAAAACGGTATAACCGTATAAAAACCCCCCCTTTCTTCTTTTTTTCCCCTTCTACAGCCAAACTCAAAAAATATATAAACATTAATATAAAAATGTGCAATAATTAAATATAAAAATCTATACATGGTAGAAGACAGAAAAACTCACTAAACACACACGAGTCGAAAAGATAAAAATGAGTAGTTGGAAGATCCGATATCGTAGCTCGGTAAAAAACCCTTGCACCAAACACCTTAAAGTGGACGTTCTTCTAATTTTTTCCTGTACCTGTTTAATGACATTAGAGGCAATCAGTGCAAAAAGTTTCAGTCACTTAAATATCAACAACAACGTTTGGAGGTTTTGGGAGATGAAAATTGGGTATTGAATTCAACTGATACTCATATTCCTGAGATTGTGATGAAGACGGTGTCTCTGGGTCCCAAGTTTTCCATTCTACCTTCATTAAAAGCCTTTCCCATGTTTAACTTTCTCTCTGAGATAGAACATACATTGAGCTACCTTACTTTGCCTGATCACGAGAAAGAAATATTAAGAGGTAAGCTTATTAATATTACCCACAACTTTTGTAACAAACCCACAAAACAAGCCATAATAGAGAAACAAGTATGGACTGCCAAGAAGTTTTTTCAAGAGAACCCTGATCTTTTGGTCCTTAAGGCTGATAAGGGAAATTCTACTGTTA
The DNA here is from genome assembly GCA_947369205.1 of Cantharis rufa. NCBI lineage: Eukaryota > Metazoa > Arthropoda > Insecta > Coleoptera > Cantharidae > Cantharis > Cantharis rufa. The sequence continues at coordinate 29,314,491 of OX376304.1, forward strand.
TTATGCACATCAGTCAGTACAGGGAAAGAATGGATAACTTATTTAAGAACACGGAAACCTATAAGAGATTACCTGGCAATCCTACCAATTCTATCCAGAGTAGATATAATAAAATTATTGGAAAATTACACAAAAACGGCTACATAGATGACATCACAAGGAAATCTCTAAATAAATACAACTCCTTATTCCCTCGCGCTTATGGTCTACCCAAAGCCCACAAGAATGAAGTTCCTTTGAGACCGGTCATTAGCTGTGTGGATTCTCCTTCTATCCCACTGGCTAAGTTTATTAATAATATTCTAAGAAACGCTTTACCATCATTCCCATTTAACATCAGGAACACCACAGAAGCGAGAGATAAGATTGTTTCCGCCAGAATACCACACGAATATGTTTTGATCTCTTTTGATGTAAAATCACTATTTACCAACATTTCCAAAGAGTCTGTGATTTCATCTTTGTACAACAATTGGGACCTCATCTCTCCTCACACTTGCATTCCACCTGAAGACTTCATGGAATTAGTGGCTACTATTTTTGACAATAGCTACTTTAACTATAATGGTCATTTCTATTCCCAGTTAATAGGTTCGGCCATGGGCGATCCATGTAGCCCCGTCTTCTCCGCTTTTGTTATGAACGACCTTTTGTGTGATTTCTTTGGAACGGTGGCATTTGAATTGCCCTTCTTGATGTTATATGTTGACGACATGCTTACTGCTGTGCCCGTTGGAGGGATTTCCAACAGCCTTACGATACTCAACTCTTATGACACGCGTTTAGAGTTTACATATGAGTTGGAATCCAATTGCTCTATCCCGTATCTGGACCTCTTGGTTACAAGACATACTAATGGCAGTCTTAGCACTGACATTTACCAGAAGCCTTCATCTACGGACCGCCTCCTTAACTTCAACTCTGCGCACCCCCCTTCAACAAAAGATGAATGTTATTAGGGCCTTAAAGAATAAGATCGTGGACTGTGTACCTCAAGACCACATAGGTATTAAACTACACGAACTAAAAATTAAACTCTTAAAGAATGATTTTCCTGGTAAACTGGTAGACAACATCCTCTTTAGAAAGAATGCACAGAAGATTACCTCGGCGGACTCTCAGTTGAATGGTTCTACCTCAATAAATAACTACTGCAAGATTACGTTCCACCCTTGGTTGGCCAAAAGAATAAATACTACTCTAAGGGAAGCACTCACCAATAGTAGAGTAATGTTATCGTTTTACAATCGTTTCTCGTTTAACAACATACTCTTCTCAAAAACCAAAGATAGGATCCCTACCTTAGAAAGAAACAACGTAATCTACTGTGTTGAATGTAGTTGTAATGCCAAATACATTGGCCAGACCAAACAAAGGCTAATCAATAGAATAAAACAACATCAATACGACGTGAGAACAGGTTCAAAAAAGACAGGATTGGCCGAACATATCATTGAGGACTCACACAATTTTTCATCTGAAGATGTGAGTATTTTGAATTGCGAACCTAATTACCAGAAGAACATTCTTGGAGGCCGCCTACATCTCTGTGACTAAAAATAATATTAATAAACAAACCGATTATGGTTATCTTAATCATGGCTACAAAAATCTTCTCAAGGGGTACAGGAAAAAATTAGAAGAACGTCCACCTTAAGGTGTTTGGTGCAAGGGTTTTTTACCGAGCTACGATATCGGATCTTCCAACTACTCATTTTTATCTTTTCGACTCGTGTGTGTTTAGTGAGTTTTTCTGTCTTCTACCATGTATAGATTTTTATATTTAATTATTGCACATTTTTATATTAATGTTTATATATTTTTTGAGTTTGGCTGTAGAAGGGGAAAAAAAGAAGAAAGGGGGGGTTTTTATACGGTTATACCGTTTTTTATCTTTTTATCCTTCTGATCTTAATTTATTCGGAGAGAAATTTCCTTGTAATATGACTTTATATTCTCTGTGTATATTATTGATGTAGAAATTTTTATCTTGTATTTCTAAATTTTTGTCAGGTGCGAATTTTTATATCTTTGACATTTTATTTATTGTTCACTTTATTGTATTCAGCGCTTTTATACGCGATTCTATTTTAGATTTTGATGTTAATATTAATTTTTATTATTGACTTAGTTAATGTGTCACCTGATGTGCTTATGTTCTTCTCTCCGAATGAATTTTTAACGCTGAAAACACCCTTCATTCCTGACTGTGAGGTGAGCGTAAAACAACCCCTTTCCCTCCGTTATTTGAGATCATGTCTAATCTCTTTGTTTTAGTCCTGAAGATGGTTTAATATATAGCCGAAACGTTGACCAACAGTCTGTTTGTTTTTCTTGAGCGTTCCACGATCCCGCTATCCTTTTTCAATAAATTCTTGATCGTTGAAGTGAGGTTGTACATCTACTCTTTCAGCCTGTATGGTCAAAAATTTTGTACCTTATGGTTTAGTTACCATGCACGCGGGCTCCCGGACTATAATATTATACTGCGTCGTAAGATATTATGCACGTTATATTATATTAATTAAATTAAAACATTTAAGATATTGTTTCTTAAGTTCCTGCAATCCTAATAAAAATAATTAATTTAAATTTTAAATATGTAGCAAAATATGGTGGGTCTTTACACAATTTTAAATTCGTACTATATAAAAATGATTTGTATTATCTATATTTGTGATAAAATTGATTATCTATCAATTTATTTGGATAACCTTGAGAGGTGATTTTACAATGTGTTCTTACTGTATAGCCTTGAGGTGAACCTGAGGTGCGTGTGAGAAAGAAAGAAAGAGAGATGGCTTACCGTCCTTGAAACGTGGATATGGCTTACGACCACTCGCTTGACCTTGAAAAGAGGGCGTGGCTTGAGAAAAAGTGGTGGGGGGGATCAAAAGCTATCTCATTGGCATACTACTGCTATAGACAAGGCTTTGATGCATTTATAACACGGAGTAATATACATAAGTTAGGAGAGTGCACTCGTTCAGTTATAGTGGACATATAACGCACGCTTGAAAAGAGAGACGGCGCGAGACAGAGAACTCATCGTTAGGCCGTTAATTTCACCGAGTATAGCCTGCAAATCATGTAGTTTAAAGCATTTTCCACAATTAAACTAGGCACCTTCAACGTTTCATTCTATTTATTATTTTTTATTGATATTATTCATAAACTATAAAGTATTACTTACTACAAAAAACTAAAAATATTAATATTTAATTACATAAGAAGTAGAAATAACATCAATTTGAGTAACAGTTGCTAAAATAATTTTAAGTTTGCAATTTGAACATTTTATTTTTCTCCTTAAAGTTTGATTTAGTTTTTAATTCCGTGCCTTTGAAGTATTACCTTTTCAACAATTAGTGTTTTAGCGTCAAATATTTACTTTCTATATTCTATTGATAATAAGGAATCCTGGTTAAATTTACTTCCAGTGCCCTTGCATTCCGAGATAACGTTTGTTTGCATGGCGGGATCCACAAAACACATTGCAATTTTCGTTTAGTCTGTGTAAAGCATTCATTGTTAAATCATTGTTGACTACCGGTTAGAAATATGGGCTACAAATGCTTTGTGCCTTATTGTCGTTCGGGATATGCATCCTGTAGCAAAATTGTATCTTTATTTTCACCCCCTAAAGATCCTGAGTTGTTGAAAGTTTGGATTAAAAATATACCCCGTGCTGATAAAATTTTGAGTCGAAAAGACCGAGTTTTTAAAAAACTTTTTTAATGTTATTATTATTTAAAAGTATGATAAAGTTATGGGCATACATCCAATTTTTTATATTTATTAACATAATTTATGTAATGTGTCTTAATTTTTTAAAATTTGGTTCACAAATAAGGCCAGAAAAAAATATTTAAATTTAGACTAATTTAACTTCAAAAAACACAAAAGGACAAAAGTAAACATAAACCACAAAATGTTATTACCGATTTCATTAATTATTTTTGTTGGTATTATCTTACAATACAAAGTTTTTAATAATCACCCAAATATTCTGATTATAGAAATATTGAACTATCAATAAAATAGATTTTGAGGTGAATTTAATTTTATGCAAATTGTCCATTCTTATATAATTAAATATTAATACTCTTATTTTATATAATTGGTAATACATTATAGTTCATAAATAATATCAATAAAAAACAATAAATGTAATGAAACGTTGAAGGTACCTAGTTTAATTGTAGAAAATGCTTTAAACCCTTTAAACTACATGGTTTGCAGGCTATACTCTGTGAAATGAATAGCCTAACGTCGAGTTCTCTGTCTCGCGCCGTCTCTCTCTTCAAGGCGTGCGTTATGTGGCCAAGCGTTAGCCGGTCGCGAGATACCAAGCAACCTCTCCTAACTTATGTTTTATGTATATTACTCCGTGATTTATAATTATATAGAAATATATATGTTATTAAAATAACTGCTAGGTGACCACGATGGATACACGTTTAACTCATGATTAGAGTGTTGAATTATAAGCACGAAAAATGTTAAAAATAGCGCTTATAAATGCTTAAAAAAATTGCCAAATAAGCATTAAAAAAGCACAAAACCTTAAAAAAACAAGAAAAATAAAAATTTATAGTGTAAAACTTTATTAATTATTACTTAAAGATTAACAAAAATAAATCCTAATTAGAACTCGTCGTTCTTTTCTTCATTTCGGTAGCAGTTGATGATTAAGTGCTTGTCTATATTATCAACTTGAAAATTTCTTCTTCTGTCACTAAAAATTTTTTTATATTGCGAAAAACTGCGTTCCACATCAACACTCGTAATCATCCTCTTTGATTTTGTCTAACGACGAGGAAGGACTAATTTAATAGGGGAGGACATAGCAATTTATACTATAATTATGGACTAATTATGGACTAATTTTGGACAGCATTCGCGAATTTTGGACTACAACGGTTTGGCAATAAAAGATAAATCTTTGGTGGGGGTGCTGAGTTGACGTCAAGCTAGCACCCCCACCTCGAAAAAATTACATTTTTAAAAAGTTAATTATACCATAATTATGGACTAATTATGGACTCATTTTGGACAGCATTCGCGAATTTGGAACAATAACGGTTTCGCGATAAAAGATAAATCTTTGGTGGGGGTGCTGAGTTGACGTCAAGCTAGCACCCCCACCTCGAAAAAATTACTTTTTTTTTTAAATTAAGTATACCATAATTATGGACTAATTATGGACTCATTTTGGACAGCATTCGCGAATTTGGAACAATAACGGTTTCGCGATAAAAGATAAATCTTTGGTGGGGCTAAATTATAAATTTGACTCTGACTTACATGTTGCTGCCCTCCCACCCAATCGAATTTTTTATTTTAATTGGTGTTAAACGTTTGAGCTTTAGTTGAGCTTTCATTTTCGTCGTTTGAGCCTCCCAAATTCCTAAAACTGGTTGAAGAAAAGGGGGGGGGGATATGAAAGAGTATAGAGAATTTATAGTAACTTTTTCTTTATGCAATCGAGATCAATCGATAAAGTTTTGTTTAAGATTCATTGAGCTTTTACTGCTATTGTTCGAGTTGACAAGACTTTATATTCCTTTTCTACAGGGAGGTAATCTTTTTTATTGGAATTGGTTATTGGTTTTATTGGTATCGTAGATAATTATAATTTCTGCTTAGGCGCGACCCACGTCAAGCTAGCACCCCCACCTTCTCAAAAATTAGAAATATTTATACTATAATTATGGACTAATTATGGACTAATTTTGGACAGCATTCGCGAATTTTGGACTACAACGGTTTGGCAATAAAAGATAAATCTTTGATGAGGGTGCTGAGTTGACGTCAAGCTAGCACCCCCACCTCGAAAAAATTACTTTTTTTTTTAAATTAAGTATACCATAATTATGGACTAATTATGGACTCATTTTGGACAGCATTCGCGAATTTGGAACAATAACGGTTTCGCGATAAAAGACAAATCTTTGGTGGGGCTAAATTATAAATTTGACTCTGACTTACATGTTGCTGCCCTCCCACCCAATCGAATTTTTTATTTTAATTGGTGTTAAACGTTTGAGCTTTAGTTGAGCTTTCATTTTCGTCGTTTGAGCCTCCCAAATTCCTAAAACTGGTTGAAGAAAAGGGGGGGGGGATATGAAAGAGTATAGAGAATTTATAGTAACTTTTTCTTTATGCAATCGAGATCAATCGATAAAGTTTTGTTTAAGATTCATTGAGCTTTTACTGCTATTGTTCGAGTTGACAAGACTTTATATTCCTTTTCTACAGGGAGGTAATCTTTTTTATTGGTTCGAATGCTAAGAAACTTGAATTGCGGTATTTAATTGAAAGACCAGCAGCCATCAGTCAGGGGACCCAAAATTGATGATAATTTATTGTTCATTACTTCAAATAAATATTTAATTTTAAATCAAAATAAAATCAAATCCAAATGAAAAGTTGTTTACCAAATTAAAATTTAAAATTTTTACGCGCAACTTGCTTGGAGGTACATAAAATTTAAAACACCAATAATTTTGAAAAAAATTACATTATAATGATGAATATAGAAGCTCGTTGAAGTTCAAACGAAGCTCTATAGATTGACACCAAAATTACTGAAAAATGTTGAAAAGTACCAAAAATAGAAAATCGTGTCTACAGCTTTCCTCTCCCAAAGATTTCGCAAATAACTCCGCGACCGTTGAAGTTCAAACAACGGGAACGGAAGCTCATTGAAGCTCTAAGGAAGCTCAAACGTTTGACACCAATTTTAATAAAAAAATTCATTTGGGGGGTGGGGAGTGACATGTATCTTTGACTCTGAGCATTTTCTGATACACCCTGTGCATGGAAAACGAAATTTTAATAAGAACACAGTGTCCTTGTCGAAGCAAATGCTCAGGCACTGAAATTATTACAGTTTCAGAAATTGGTAAGTGCTTAATCTAGTCGGATATTTTTCCTAGTTTTTCGTTTTTATTTATTTATTTTTATTATAGGATACTTTCTTGCTTTTGAGATTTATGATTCTAATAATCTATCAAAACTTCCATTTATCGAATTAAATAGAATTCCTCAAAAGATAAAATATTCCTTTATGGAAAAGGAATATAAAATGATGGGATTAGTTCATTTTGAACCACCACTGGATGATGATTTGACTTCCGTTGGCCACTATTAAGCGCTTTGTTTGCAAAACCAGCAAGTATGGGTGCAATTAGACGATTGTAAAGATGCCCAAAACACCGTAAGAAAAGAAAAACAAATTTACCCGCCTTACTGCTATATTCAGAATAAGTACTATTTTTTTTAATAAATGCATCTATTAAATTGTTAGTATTTAAATTGTTGTTAAATATTTAAAACATTTGTCCCGCCAAAGATTTATCTTTTATCGCAAAACCGTTATTGTTCAAAATTCGCGAATGCTGTCCAAAATGAGTCCATAATATTATGGTATACTTAATTTAAAAAAAAAAAGTAATTTTTTCGAGGTGGGGGTGCTAGCTTGACGTCAACTCAGCACCCTCCCCAAAGATATATCTTTTATTGCGAAACCGTTGTAGTCCAAAATTCGCGAATGCTATCCAAAATGAGTCCATAATTAGTCCATAATTATGGTATACTTAATTTAAAAAAAAAAGTAATTTTTTCGAGGTGGGGGTGCTAGCTTGACGTCAACTCAGCACCCCCATCAAAGATTTATCTTTTATTGCCAAACCGTTGTAGTCCAAAATTCGCGAATGCTGTCCAAAATTAGTCCATAATTAGTCCATAATTATAGTATAAATATTTCTAATTTTTGAGAAGGTGGGGGTGCTAGCTTGACGTGGGTCGCGCCTAAGCAGAAATTATAATTATCTACGATAGTTGTAAGACTATAATGTTTATTGTGCTTTGTGAGCCTAAGCTTTATGTACTTTATTGAGCAAGGTTAGAACCTATTAGACCTATCTAATTTTTGTATTTAAAAATTACAAGTGTTTTCAGTTATAAAAAGTTTTCATTATAAAAATTAAAATTATAATGTCAACTAGGATGTCTCACAATGAGTCTGGACCAAGTCACGGATCTTTTCGAAAACCCAGATTGCGGAAAACGAGGTAAGATAAATTATTATTGTAATTACAAATTATATAAAAGTTTAAATTATTTAATATATGTACAATTACCCGCAGAAGAGCTCGGACATTCCTATTGTTTAGTTTACAATTAGCCATGGAATTTTTCTATTTCTTAAATTTCAAGAATTAAATAGTCTTAACAATAAAAATTCATAATCACATATAAACTTCTATAATTTTTAACACATGTAAACAAAAGCATAATAAGTAGTTGACAAATTACTAAACACTGCAAAGTTTTCTTGAGGTAAAGTACAATAATTATGTAGGTGTAAGAATACGAAGCTAGCAAATTACTAAACACTGCAAATTCTTTATTAGGTCAAGAATTATGATTGTGCTTTAATTATCTCACATCAGCAATATTAATTATTATATAAAAACTTATACATTCTGTAAACAAATCTAGTATTAATCGATTTGTTTATATGACTACCTCCGTTGGAGTAACCGAAAGGTTTACTTCGTTTCAACATAAAAGGGATGATCTCTCTTTTATTGCCATTTTGTAATCTACCAATGTAAATTGTACATGTTGAATCTGTTTCTTTTATATAAAAATCTATTTTATGGCAAAACGTTTTAGACATTTTCTTCTGAAAATTTAATTGTTTTCAATTTTTTTTTTATATACATTTTTCTATTATGTCGCACAGTTTCCGACTGACAGCGATTTAAACGACACTCTGTAAAATTGAAAAAATACTTTCATTTATATCTCGAGAACTAGAGAAAATTGAAGACAATGATATGTGCAAGAAAAAACGTCAAAAGAGTTTTGCTCTAAAAGCAATTTATATGCAAAAAACTGTTTCAAAATGTTCAATTTACATTGGTGACATGCGAGTTCTTTTACGAGTCACTGTATATTTACTTAGAAAAATCGATAATAATAATCAAAACACACTGATAAAATAACGGCACCGTTTATAGCTTTTATTTTTTACAGACTACCATCAGAAGAATTGATTGCAGAATCAGTATTTGAAGAAGAGCCATTTGTTGATTCTGATGAAGACGATGTTTAATATGTTTATTAGATAATATGTTTACTTTGGCTTTATTTCTAAATAAAATAATGTAAAAAAAGTTTAATTTTCTTTTTATTACTGCAATTCCTATCTAATTGCATATAAAAGTTATAGAGGCACCCGGGTACCCACTCCGTCATTAAAGGGTGTAATAATTTTGGACGCCATTTTCTCATAATAAAATTAATAATAATAAACAAAATAATACAGTAAAGTATAGTATATAAGAAGCTTAGAGATGTCACGAAATTTCCAAACTTAACGAGTTTCAACACAAAAGTTATGAATGCTTCAAACTGCAAAAGGTACCCGGGTACCTCGCCAGTCACATAAAGGTTAATGTACTATGTTTATCTTCTATAAAGTCACAAAGACAATTGTAATAGATGAATTTTTGCAATCAATCTAATTGCCCCGTAATTATCATAGGGTGATAAACTTTTGTAGCCTTTAATGCACACAACTAATGGTTTTTTACCAAATTCTACAGTTTTTCGACTGTCTGTCTGCCCTTACAAGTTCATGAAATCAAAAAGGCTATAGCCGGGTAAGCATGGGGAAATGGCCCTTACCCCGAGTTGGCTCATTTTTTTTTTTAGATATTCCTTTTAAAGCACCATTACATTTCCCAAAATATTAGATCCTAAATGTTGATAGTTTCTTAGAAAAAAATTATTTTCGAAATTTAGAAAAGAATTTTTTTCTCAGAAAGTATTATTGAAAATTGAATGATTTTGGAATATGTTATATAGGTACTTAAGACCTATAAGTGGTATTTTTTTCGTGGTATTAGCTCCACATCAAATAGGAAAAAAACGGGAAAAAAGTTTTCAAAAATTAAAAAAATTAAATTTTGGCCGTACAACAATCACCAAATTTTTGTCAAATATTCCTTTTATATGCCCTTATAACATATATTAATTTCAAAATTTTACAAAGGGTTGATATTTATAAAAGTTCTTACCTAGATGCACCGGCCAGCATCGATTGTCGTAATAATCATAATAAAGAAATAGAAAATACCATTTAATTGCAATTATATAACTAATCATTTAAGTATCTAATGGTTATCACTATCGCCTTTAATGATATTCACTGATATGTCTGTATTTTTAAATTAGTCCGTTAGGATTTCAGCAGGTTCTATTATTTTTGCACAATATCTTGCATAGCATAAATAATATCAACAACCACCAAATTTTTGTCAAATATTCCTTACATATGCTCATATACCATATATTAGTAGGTATATTTTAAAATTTTAAGAACAGTATAATAACACATTGATATTTATAAAAGTTCACAATAGCACGTTTGTGAAATTGTATTTTATTTATTAATACAAATACTGCTGTAATAATATCCTTTCTACAAAAACGGCAATATTTGCAAATTCACTAACTTCACTAAATTCACGCATATCTCGAGAAAATCATATCATGCTTTTTACAGTATCTCCTATATACTTGTAGGACATACATAATTTGGTGATTGTTGATATTATTTATGCTATGCAAGATAATATTGTGCAAAAATAATAAAACCTGCTGAAATCCTAATGAACTAGTTTAAAAATACAAACATATCAGTGAAAATCATTAAAGGCGATAGTGATAACCATTAGTTACTTAAATAATTAGTTATATAATTATAATTAACTGGTATTTTCTATTTCTTTATTAAATTATTATTACGACAATCGATGCTGTCCGGTGCATCTAGGTAAGAACTTTTATAAATATCAATATGTTATTATTATTAATTAAGCGATACATTCATTGCTGAATTATGCTGACCTTTTCGGGCCTTACAAAATCCTTTTTGAGAGGTGGATTAGTCCTCTTCATATTACATTTCATTTATTTATTTCATTTATTTTATTTCACAGTCTGGGATGTGTTTTCATTTCATTAACGATCAATCTCCAAGTATTACGATCACCATATGCTTGTCTCCAGTCTGTCACTCCAATTTGTCTCAAGTCTTCCATCACACTGTCCCACCATCGTAATCTCGGTCTTCCTCTGGCTCTAACTCTGTCCGGTTCCCATAACATCACCTTCTTTGTAACTTCTTCATCGTTACTTCTCATGACGTGTCCTAACCATTTGACTCGTTGCGCTTTTACAAATTTCACCACGTCTTCCCCATTCAGCTCTTGTTGGATTTCATGGTTCATTCTAGCTCTATATTCACCGTTCTCATGTTTTGGGCCCATGATGGTTCTCATTACTTTTCTTTCAAAGACCCTAAGGCTCTCTTCATCTCGTTGAGATAGGCTCAATACTTCCGACGCATATGTCATTACCGGTCTTATCAGAGACTTGTAAACTTGGATTTTCGTGCGGCGTGTGATTTGTTTGTCTCTTAGTATCTGCCTATTTGCGCAATATGCTCGGTTAGCTGCTTGTATCTTCGCTCTGACCTCCGTTGCTCTAGTGTTATTGCTATTCAACTGTACTCCAAGATAATTAAAATTCGTTACCTGTTCGAAACTGCTGTCGTTTATTTTTAGCGTATATCTGCTATTGTTGTTCGCACGCTGACACTTCATAAATTTAGTTTTACCCTCATTTACTAAGAGACCTGCTGCCCCCGCTGGTTCTTTTATTGCGTTGTATATCCTTTTCATTCCACTTTCTGTTCGTGATATAATTACTATGTCATCCGCGTATGCAACTATTTGGCTTTCTTTGCTTATTATCGTCCCACTACATCTAGCTTTTCTAATTATTGTTTCAAGCAGGATGTTAAATAATGTAGCCGACAGTCCGTCTCCTTGTCTAACGCCGCAGTCTACCACAAAATCCTCTGTTTCACCTGCTGGAGTTTTTATTTTTGCTGTTGTTTTTTCCAGCGTCATCATAACCAATCTAATCAGCTTACTTGGTATTTTCAGTTCTTTCATGGCTTCCAGTAGTTCTTTTCTACTCACTCTGTCGAACGCCTGCTTGAAATCTACGAAGAGTAGGTACACGTTCATCCCAAATTCTCTAGTCTTCTCCATTATCCGTTTCAATACGTGTATGGCTCCGACCGTGGACCTCCCTCTTCTGAAACCAAACTGATATTCGCCGATCATTTTCTCAGAGTATTCCACCAATCTGTTGTTAATTATCGACGATAGAACTTTATATGCCACGTTAAGCAGCGTTATGCCTCTGTAGTTCTCACAAGCCTCGGGGTCTCCTTTCTTTCTCAACGGTATGATGATTCCGTTGCTCCATGCTTTTGGCATTTTTTCTTCGTTCCATATTCTTTCTAACAGTAAGCTTATTGCATCGTGCAACGTTTCGTCCCCGTACTTAATCATCTCCGCCATCATCTCATCACTGCCTGGTGCTTTTCCATTTTTTAGTCTTTTTATTGCTTGCTTGACTTCTTCTCTATCTGGAACTTTTATTTCGTCACCGTCCATTGTTACTGGTAATTCAATTTGTTCTCGTTCTTCTACTCTTTCCATGCATAGTAGCCTTGTAAAGTGTTCCGCCCATATTTTCTTCACCTCTTCTGGTTCACTTTCCAGCTTGCCTTCCTTATTTTTTATTCCTCTCGTCTTGACGGTGTTTGACTTTCTTTTGTTCCTAATGTTTTGGTAGAGTCCTTTCATGTCCTTTTTACTTCTGTATTCTTCAACTTCCTTCATCTTCTCTTCCACCCATTTGTTTTTCTTGTGTTTATATAATTTTCTTACCTCCCTTCTCTTCACAGCATACTTGTTATAGTCTTCTTTGTCGCCCGTTTCAATCCACTTTATTCTTGCCGTTTTCTTTTCGCTCATTTTCTCTTCGCATTCTCTGTCAAACCATTTTTTCCACTTTCGCTTTTCTTTATATCCTATTTCACGTTTGGTACTTTCTGTGATACACGTTGTTATTATTTTCCATTGTTCTTCGATTTCGACTGTCGTTTCATTTAATTTCTTCTCTAACTCAGTATTCAGCCTTTCTACATATCTTTTTGCTTCTATACCGCCCTTGCTCAGTTTTTCGACTGCAATTTGCTTTATTGTTTGCTGCTTTGTTCTCTCTATTGATGTCCTTTGTTTGACCTTAGCGATTACGAGGTAATGGTCCGAGTCCGCGTTGGCGCCTCTGTATGATCGTACATCTTGTATGGAAGAGGCTCGTCTTCTTGTTATCAATATATGATCTATTTGGTTACCTTCTGTTTTCCTCCCTCCTGGCCAGGTCCAAGTGATTTTATGCTGTTTCTTGTGTTTGTATTTAGTGCTTGATATTATCATGTTCAAAGCAGCCGCGAGTTCACACAATCTGCCTCCATTATCATTTGTGTTTGTGTGAATTGTCTCCTTCCCGGCCACATCAGCTATATGGTTTTCTCTTCCGATTTTTGCGTTAAAGTCACCCAGAATAACTATCGTGTCGTGTTTTGGTATTGTTTCATAAAAGGCTTCCAACTCATTGTAAAACTGCTCCTTTTCGCTTTCGGTACCATCTTCAGTTGGTGCATACCCGTTTACTATGGACAGATTATTTGGCTTCATCTTTATTCTTATGTATGAGAGTCTTCCATTTATCGGTTTAAAGTGAAGTATTTTATTCTTCAACTCTTTTGTTATTATAAATCCAGTACCTTTACTTCCTTGTTTACATTCACCCGAATAAAGAATCAATATGTTATACCCATCGTAAAATTTTGAAATTAATATATGTTGTAAGGGCATATAAAAGGAATATTTGACAAAAATTTGGTGATTGTTGTACGGCCAAAATTTAATTTTTTTAATTTTTGAAAACTTTTTTCCCGTTTTTTTCCTATTTGATGTGGAGCTAATACCATAAAAAAATTACTTCTTATAGGTCTTAAGTACCTCTATAACATATTCCAAAATCATTCAATTTGCAATAATACTTTCTGAGAAAAAAATTCTTTTCTAAATTTAGAAAATAATTTTTTTCTAAGAAACTATCAACATTTAAGATCTAATATTTTGGAAAATTTAATAGTGCTTTGAAAGGAATATCTAAAAAAAAAATTAGCCAAATCGGTGTAAGGGCCATTTCCCCATGCTTACCCGGCTATAGCCTTTAATTTTAAATAATTAAACTAGTTAATTCAATATTACTAAAAATTAATTCTATTTTCGAGCTTTCAGTGATGATTATTAATCTTTATATTAAAGTTTTGATATTATTATATTTCAGAAGTTAAGGTTTTATATATTTTTATAAGCTAAAAGTAAAAAGTTGATTTTCCTGTGACAAAGACAATTCTTATACGATTTTCAAATTTATGCTATTTTTTTTTCGTTTCGTTTTTTTCACTTCTACGTATTCTGATTGAAATCACTTCATTTCAATTTGTTTTAAGCCTTTAGTTCTTGATCATTCAAGACTATTTTATCAAGAATTCAATGAACAAACAATAAAATTCATAATATTACTAATAATTTTTTTTATGGCATATGACTATGTTATAATAAAGAAAATAATCACTTATAATAATTTTATATACTTATTAAAGTGAATTACATCTACCGAATCTCATTTGCAAGCAAGGCGAAAGTCTATCTCTGTTTGTTATGCTATTCCGCGCATTACTCTCGCTCGCTCGATATTTTCAAACGCGTCTGCCGTCATGAAGGCTACACTTAAAACCGTCTGTCATAGTAAATTTGAAAAATACACAAAAAAGGAATCTTTTGATATAAAAATTGTTTATGTACCCTATGGTTTAGTTCAACCCCAAAAATACCTCTTTTCTCGCGCCGCTCCCAAGTTAACGCTGCCACTCCCGAGTGGCAGACGGACGGTTTTATTACTAATTTTTAATGTCCTTTCAGCCTGTATGATCAAAAATTTTGTACCTTATGGTTTAGTTCCCATGCACGCGGGCTCCCGGACTATTATTATCTCCGACGATAGTTGTATCTATCTCTAGATGTTACAGTGGATGCATTATCATAATGGATAAAGTTTATTCTTAAAACTTTAAATATTAACAAGAAAATAATTATTTTAGTGTCTACAAGTGTTCACGTATTTATATTATAGGTATGTGCATTTTTCTAGTTCAATTAATTAATTTCAGGTTAGGTTAGAGCAGCAAGCTGAAAGATTATTGAAGGTTATTGCTCTAACCTAGCACGAAACTAGATAATAATAATATTTAAAATCGTTTTTTATTTATGTAATTTTTAGAATGTCTACAACAAAGTTTCCCTGCGATGGTTGTAAATTTTCCTTTACAATGAAACAAAATTTAAAGAGACATATGAGAGAAACGGGTTTGGTAATCGTAAGTGTTATATATTTATTAAATTAATACATTCTAACAAATTTTTATTTATTTATAGAATCACAATCTACGAGTAATTATCAATCAAATACAAAAAGGATTAAACTAGACAGTAAGTTGCATTGCCAACATTGCAATATTGATATCATAAATAAGTGTAATCACCCTAAAAGTGCGGAACATAAAAATAACTCTATCAATTTATTTGGCGATAATATACAATCAATTAATACGGCTTTTAAAAGTCGAATACAATCTTATGGCATTTTTTCAAAACATAAATATATCAATCTAAAAGATTTTTTTGATGACGTATTATTACAATTAATCGATTTAATTAAAAATACACTTGTAAAATTTGAATGTCTTAAAATAAATTTACAACTATTTGGGCAATATACACAACAAGCAAAAAATCTATTTGATATTAAATGTTTTAATACGAAAAATATAATTACTACTAAATCAACAGACTTAAATGAATTGTTATTAACATTTTTAAATATTTTAAATTGTAAAATGTCTGAATTTAGTGAAAAAGATAGTGGATGGGCCTTAAGTGAAATTTTATATCTAGAGATGAATTTAAATAAATTTAATCCGTTGCGTGGTGGACAGAATTCGTTTTTAGAGTTGCCAAAATCAATTAAGCTTAAAAATGCTGTTTTAAATATAAGAAACGTTCAAGATCATTATTGCTTTGCTTATAGTATTTTAGCTGCTTTCTGTAAACCACAAGGTTATGATATCACCCCAAGTTCATATCCAAATATTTTTGAAAATTTAAATTTGCACGATTTACATTTTCCAATGAAATTAATCGATATAGAAAAATTTGAAAAATCTCCTTATACTAAAGCTCGAAGCCTAAAATCGAAAAAACCGACTGAAAAAGCTAAAGGCATTTGAAAGGGGCGGCGTAGCCGCCCGTCCGATGTCTCAAAAAATCAACAAAAGAATCCCGCTCGGTGTGGGCTAGGTTAAGTTATGTTAAATTACCGATCGATCCCACAATTTTGATTTTAAAATATTGATTTTTGTGCGATTTTTGATAACCCACGTTCAACTTTTGAATCGTAGCCTATCGCATTTCTTTCTCGCACACGTAAACCGAGTTAGACGGAAAACGAGTCGCGTCCACGTCGCGTCGTAGTGGGCTTCGAAACTGCCAGCAAACTGACTTAGCCACGCCTACTTATTATTCGAAATAATTAATTTGACATTTCCGACGATTTTTAAAGTTTTAAATAAAATCTATTTGATTTTTCCAAAATTCTAACGTTTTTGCATTTTCGAGACGATTACGGACCACCGATGGATGTATTTATAACTACTTTAAAATTTATATCCTTTCAAAATGTATCCATTCTTCTTTACAAGTTTGAATATTATTTTATTGTGGTGCAATTACTTAATCTAATAAATTTACTAGATAAGTGTAACAGTTCACCGCAGCAATCTCAAAAGTCATCGAAAGGCAAGTTCTGTATTCGAGTTTCATACCAAAGCAAAGTACCAAAGCCGAGAATATTTCGCATAATTCACGTTCCACATCAAATAGATCTAGATAGATGCAAACCAAGTTTTTTCGAAAAACACTCATGTTATGATATATAAATCTACATACAAAAGGTTTTTCGCCTGTTCGAATGTCTCCAAAATGTAAAACAGATATTGTGTGTGTGTGTTTACGAATCAATTTTAAACTGTTTATAATCGTGCAAGGTGTGTTCTTGGTATCCAAAAGATTTACGTTTTTGAAAATCCATTTTTACTGCCGAGCATTCAAATTTGCTTTATTATTATAAAGCAAATTGTGAAATTGCTATTGCAATCGTTATCGAAGTTACATTTTAGGTGATTCTAAATGATGTCAGATTGTTGGGTTTGGTGCAACGCTTTGAGGCATTTTATCCTGTTTTACCAAATTGCAGCAATTTGTGTTCGACTCTCAGATATAACAGTTTATTGCAACTTATCGAAGCTGCAGTGTTTATGAAATTTGTATTTAATTTTTTAAGATTTGTAATTAATTGTTTGACTTTGACATTGTACCTAACTTAAACGCCGGTAAGAAATTTTAGCTATTAAATAACGATGATGTGAAGTCCAGTATAATTTCAACACCAAAGAAAATTAAACCGAAGATAACAGATTAAAGTGCATATGAGGTAGACGTACAGGCGAAAATCTCTTTACGTGTGAAATTTTTAGTTTGTATTTTTGATTTGGTTTGAATAAAGATGTTTTAACAAATTTGCAAAGTTTCAATTATAAAATTTTATTATTAATTTAAGCAAAAGTGTTTCGAGTGTTTTCGTAAACTCCAAAGATGGTTCGAAAGTTAAAGAATCGAAGAAAAGTTTGCATCGAAATGGACCAAGAAATATTATTATTATAAGAATATTTTTGGCATTGTAAATAATGCCTGCATCGAATAGAACAATAAGTTAAATTTTGTGACGATATTGTCATCAAATAATATTGTCCATGTATTTCAAAAATCAAATAATAATTAAACTATAAAATCGAATTTATTCCCAACTAAGATTTTATACATGTCCTACTGTTGCTCTGAGACGAGGATATGGTCGGTGGTGACCTTTTTGTGAGAAATTTATATTAAAATTTTTTATTTAAATGGTTTCTCACAGAAAGGAATTCCAAAATGTGTAAGAAATTAATCCTATAAAAACATTCAGGTCTATTATGTATCACAACCTCTAAAAATAACAGTCAACCTTTATTTTATAATAAAGTTTCAAAATAGCGTAAAGCGAGAAACATTATTATAGCTAACATGTGTCCGAAAGAGAAAGTAATATTTCTATTTTCGGATCAAAACGCGGTTCATCAATTTTTTATTTCATAACTGTCACTGTTATAATAACGATTGTAATACGTAATAGGCCTGAATGAGTACTTGAAATGGTATTTTCCTTTTGAGAATGAATTATCGAATACCTTTTTGAGAACAGCTATAAACTATACTTTTACGTTCGAAACATATCTCGCCGGTGTATTTGGAAATATACAGTTAATTCTAAATTTATTCCAAAATGGCTGTACATGGCAGGCTCTTTCGTTTTCAAATTTTTACGCCAAAGAAAAATTGGTTTATAAAAATTTTACCACTCAAAGTGCTTCTGTGACGACTGCGACTCGGTTTTGTCGTTAAATTAAAAAAAAAATGTATCAAATTTTTCCGAAATATTTTCCAAGGCATACCTTGACATTATTCTTTCTAAATTTTGTTTCTATTTTACGGCTTTCCTGATTGAGACGAGGCAAATATTTATCCCATCGATTTTGTGGTAAACCTCCGGACTCAAGCGATATCGTTTAAGATTTAAAAATCAGTCCATAAATATGGCCGCTACGGGGCTACGGCCGTATAAAGAAATTTTCAAATTTTGCGATTGTTGCGCCGGTAGCGCGGAAACCATGCAACTTTTGGAAAATTTTTTGCTGCTATCCGATTTTATTTTACAAGGAGCGTTTTTTCGTATCTTAAACATTTTGTCGAAAATCGCTTAATAGCAGAATAAATCGCGAAATTAAATTTTCGTTTAAAATCTCCGGCCAATTTGCCGTACACAAATAATGCGTGTTTTAGGCATAACCGAACGTTTTTTCTAAAAAACTCCAAATCAAATATTCTTTTTACGAATTATACTATCGAAATAAACATTTTAAAAATCAAATTCTGAAAATTTTACAAATATTGGTAAATGCGGTAATAAATGTTTGTTTGTGTTTATACGTCAGTCGACGTTGGTTTGGCAAAATTCAAATATTTTTCTCATTTTTGAAACATATACGGACCATCGTTGAATTTATTTATTACACGTATATTTCGTTTTATTATTAAAGAGCTAAGTCGTTTTTAACGTTTCACTTTTAAGTTTTCTCAAACCGATCCGACACTGCTGGAGAAACGCAACCAACAACTGCAATCATTAATGCATATAAATTTATTTATTTATATTATTTAATAGTTAAAATTATTGTTGGCATAAGTTATTTGCTTTGATCACGTTAGTTGGTAAACTGCTCTTCATCGATAAAAAATAATTATTTAATCCATTATTTTTTTGTAATTTACAGAACCATCGATATCTCACCAAGCAACTACTATTAATTCAAATTATTTCTTAGGATTAGAATTTTTCCGAAAACGTCACAAATAAATCGTCCATATTATCCAGTCTAAGCTCTGTTATTTAACTGCCAACTCGAAAAGGTCTGGAATAATGGTTTTGTTTTCGAGCCGATACCCATTTACACGACGTCGGGAGTAAACTGTCGGTTATCCAATCAAAGTTACAATACTGACCGCCGACTCGCGAAGGTCAGATATATTAATTGTTTTGTTATTCGAGTGGAGTCTCATTCCTACATCGTCGTGAAGAAACCGTGGGTTATCCAATCAAAGTTACAATATTGACCGCCGACTCGCAAAGGTCAGGAATAATTGTTTTGTCATTCAAGCCTTTTAAAAGTCGTTAGGAATAAGCCGTCGTTAATACGAGCAAAGTCCCCACCTAAATGCCGACTCGCAAACGTCTACAACTGTCGTTGTTATATAATATTGAAATTTATTCAAAGATCTACCTGGTTAACCACTAGTTAAATAATATTAGCGTTAATGTTTATGGATTAAATAAAAATGATAAAACAAATAAATTCGATATTATAGGTCCTTTCCACCACACAAAATGTAAACTTTTAAAACATGTAAATTTATTACTTATTGATGATGGTTTGGGAAAATTTCATTATTGTTTAATAAAAGATTTATCTCGATTGGTATCCACTCAATTAAGTAAACATCATGGTCGAAAATATATTTGCAATGGATGTCTTCAATTTTTTAATGATAAATATAAATAAGAGAGACATAATGAATATGATTGTGGTCACATACGCGCAAATTTCGGTCTACGACGTTTCGGCGCAGCCGGTTCGGCGCGAAGACGTTTCGGCGCGAAGTCGTTTCGGCGCAAAGACGGTTCGGCGCAAAGACGGTTCGGCGCAAAGACGGTTCGGCGCAAGCCGGTTCGGCGCGAAAATATTTTAAAAAGAAATAGGAATAAAAATAATGTGGAAAAATTTAAACATTAATAGATAAATAATATATATAATAAATTTATTAAAATTAATACAAATGTATAAAAAATAAAAAAATGTTAAGGATTCATTTCGTAATTATACGATAATCCTCGCAGATAGTCGATTATATTATAATATAATTTATTTATTTAATACTAACGGATAAACACCATTACCAGAATACATAATTAACATTAAATGACAATATGAACAAAATATTACAATAAATGTAGGTACTATAACCAAGACTAAACCGAATCGAAATATGCCATTATCTCCTTTTTAAAATTACTTGCACTTCCGTGAAAAAAGTCCAATTCTTTGTGTTGCACAAAAACAGTATTTGCAAGACGACACAATCTAGACATGGCTGAATGCTGACCGAACGTAGACCTGTGAAAACTCTCGAAGAAAATTGGATTTTCTCTCAAACGTTTCACAGGTACATGAAACAGGAATAATTCAAGTAACTCCGGACAACTGACAACATTATTCAGCAATCTGTATATGAACATTAAATCTGAGACAGACCTCCTTTCAGACAGCGTCATCAGCCCAAAATACTTCAGAAGCATTTCATAAACTTCGGAGGAGTACTGGATGTGACTTCTAAAACACAAAACTTTAACAAACCTACGCTGGATCCTCTCCAGCCTGACAACTCGCGAAGAATACGATGGACACCAAATCACCGAACAGTAGTCAAGAATTGATCGCACAAACGATGAATACAAGGTAGTCAGAGCACGAATGTCACTAAACTCAGAAGTCGACCTGCTGATAAATCCCAGCATCTTATTTGCTCTCGAGACAATCGAGTCCAAGTGATGATGGAATGACAGAGCAGGATCAAGAATAACACCAAGGTCTTTGTACTCATAAACATTATCAAGAATCACACCGTTGATCGAGTAGGAAAAGCACACATTGCATCTCTTTCTTGTAAATTTCATAGCTTTGCACTTTTTAACATTCAGTTTGAGACCATTAAGGTCACACCAAACTTGTAATCTTACAAGATCACTCTGGATAAGTTCAGAATCTCTGTCGGAACAAATCAGACGAAATAATTTTAAATCATCGGCAAATAACAAAAATTCGCAAAATCTTATCACAGAATCCACATCATTAATGTAGAGTAAGAAAAGAATAGGGCCCAGATGGGATCCCTGACCAACTCCAGATGTAACACGAAATCTGCGGGAAGCATAACCATTTACAATTACAATCTGCTCTCTTCCATTATAATATAATAAAACACCTTCACAACAATTTATTTACTTAATACAGTGTTAGGTACAATTATTATAAACAATATTAGATAATATAATTTAAATTAACAAGTTTGTATATGTAGTACAATAAAAAGATAAAAAATGTAATAATTTCATTAAATTCCAAATAACTAAATTAGTATTAATTATAATCATTATACAGTATAATCTTATAATTATAATACTGTTGGTGGCGGCACTTGCTCACCACCTTCACCACCGAGTTTGTTGGCTAAGAGTCAGTGGGGTGTTGAAATACCTGATATGGGAAGATAAGCAACAATTTCCTATTGCATTGCGTATCTTTACTATTTATCAATCAACGATATAATGTATTTAATTTTTAAACGGTACCAACCGAGGAATTTTAAACTGTAATCCTTTGTAAAATGAGTCGTTTAAAAGATACGAGGTTTTCAAAATAACCAAAAGAAAAATCTTGATTTTTTAAATATTTTTTTACTTTAATTCATAACTCGAAAGCCAATAAAATTAACTAAAAAGAATTGGTAACACAGTAGTTATATTAACTTATTTTCAATACATGTATAGTTTTAATATATTTATTATTTATATTACTTATCTATGTATCAATTTAAAGTAGATCAAAAATTTTAAAATATTTTATTCTCGCTCCGAATCGGCTCGCGCCGAAGCGTCCCATCCCGCGCAAATTTACCCTCCGATAATCTATTTCGATTAGACAAATTTGGTAATAATATTCCTTCAAATATTTTAAAATTTGAAAGTATCCAAAATCAACTTTCAAGTCTTTTTGTGATTTATGCGGATTTTGAAAGCTTATTAGAACCTATCGCTATAGTAACCTAACTCCACACAATCGTTCACTCTAAAAACTGAACACCATGTACCCTATTCTTTTGGTTACTATATCAAATGTAATTTCGATGATTCTTTCTCGACATATAAAACATATCGAGGGGTAAATTGTGCTTCAGTATTTATGGAATATTTAGAATTAGATGTAAAAAATTTATATGATAAATGTTTAAAATCTATAAAACCAATGATTGCTCTTACGCCAAGTCAAATCAATGAATACAATAATTCCGAAGTTTGTTTTATTAGTGAAAAACCTTTTCAGTTTTAAACGGTAAAGTAAAAGATCATTGTCATTTGACAGGAAACTTTCGTGGCCCAGCTCATTCAATTTGTAACTTACATTTTAAAAATCAAAACGTGATTCCAGTATTACTACACAACTTAGCTAATTACGATGTTCATCTATTCATCAAAAACTTGAAAAAAGCGATGAAAAATGAAAAAGTCGATGTTATAGCCAAAAACAAAAAAAAATATGTTTCATTTACAAAATATGTTTTAGTCGATAAAATTGTCGGTGACAGGGGGCTTCAAGACATTAATATTAAACTTAGATTTTTGGATTCGTTTAAATTTATGCCCACCTCTTTAGAAAAATTATCTAAAACTTTAACCAACGATGATTGTATTGAAATTCGAAAATTTTTTACCGACGATAATGAATTTAACTTTATACGTCAAAAAGGTGAATTTCCTTATTCATACGTTGATAGCTTTTCAAAATTAAACGAGACAAGTATACCTTCCTCAGAAAATTTTTTTAATCGATTAATAAATGAACCCATAACAAGTGAAGATTATAAACGTGCGCTTAACGTTTGGAATTTATTCGATTGCAAAGCTTTGGGAGACTATTCAGATATATATTTATTGATTTAATTTAAAATCTTTAAAATCTTTAAAAAAAAAAATTTAAAATCTGATTTAAAATCAGATGTTCTTCTTTTAACCGACTGCTTTGAAAAATTTCCACGCTCTACATTTAAATCGTATGGATTAGATGCTGCTAAATATTTTACTTTACCATCTTTGAGTTGGTCTAGCATGCTCAAGATGACAAAAATTGAGTTGGAACTTTCAACAGATATTGATTTGCTTCATTTTTTTAAAAAGGGAATTCGCGGTGGAGTCGCTGTTTGTGTTAAACGAAAAGCAATTTCAAATAACAAATATTTGAGTAATTACAACTCTTCAAAACCATCATCATATATTTTATATTTGGATGCTACCAATTTGTATGGCTACGCTATGCTGCAATATATGCAGCAAAAAGTTATTTTGATTTTGTTGATTTGCTTAGTTGGGATTTTTACCGAGTTTTGAAGATTCATTTGTTCATTCAAATTCATTCAAAAAAATAAATCAAATTTAATTGTTATCAAAGGAGAAAAATGTGGTGTGATAGGATACAAAAATAGATAGGGGATTCGAAAATTTTTGAATAAGGAAAACGGAGGTAGCAAAGTGGAAACAGTAGTTTAAGTGGTATTTTCCCGAAGATTTTTTTTGAATTTTGATAGCCGTCGTGTGACCTGATAATCGCTTCTAGTTGTTAAGAAGATTGCCGTAACGTTTGTTTTGCACCTTTACGGGCACACGGGGAAGATTTCCTGGAAGGTATAGTTTATGTTGATTATCGTACGCTTTCCGGATTTGGTTAATCCACCTTTCAATATCAAATTCAACGAGGACTCGATGGGGAACTATCAACCAGGTCAATAAGGTCAGACGTTTTTTTTTCAATTACTATTCAACTTTGTATCAAGCCAATTATATCCGTGGCATCCCGTAAAAGACATTGAATCGTCAATCCTGCACATCATTATAATTTTCGACTTAGTTATTTTCTTTGTAAACATTTTTGGATTCGGTAATTAGTTACCGTATGAGGAAAGATTTGGTGAGGTAACAATTATCGTATAATTTTTTTGGGAACGTTGCTGTGATTCGTCTTGAACGGTGTTATTGTGGAAGTTTGAAGATTATTAGTTACTACCGTGTTTTAACTTTTATTTGCCGTGTTATTGCGTTTATTATATCTCGACTATTAATTGTTAATTTTGTAAATATTCCACTATTCTGGATTTATACATTTTGTAAATATTCTGGATCAATTTTCTTGTATTATTCAAATTTATGAAGTAATTATTTTTCTATTCAGTACGTACTCCGTTAGCTAAATTTGTGAAGCATTGTGAAGCATTGTGAAGCATAAATTATTAAACAATTTTACGGAACGGGGGCTAAAACGTATTGTGTAATTTTAGATGATAATATTACAATTAAAAAAGCAAAAGGGGTCTCTAAAAAACACAGTAAAAAAAGATTTAGATGATTTAGATTATAGAGATGCGATAGAAATAAACAAGATAAATATTGTCAGATAAATGTTTTTCAATCGACACTTCATGAGATTTATACAGAGTTAGGGAATAAAGTAGAATTATCATATTTTGATGATAAGCGTTATCTTAAATCGAATTCACATACTACACTAGCTTGGGGGCATGAGTCTATACGTCTACATGAACTTATTAAACACTTGAGCGAAGATTGAAAAAATCATCTTACAATATTTGTTATTGACTGTATTATAAATAATAGTTGTAAATAAACCATATAATATATTTTCTTTAGTTATAAAATATTTCTTGTTATTATAAGATGTTTGTAAAATAATAATAATTATAAATAAAAATAATAATTAGTATCGAATTTTATTTTTATTAAAA
The DNA here is from genome assembly GCA_947369205.1 of Cantharis rufa. Taxonomy (NCBI): domain Eukaryota; kingdom Metazoa; phylum Arthropoda; class Insecta; order Coleoptera; family Cantharidae; genus Cantharis; species Cantharis rufa. The sequence goes on from OX376304.1 coordinate 29,339,843, forward strand.
AATTAATTTCTTAATAGAATGGTTCTATTATATATTATGTAGGTACATTATATTATACAACTTGATTAGTGTTTATCCACGAATTGTGACTGTTGTCTAATCCAAGCCACTTAACAAATATTTTCTTTTTGTGTCTTTTTAAAACTTTTTCTATTAAATAAACGTCGGGGTGTTTTTTGTAATTCTTGTTCATAAAAGCACCCCTTAATTTCCTCGTTGTTAATATCAGTTAGAAGATATGTTCTTGGTAAAGTAACTTTAACTTGAGAAATTTTAAAAATTTCATTGGACCAACAAGGAGTATATCCTTTCGAGAACGCATGTCTATATTTGCTTATTCTAGCACTATCACCAATTTTAAATTTGGGAGTTTTCTGATCCACAACTTTCGGGTGATTGAACACCGTCTTTAAAAGTAATTGAGCATTTTTTTTATTGACATCGATCGGTTTTAAACCAGTCGTAAAATGCTTTTTCGTATTATATAGGTCTACTAATTTTTGTAATATATCCAACCAACGATAATTTCCTCGAAGACTAAATTCTTTCCACATTAAACCCTTAAGGGTGCGATTGACTCGCTCGACAACGCTTGCATTTTTAACTGAATATGTGCTATAATGATTTATTTTATATTTTTTCATTAATTCTTGAAACTCCTTATTGTAAAACTTATTCCCCAAATCTGTTTGCAAATTTTTAGATATACTTTTTTCAAGAATCTTTTTCATAGCTGCTGTCACTTCATGTGCACTTTTATTTTTTAGAGGTTTAGCCCATACGTATTTGGAGAACACATTAATCACAACCAATATAAATTTAAAACCTTTATTTATAGTCGATAATTGAGCAATATCTACTAAATCTGCTTGAAATAAGTCGTTCAATCCTTGAACTAACACTGGTCTACGCTGATAATTTCGGTGGGAAGATCTATGTAATTCGTTTACAACATCTCTCTTTAAATCCACCATTTTAAAATATTATTTAAAACTGTGTGATTGTTGCGTTTCTTATTTTATAATTTTTGCTTCTCGTAATTCTTCTTCTATGGATGCGATTTCGTTTGTATGACCATCGTGACCAGCAGATCGGGAAGCTATTAAGAGTTTTAATCGCTCGACTATCTCATTTACATCATTAAAATACACAAACTCTTTTCTCTAGTTGTTATATTGTAAAAATAAGGGAGATTCTAGAAAACCAGCACCCCTTTTTTTTATTTCCTATTAAATTCTTACTTCTTAATGCAGGTTCAATTATTGTTTTATACTTGGGCGTGGCGTTACCATTTATTTGATCAGTAGATGAATAATTTCTACGAAATATATTGGTTCTATTCCCAATGTCAATATAGTTTTTTTCATCATCTGTACGATACCCCAACGGTTGCTTTTTAAATAAGAGTTCGTAAAGGCCTGGAGTTCCTATATATGTTAAAGACTTAGTACTGTTCAGTACTTTTAGCATAATATTGGGTCCTTCAAAATCAAGTAGTGAATCACCAATAGTAAATTTAGCAGTTTCCAAATTATGTCTCACCCCATAATTAAAATCGAAAACACCCTTCGTATCTCTTATCATATTCTCAACATATTCTCTTGGTAAAGGCGCATTAAAATTTTCTAAATAATCTTTAAATGCATTCGAATCCAACATATCATTCACTTCTTTAACTGTTTCATTATGAGCTTGGCTATATTCTTCTTCGGCAAACAGAGGATGTAAAATTGTTCGATTTAAATCAACAGCATCAGGTTCATGATGGTAAATTGCACCATCCATTAAAAATTCTGGTGGTGATCTATCGATTTTTGGCTTCACTTCAGATTTGCGTCCATATTTTTTTTAAATTTTGCTTGATATATCTATATTATCAATTGTCGGTGTTTCTTCAGATTTTATTTTATTTATTTTAGATGTTTCGTCGAATTGTGAAACTATTTTTTGTAAAGGCTCCGTGATGGGTTTATACTTTTTAAATAAATCTGAACTTGATTGCATCATGTCTGATTTAAAATTTTTATATTTCATTTTCACAGCTTTTCTCTATTGAATAAGATCACGAGTTAAACCTTCATTGATTGTGGTCGTCATAGTACTAGAAACTATTCTAATAAATTATAGACTTATATATAAATAAATGTATCGAAACCCTTTCTATAACGTCCATTGTTAATATCACAAGATTTGTCGATCACTAACATTCCATATTTATTTTTCCAACAGATATTGCATAAAGTTTTAAATTGATTAAAAGTCATATCAAACCCCACATGATCATCATAAACATGCTTCAAATTTGTATTATCTTGTTTAAACAAAACTAGAAAATTTGCATTATCTCTTATTAGTTGCTTCGGAATTTTACTATATGTTTGACATAAGTAAAAAGAATCGAGATTCTTATGTCTACCAAAACTGAAGTACTCCCTCATAATATCTTGATTGGTGCAAACCACATCATCAAAAATAAATATTGAATTTGGTTTAACATTCATGGGAGGAGGCACCTCTTATTCGTTTTCATATTCAGAATAACCGATCTCGCTTAAAGGTTCTAACACTTGTTTTAAATATTCATATTTAGGTTGAAATACTGATTTGGAATATAGGTAAATATTTTCAAAACGAAGTCCGTTGGGGTGAAGGAGTAAACACAGGAGAGCATTCGTTTTACCACAACCAGAATAACCAACAATCAACCCCATTTTTGAGTAACACCCCAATAAAACACCATGTTTAGAAAAGGTGTGTGTTTGAACATCGTGGTTTGATATGGGTAGCTGATCATGTTGTTTCTCTAAACACATTTTTACAAATGATTTTGTTTTATAAATACTATATTATACATTATGGAAAACCGATACAATATATTATATTAGTTGGTATGGGGGTATTTGGCAGTGGGAACCAAATTGAGTCCAGGTCCGGACTAGCGGTATATAACGGTATATAATGGTATATTATAATACGGTATATAACGGTAGTAGATGTACAACCTCACTCCGGCGATCAAGAATTTTTTTTAAATTTTCTAAGTCCCCGGAATGTGATAAATTTTTCTAAGTATGGTAATTAGAGCTGGAATGCGTTTCTCTTTAATGACTACCTAATTAGTATAATAATATGTAGACTCATTAATATTAAATAACATCGCTTATCGTAGGTATTTTTAATAATTGCAATAAATAATCACTTATTATATAAAATGATATGATGTTAGATAATACAAAATAAAAATTATACTAATATGATTTAATTGTTAATAGATTTCATTTTTTTTCTAACATGTGAAGGAATAATTTAAGTTTTACTATGATACAAAATTTAGAAAAAACCATTAGAGAATAATTTTGTATAGCTTAAAATAATATTCGAAAGTGTTTCGAGTCATTATAATTAAGGGTATTTTAATAACTAGTAGAAAGCAAAGTGTAATTGACTCGCATTCTTTACCATAATGACCCCGAGTTTTACAATATATAAGTTGAATCACATCTCAATAAACAATGTAGTTTACGTGTGTTATTATTATAACAAGTAGTGATCTGAATATTTAAAAAATGTCTTCACCTACTAAAATATCGAGTGCAATGGTTAAAATTATGAAAGACGCGTATTCGGAATTATTAAAAAATCCTGACGAAGTAGAAAAATGGATTAAATTGGGATTTAAAAATATAAGATTATTAAATTCAGCTCTTAACGTTATCGAATTAAGTATTGGTAGCAGAAGAAAAATTGAAAATCATTTAAGATTGATCAAAGGTAAGAATTTTATTTATTATTTCTACATTTTTGAAAATAATTTTTATTTTATTGAAGGCTATATTACACATATGAAGAATTTACGTAAGGATGGAGGCTCTATAGTAAATAACGGGAAGCGTCGAAGTGATCGAATTAAATGGGAAGATGTCCAGTCAGCCTTTAAGAGTCGTATCAGAACAGGTGTAATTATTAATCTAAAACATATGGACCCTATCACATTTCTTGAAGATGCTCAATTTCTTTACGCAACCAGAGTAAAAAATGTGTTAAAGTCTCAACCATTACTTAAAATTAATGTCGATTTATGCTGTGAGTTTTCCCAACAAACGGGTGAAGACATTATTAAAGAACTGAAACACTTTAGTACCTCTAATGCCATAGTAGATTCGACTACAAATTTGAAGGAATGGTGGAGTACAAATACTATAGATAATATTAGGATCCAATTGGAAGATTTTCAAGAACGTGGTAGCGGTTGGAGTTTAACGGCTATAATAAACTTAGCAGTAAATGTTAATCAATACGAACCATTCAGAGGATCATCTTACATACCTTTACCAAAAGATATCGCAAATATCGCTTATATCGCAAATAAGCAAGCCTGTATCAACATTAAGAATGAAGATCAAGCATGTTTTTTATGGTCAGTGATTTCCGCATTATTTCCAGCAAAACAGAATTTAAATAGAACATCTTCATACCCGCACTATTCTAACATTCTAAATTTAGTAGGAATTTCATTACCAGTGACGTTGGATCAAATTAAAAAATTCGAAAAGAAAAATAATATTTCTATAAATGTTTTTATGTTAAAACCTGTAGGAAAACATCATGACGTTGTACCTGCTTTACTCACAAAGAATTTTACAACAGATGATAGACATATCAATCTACTTTTACTGGAAGATTCTTACAATGAAGGTAATGATAATGATGAAGTCGAGAATGAACAAGATGCTGGTGATGATGTACCCGCAATAAGATACCACTTTTGCTGGATTAAGAATCTCAGCAGACTGGTTAATAACCAACTGACTAATAATAGGTTTAAAAAAATAATTTGCAGCAGATGTCTTCATTATTTTGATAATGATGAGAAATTAAAAAACCATGAGGCTGATTGTGGAAACATGAATAATTGTAAGATTCGCATGCCTGCAAAAGGTGAGGTAGTCAGATTTACAAATTTTAAAAATAAAGAGATGGTGCCGTTCGTTATATATATGGACATGGAAAGTGTTTTAAAACCGTTAAATGAGAAACGTGGTGAAAAAACTCAACTTTATCAAGAACATATAGCATTTAGTGTAGGATATTATTTTAAGTGTAATTATGATAATTCATTATCATATTATAAAAGTTATCGTGGAAGTGATTGTGCTAAATGGTTTGCTAACGAACTTCAACAAATTGTCGAAGATGTTGAACCAGTATATTGGGCTGCGCAACCTATGGCCTTATCATCTAGGGAAGAACAAGATTTTCAACGAGCTACTACTTGTCATATATGTGAAAATCAGTTTAAACCTAATGACTTGAAAGTGCGTGATCATATTAACCACATAACTTCTGAATTTCGAGGTGCGGCTCATAACGAATGTAACATTAATTATTATGACTCAAGAGCTATACCTGTTTTTGCACACAACTTATCAAATTATGACAGCCATTTTCTGATTAGAGATATTGCATTACAAATTGAAGGATCTATATTTTTACTTCCAGTGAACAAGGATAAGTACATTTCATTTAGTAAAAAAATAAAAGAGAGTAAAATATCGTTCAGATTTGTTGATTCGTTCAGGTTTCTACCATATAGTTTGGATAAATTAGCATCATATTTAACTGAATTAAAAAATGTTAAAAGTGAGTACCCGAATGATGATCAATATAATTTATTGAGACGTAAAGGGGTATTTCCTTACGATCACATAAAGTGTGCTGATAATCTTGAAGAACCTGAATTACCAGAAAAATCTGCATTCTATAATCGACTAACGGAAAGTGCAATAAAAGATGAAGAGTACTTCCACGCCAAAAACGTTTGGAAAATGTTTAACATTCAAAACTTAGGCGAGTACTCCGACTTATATTTGAAGACAGATGTGCTGCTATTGACGGATGTCTTTGAAAATTTCCGCGATACTTGTTTTAATGCTTATGGTCTGGATCCTGCACATTATGTATCAGCCCCAGGCCTCACTTGGGATAGTATGTTAAAATTAACCAAGGTGGAATTGGATTTGATCACAGACATCGATATGCTGATGTTCATCGAGCGTGGAATTCGAGGAGGCATCTCCCAATGCAGTAGTAGATATGCTAAGGCTAATAATAAGTACATGCCTAATTACGATCATACTCAGCCCGACATTTATCTCCAATATTACGATGTTAATAATTGTAAGTGTATTTTATTTTTAAATATTTTATTAATAACATTTTTTTATGCTTTTTTTCAGTATATGGATGGGCCATGAGTCAGTATTTACCATGTGGGGAGTTTTCATGGCACAATAATACGAATATAGATGTAAGTAAAATCCCAGATGATAGCAGCGTTGGCTTTATTTTGGAGGTCGACTTAGAGTATCCATACAAGTTACACGATGTTCACAACGATCTGCCTCTATGTCCCGAGCATCGAGCACCACCTAACTCTAAACAGAAGAAGCTACTCACAACTCTTCATAATAAAGAACGCTACGTTATTCATTACCGCGCACTTAAACAAGCTCTAAAACATGGTATGAAAATTACAAACATTTACCGGGTGTTAGAATTTAAACAATCCGCCTGGTTAAAACCGTATATTGAATTAAATACTTTAATGAGAACGAACGCGAAAAATGAATTTGAGAAAACATTTTTTAAATTAATGAATAACGCAGCGTTTGGTAAAACCATGGAGGATGTACGAAAAAGAAAAATTGTTAAGTTGGTGTCAAAATGGAATGGGCGATATGCTGCTAAGGTGTTGATTGCTAAACCTAATTTCCATAGTAGAACAATTTTGGATGAGAATTTAATGATAATCGAGTTAAATAAGACGGAGATTATGATGAATAAACCGGTTTATGTAGGTATGAGTATATTAGATATATCTAAAACCAAGTTATACGAATTTCATTACGGATACATACAAAAAAACTTTCCAGCCAAAGTGCTCTACTGTGACACCGACTCTCTAATATATGAAATTCACTGCCCCGATGTATACGACAGCATTAAAAAAGACATTTCACGATTTGATACTAGTGATTATGATGTAAATAACCAATTCAGTATTCCACTTGTAAATAAAAAAGTGCCGGGATTAATGAAAGACGAGAACAATGGTAGAATTATGACTGAGTTTGTAGGTCTTAGATCTAAAATGTACAGCATACGTGTGGAGGTTGAAGACTTAATTAAAAAGGCCAAGGGGGTTAAAAATTATGTTGTAAAAACTAGAATATCATTTGATGATTATGTAGATTGTTTAATTAATAATAAGTTAATTTTAAGGAATCAAAATAGTATTAGATCTGTGAACCATACTGTATATAGTATTAGTCAAACCAAAATAGCTTTAAGTTCAAACGATGATAAGAGATGTGTACTCCCTCATACTATGGATACCTTAGCATGGGGTCATTATAAATTAAAAAAATAAATACAAAAATTTAGTACAAGTTTTATTATTATTATTATTTTTATTATAATTATTATATTTTATTCAAAATCTTATATAATTATTGAATAATTGAGTATTTAGATATCCATGTAGGTTTTTGATAACCCATCCACTTAACATATAGCTGATCACCTCGTTTACGTAACACTTTTTCAATTAGAAAAGTATCTGGGTAAGCAGTAGTTTGAAGCTCCTCCGTGTAAAACATGCCTTTAATAGGATTTCCGTTAAGATCTTCAATGTTGTAAGTTGTAGGACTTCCTAAATTAACCCGAACAATTTTAAGCAATGCTGCAGTCCAATTTGCGTTGTAACCTTTATCGAAGACAGATTTATACTTCGATATTCGCACAAAATCACCATTTTTAAATTTTATTTTTCCAATTTTTTTATTTATATTGTAGACTTCTAACTTCGTGGAGACTTTAACATCACAAGGACGCATCTTAATCGTTCTATGTTTATGATGATTATAATCAGCAGTAACTGAAGCTAATATATCAACCCATTTATATTCAGCTCGATAACTAAACTCTTTGTATAACATATTTTTTAATGTTCGTATGACGCGCTCAACAATTGAAGCTTTTTTAATACTAAATGTGGAGTAATGATTTATCTTATTACTTTTCATAACCTCGGCAAAATTTTTATTATAAAACTCTTTTCCTTCATCGGTTTGTAAATTTTTGGGTTTTTTTCCATTCGTAAGAATTGAAGTCATTGCATTCGTGACTTCTATACCAGTTTTTGATTTTAGGGGGTATGTCCATAAAAATTTAGAATAACAATCGATAACTAATAGAATATATTTATAACCACTATTATATTTGGAATAAGGTATAAATTCGGCTAAATCTGCCTGCCAGAGATCGTCAAAACCTCTAATTATTACACTTCTACGGGGAAAGTTTTTTCTAGCACTTCTATGAATTTCGTCTACAATTGCACGTTTCGACATTATTTAGAGAAATGTTATGTATTTCATGCGTTATTGCCCGATATAACTATCAACTATACTCCTAAAACCAATTGTTTGATCAATTGTTTTCTTAAAACCATTCAGTCTAGTATTACAAGCATTTTTAAATTCTTTTAAATCTCTCTCAATAGACTGTTGATATTTATCAAAAACATCTTCTCTTGCAGCTTCGGTAGTATTATCCTCCAACACCCATTGATCAAATTTTTTTACATCCTCAGAAGTATTTTCAGATTTTCTCTCAATAGTATCAATACGTTGTTTTAGAGACTGAATATACAGTACTATTGTATCCACATATTGTTTATTAACAGCATCGAATTCTTCAAGCCCGCTTGCTAAATTTGTTATTCCTTTACTTTGCATGTCATAGTCACGATTTTTAGTAAGTTTAAATCCGATACCCTTTTCACCCTTGGGACCCTCTTTTGGATGTATTTTACTGCGACCGAATACATCAATATTCATTTTTAAACTGGGTACTAAAACTAGAAAAACTTTATATTTATATTATAATTTTTGCCTCTACTAGCTCTTCCAAGATACTGATAATTTCATTATCATGACTATTATTTCCAGCCTGTTGAGATGCATGTAGTAGCATGAGCCGGTCCACGAGTTCCGAAGGGTTATTCCAATAAGTGTAGTCAATTTTATTATCATTTAACAACTTATGCTTAAGCACTAAATCCCCACCACTCTTGCTAAATAAACCCTTTATTATTTTCGTATACTTGGCATCGCGAGTACCAAGTATTGGATTTTTATGATAATACCCCCTTTTATAAGCATTGGTCTGTATTAAAATTTGCTTATATTGTTGTAAATCATTATTAGTATAATTTTTAGGAGATTTTTTAAATATTAATTCGTATAATCCTTCAGTACCGTCATATACTTTATTATTAATATTAAAATTATCCGAATTTTGATCAAAGTTAATTTCAGCGTTTCCAATCTTCCAAACCGCCGTATCAGGATCAAAATAAACTCCATACAGATGATCCATCAAATTTTTGGTATCATGATTGTATAGCCATATCAGTATATCGAGTATGTAATCGTTCAATAATGCTTGTGCTAGCAGCTTCATTATATTCATCACTAGCATCATCATCAACCTGATCATATGTTTTACTCGTGACATCTTTCTGCTCACTTTTAGGACGTTTGATATTTTTATTCATAACAGATTCGTCATCATCTTCTTCATCTTTATCACTTGAGCTACTTATGGTGTCCTCCTGCTTGCTTTTAGAACCTTTGATAGTCTTTTTTATAATAGGTATATGTGAAGAATTAATTGTAAATTTTGGTATGTGAGGATTTTCCTCAACTTTTAAATGTTTGGATTTTTTCTTTAAGACTGTTAGTTCTTTAATAGGATCCATAATAGGTTTATATTTCTCTTCCGAAATTCTTTGAATAGCTACTTGACCACGTTGTAATTCAAGGTATTTACGTTTTACAGATTTACGCGCTCTAATAATTTTTTTAGTTAATTCAATCTCATCGGTGTCCATTATAATAATAATTATGCAACTTATTAAGATATATGTATACGTCACGAAGTGGTTACAAGTTATGTAAGGCACGTACTATTCACTCAAGACTTATATACGAATCAAATCCTTTCCTATATCTACCATTATTTATATCAGACTCAGTATCTATCACGATAAAACCGTGAGGTTCCTTCCAACATTCGGCACACATCGTTTTAAATTGATTAAATGATAAATCGGTTCCGATGTGGTCATCATGCACATGCTTTAAATTTAAAACATCTTGTTTAAATAGTATAATTAAGTTTGAATTATCACGTATTAATTGTTTAGGTATTTTTGAATAAGTTTGACTGAGATAGAATGAATCGATCAAATTATGACGACCCATACAGAAATAATCACGAACACTAGCACTCTTATCAGTAACCACATCATCAAACACCATAATGGAATGAGGTTTTGCCTCACTTACAGGTATAACTTCTTCATGTTGAGAAAAAGTAAAGTATCCTAATCCCTTTATAGGTTCGAGAACCTTTTTTAAATATTCATACTTGGGCTGATGTAGAGATTTTGAAAAGATATATACATTTTTAAATTTCAAACCATTAGGTTCTTCTATAAGGCTGATGAGCGTATTTGTTTTACCACACCCTGAACTGCCTGCTATAATACATCTAATTGAATCAGGTAATAAAGTACTATGCTTTTTTGTATAACTTTTTTCAAGGTCATGATTGTTAACTGGTAGAGTTTCACGTTGTTTAATAAACCTCATCTCGGAACATAATAAATTAAATATACATTCAAGCTTATATAAATACCTAAAAATAGTCGATAACTATATCATTGAATGTCTACCCACCAAGGTGAAGGTTAACACCATAATAAATAAATTACCAGTAGAGCTTCATATACCCGGTTATCAATATTGCGGTCCAGGAACTAAATTACAAAAACGTCTAGCTAGAGGTGATCCTGGAATCAATCCTTTAGATTCGGCTTGTAAAAAGCATGATATCGCATATTCACAACATAAAGACTTACAAAATAGACATCAAGCTGATCGTGAATTACAAGAGAGAGCGTGGGAACGAGTTAAGTCTAAGAACGCCAAGCTGGGAGAGAAAGTTGCAGCGTGGACAGTACTAAATACGATGAAAGCTAAAATAAAGTTGGGTATGGGGTATAAAAACAAGCGTAAAATAATACTTGGAAAAGGACTTTTAAAAAATATATCACAGGAACTTGAAAAATCTAAATGTAATAATAATATTATTAAAAACGCTTTAATGGCGGCTAAACGTACAGTTAAAAAAATAGGGGGTAAGCGTAATATTAAAATACCTCGAATAATCCCCATACCTAAACAGGGTGGAATTCTACCATTTTTGATACCACTCTTTGCCGGTCTTAGTGCAGCAGGAGCATTAGCAGGTGGTGCTAGTGGAATAGCTAAAGCTGTTAACAATGCTAAGGAAGCAAAACAACAACTGGAAGAAAACGGTCGGCATAACAAAATGATGGAGGCGATCGCATTGGGTAAAAAAGGTGAAGCTTTATATTTGAAACCATACAAAGGCGGTAGTGCATTATTTTTAAAACCGTATTCAAAAAACTAATGGGGTTGCCTCGGAGAGCTCTGACCGATGTGGATTTAAGAAAATATACGTTCAATATTCCTAATTTCCGAGGCGTTTTCATGAGAGATACCTTACCCCCTACCCCAAAACTTTTCGAATGTGGTATAATAAACTTGGATGTTGTGAGTGGACGTGGTACTCATTGGGTTGCATATAAGAAGAAATATAATATTGTTATATACTATGATAGTTTTGGTGATCTGAGACCTCCCCAAGAAGTTATTAAATACTTTGATGGTTGTAAAATAAAACATAATTATGTGCGTGAACAAAATTTTAATACCATTATATGTGGTCATTTATGCTTAAAATTTTTGTATGAAAATTGAATAAATACTTGATTATCAATAAAAATCTTTAATAATGAGCCAAACGTTTACTCTGACGGGTGTAGGTAATTCACTTAGTGTGGATTACTTTCCTCCAATTCAATTGAATCCTAAAATTGATTACGTCTTGGGGTTAATAGGTTTCTACGGTTGTAATTCCATAAGAAATATTTATGATGGAAATAACAAGTTTTATTATAATGAGAAAGTCATCACCATACCATCAGATGCTTACGAAATAAACGAATTAAATGGTTATCTGAAATCTATATTGAATGATGGATTCAACTTATGGGCTAATAATAATACATTAAAATGTGAAATATTTTCACATTTCGAAATTGATTTTACAAAGCCTGACAGTATAGGTCGTATGTTAGGTTTTTCTAAAAAGAAATTAAAATCAGGTGTTAAGCATGAATCTGATTTAAATGTTCAAATTATGAAGGCTACAAACATCCACGTGGATTGTAATGTAACTGCTGGAGCATATCGTAATAATAATCTAGCACATACAATATTTGAATTTGACCTATCCGTGGAACCCGGATATAGATTATGCAGAGAGCCTACAAACATTATATATTTACCTGTTACCATAAATACTATTCATAACATCACCCTAAGGTTAGTGGATCAGCTCGGAGAAGCAGTAGATTTTGGTGACGAATCTTTAACTATACGCTTAGAGTTAAAACAGAATGGGGTTAAACCTCAATAACAGTATAAATAATGCTGGTAATACTTTAATGGACATTACACCTTCGAATGTTAAAGTACTCACATCTATTCAGATAAGGTTCTTGGAAAGTTTAGGATATCGCGTAATAAATAAATATTATAATAATGCAGGAAGAGCACGCCCTTCGAAATATATTCGCTGACGTATCTTATTCAGACTTAGTAATCGGCAATTCCACGCATACATACCATCCTTATACTGTGAACGCATTCGCTAACTCTGATGAGGTCAGACTTATTCTTGAGAAGGGTGATTTGATCACTGCCACTTATGATAGTAAGATTTATATTGAAGGAATAGTTACACCTACAGATCCTACACAGACTTTTAAACTCAACGATCCACTATTTTTATTTGAGGAAATACGTTATCAGCTTGGTGATGTTGTGATCGATAGTTGTAGAACACCTGGTATAGCGACATCAATTTATGGTCAATGTCGGTACACTCCTATAGAATCAAAAGGTTTGGGCTCTGCCGGATGGTACGTTTTAGATGAAGAATCTCAAATATTCAATACAACTGAGAGGACCTTTAGTGCCGTAATACCATTAAATCATATATTAGGGTTTGCATGTGATTATACACGTGATATTATAAACATGCGTCAAGAACTGATTTTAATTCGTTCGAATTCTGATACCGATTGTTATAATGGTGAAACCGCTGTAACAATAAAAATTTCAAAAATTAATTGGCGTGTACCACATATTACCCCTAGCGATTCTGCAAAATTGGAGATATATAATCGCTTGAAACATCAAAAAACAGTAAAAATTGGATTTTATGGAAGAAGTCTATATCAGTATCCTTCTCTACCTACCACATCTAACTTAGCAATTTGGGCCGTTCAAAATTCAGTAGGATCCCGAAGACCTCGATGGACTTTTATTGCATTTCAAACGGGTAAACGAAACAGTCAGGCTTCTGATGCAAGTACTTTCTCGCAGTGTGGAATATCAGACGTTACAGCTTTCATTAATCAGAATCGGAGTCCATACGAGAAAAGAAATAATGATTTTTCTAAATGTAGATACGTATTGGCCTATGATGATTATGTATCATTTCAAAAGAAGTATTTAAATAAGCAGTTTTGTGAACCATTATTAGATTTTAAGCAGTTCGGTCATGGACCGATTTTTGTTTTAGATGTTTCAAAGCAAAACGAAATGGTTCACGAACCTGTATTAAGTTTAAAATTGGAAATAGAAAGCAATGTGAATTTTCCTGCTGACACCTCTGCATATAATTATATTTATTCAATTAAAACAAACGTTTTAAAAAATGAAAATTTATTAATTAAAGCTACAACTGTTCAACTTAAATGCAAGCCAACAACTGACTTGAAAATACAAAAATATATTTAGGATTGAAACATTTCTCAAGTGGGTTGTTTTGAACTTGGTTTTCTAGAATACTTAAAGTTAAGTTCAAGACGACCCTTACGTATAAAACCTTTTAAAAACTTATTTTAATTATTTTAACATAAACAAGAAATATATAATTAATAGCTATAAGTGGTTTTTAGGGGTTCGTTAGACATAACTCCTCCCCCCTTAGGAAAGAACGTGCCGTTCTCACAAGTGTCCGGTGAAGCTTGGACACTTTGAATTTCTGATAATTCAAATTTTTCTTCTTTCTCTTTCTTAATTAATGATTGAATCTTATTTCTAAAAGTATATAATATTGCAACAAAAATACATAAAGTAATAATAATGGTTGTAATAAAATGCGTGACATGCATTACAGGGAGTATTTTGATGTGATGTTCCAAACTTCTTGCTTCTTCCTTGAGATCTTCCAAGTCGTCCAGATGGTTTATCTGTAAATTTACAATTGCGCTAGCAGGGTAATCTTGAATTGCTAACGGGCTATTAAAAGTAAAATTATTAAATGTGTTTACATAAATTTGATCGTCTATTATTATTTTACAATTGTTCTCGGATGAAATTAATGCATTGTTTATCATTTCGAGATTATTAATTTTATCATTACATTCTTCAATTACATTTAATTTAGTTTTACAGGAAGCTAGAACTTTTCCGTTTTTAAGTTGTGCATAAAGTTTATAACTATTATTAGCTAATGCATAAGTACAATCATTGTTATTATGAATAAATGAGCACTTGTTCACTTGAGGTTTATCTACACACACGATTAAGTTCTCAATCACTTGACACTTTTCGTCGGTCCATAGTTCTTTTCTAACACTTTGCAGATGATACTTCGATGGCGGAATTAGCACCTTGTTTTGCAAATTAGGGATTGGATAAATTCTTGTGTATTGGTATATGGATGGATCCAGGATAGGTATCTTAAGTATACATGTAATAAAATCTCTTGTTGAAAAAATTTGAAATTTTGAAAATTCTAAAATCTTGAAAATGTGAACGGTGTCTAATTCGAGTAATTCTGATTTTTTATACAATAATTTTATATGATTATTATTTCAATTAATTCTTCATCTGATATTATCTCCAGATTCGTAATTTCCGAAAAAGCTAATGAGATTGTTCTTTCAATACTTTGGAGAATGTTTAGTAATTTTAGACTGATGTAATTGTTATACTCTATTATTAACTGGGTATCGAAAGAATTACTTATTTTATTTATTGCGTTAAGTGAAGAATTCAAATTATTTTGAATTGCTTCGAGATCTTTAGAGTAACGTTTTGTTATGTGATTTGCGAATGAACTATACTCGTTTATTTGTTTAACTACTTTTTCTTGATTATTAAATAGCAAATCTAAATTTTTATTTATATCTACTATATCTTGATTGTCAGGATTGCCAGTAATGAATTTAATAGCGGTTCCTAAAACGTTAACAAGTCCACGTTTGTTACGATATTTAAATTTTGACAATTGTTTTTCAATCAAATTGCAATTATCTGTTAGTACGTTAACTAATTGTTGCGTAAGAGGATTTGACTTGATTGTTTTCGATTGTAGAATAGTAGTACTGCTTAATAATTTTAAATAACTTACTTCTAGATCACTAATATTAATATAAAAATAAAACTTATGATAATGATCGAGGAGCTTTGCTGGACCTAGGTCTTCAGGAAAGTATCCGTTCGTATCAATGTTGTCTACCAGAAGGGCCTGGTTTTGACTGGTCAATTCCATTATCCTGTAACGGAAATTTCTTTTTAAGCCTTTTTAATTTTCTTACGTGTATATTTGCCTGTCGTTTAGACTTATCTCGTATTCCAATTATTTTGTTTTTATCAATTGACGTTACATTAACTTTATCATAATAAGGGTCAGTTTTTCTGATTCGTTGTCGTGTAAAATATACTGTGGGTTCACTGATTTCAACTGTGGCTTTATTCTTATTACGATTTTGCAAATTGATTTGCCCTTTTTCAAGTTGTTTATGGTATAATTGTTCATAGAATGGCAATAATTCATCTTTTCTTTTTTTGTTATAAATTTCGTAAACCGTTTTACTTAAGTCTAATTCGTGTGCGTTTAAGTTTTCATAAGGGCCATATAATAAAGTAAAAGGGGTATAACCGGTCGCGGAATGGATTGATTGATTATAAGTTAATACGGCTGATATCATTAAATGTTGAGGACTTTCGTTCGGATCTTGTTCTTTAATTATTCTGAGCTTTTCTATAATAGTAGAATGCACTCGTTCTATCGGTGAATTAGAGCTACTATTGTAATTTGTTGTAAAATGTAATTCTATTTTAAATAATTCGCAAAATTCTTGAAAAACTTTGTTTTTGAACTCTTTACCTTCGTCGCAAACAATTTTCTTTGGATAGCCGTGATGAGAAAAGTAATGGCGTAATTTATTTAATATCGTTATACCGGTGATATCTATTACAAAATAAGCTTGAGTGTAACGCGAAAATAAGTCGATTATAGTTATAAATTTATTACTTTCAAAACTGAATGTATCTACGTGTATAACTTCAAAAGGTCTTTTTGAAAGTAGAGGTCCTGAAAATTGAATCTTGTAAGGATTTCTTTCGTATTTACTAGTAAGACAAGTTTCGCATTCATTTATAAATTTATTTATTTTAGTTTTCATATCGGGCCAATAATATTTTAATTTTAAATGATTATAGGTTTCGGTGATGCCGTTATGGTTACTTGAATGATATTGTTCTATTGCTTCGTCTTGTTGATCTGATTTTTCCAGATCTTTCGCTAAAATATTACTTTTTATAAATTTTACCTGGTCGTTAAATAGACTTTGAGTTATTTTTATGAATTTTGGTTCTATTTCGTTATCTTTGAAATAAATTCCATATAAAGTTCCAGGGTTAACAATTTCTTTTAGCATTTGTGCGAGATTTTGTAGTTCATTACCTCTTCTAATAGTGACTATATAATTATTTTTAGCAAAAATTCTTTTATTATCTACGTTATATTGGTCTCGTAATTGTAGGATGATACGATTTGCGAATTGATTAACAGGTTTGTCAGCAATGGGCATAGTAAACACGGGGTTTTCGTGTGACGTATGTCTTGTATTATTTGACTCATTATCTTGGTTATTATTATCTTTAGTGTTAATTAATTCGTTATTTTTATCAAGGGTGTTTATTATGTCGTCAAGACTTTCTATTGGCAATTCTAATTCGTCACCGACATTAGGTGTCATTGAGATTAAATCTAAATTTTCGTCTAAAGTTTCATTTACATTGATTTCTATGCGCGATAATGCATCTGCTACTTGATTTTCTTTGCCTTTTCTATATTGAATTTTATAATCGTATTCTTCTAATTTTAGGCGCCATTTAACAAGGCGAGAATTAGGGTCCTTAATTGAAAATAGCCAGACCAGCGGTTTGTGGTCAGTCTCAATAATAAATTGTTTTCCGTAAACAAATGGTCTAAACTGCTTAGTCGTTTCGACGATTGCTAGTAATTCGCGCTCGATTGTTGAATAATTTCTTTCGGCACTATTTAAAGTTCTAGAATAAAATGCAATGGGTTTATTATTTTGGGATAACACACCTCCGATAGCTGTGTTAGAAGCGTCAGTTGTGACGTGAAAGATTTTTTCAAAATTGGGATAAGCTAATATAGGAGCATTTGTAATTAATTCTTTGCATTTCTGGAATGCTTGCAAATAATCGGGATTGCTTGTTTCGATTTTTGCTCCCTTTTTAAGACATTTTGTGAAGGGTTGTACTATTCTTGCAAAATTTTGAATGAACTTTCTATAATATCCTATTATACCAAGAAATGACCGAATTTCTTTAATGGTTTTAGGAAGAGGATAATTGTGAATAGCTATAACTTTTTGGGGATTTGGTTTTATACCTTCTGGTGTAATTACATGGCCAAGGAAAGCAACTTCCTTGCGCAAAAACTCGGATTTGTCGAGTTGCACTTTTAGATTATACTCTCTAATTTTATTAAAAATTTGTTTAATATGAACTAAGTGTTCGTGAAGGAATTTTGAATAAACTACTATGTCGTCCATATAGACAAAACAAAACTTATGAAGAAATTCGCGTAAAATATTGTCCATCACTCGTTGAAACGTACTAGGGGCGTTTTTCAATCCAAATGGCATGCGGACATATTCCCAATGACCGTTATTTACTGAGAAAGCGGTTTTCTCGATTGAATCAACGTCCATTTCGATTTGGTGAAAACCCTGCGCGAGATCTAAGGTGGAAAAATAGTTACATTTTCCTAGATTATCTAGAATTTCGTCAATTCTGGGAATGGGGTATTTTTCTTCGATAGTTTTTTCATTTAATTTTCGGTAGTCAATAACTAAGCGAAATTTCTTTTTTCCACTAGCGTCAGTTTTCTTTGGTACAATCCAAACTGGTGAACTATATGGTGAAATACTGGGTTTTATAATTTTATCGTCTAGTAGTTTTTTTATTTGATTTTGAATTTCTGTTTTTAAGTGATAAGGGTATCTAAATGATTTGCAAAAGACTGGTTCGTTATCTACTGTTCTAATTTTATGTTTTACGGCATTGGTAAATGTTAAATCCTGATTTTCATTGTAAAAAATATCTTTGTATTTTCTACACAAACCTAAAATTTCAGCCTTTTCTTCTAAGTTAAGATGTTCAGTGCGTATGAGGTTTTGAATATTCAAATTACAAAAATGATTTTTGGGGTTTTTTATTTCTACATTTGTTATTGGTTCTACTTCTATTTGTTGGTTAAAATTAATATCTATTTTGTATTCTCTTTCTACAGGTACTTCGCAAAAACCGATCTTTGCAAAGGCAATGGACTCAGGAATGCAAAATTTCTTAAAATTAATTTCAGGTATAAGGACTTCGCCTTCATCAATATTTACTGGAATCTTAATATGAGTTTTAACCGTTTGCTTAAATGGTTTAAAATTGTTCTGGTTTAGTTCCAGAAAAAATGGAATTTTATAATTTCCTATCTCTAATGTTTTATTATTATAATTTATATTTGCACCTAATTTACATAGATCTTCGCTTCCTAATAAAGCGTCAAATTTATCATGCCAGTTAATCACATGAAAATCAATTGCGTTATTTATTCCGAATTCTTTTAAAATTGGATAAGATATATTCTCATCGTTAGAGACCGTTTGATTCATACTTTTAATTAAAAAGTGTTTTTTAAATGCAAAATTTTTAAAGTTGTTATGTGCGATTTTTGGGTTCATAATGGAATTCGATG
This sequence comes from Cantharis rufa, assembly GCA_947369205.1. Classification (NCBI taxonomy): domain Eukaryota; kingdom Metazoa; phylum Arthropoda; class Insecta; order Coleoptera; family Cantharidae; genus Cantharis; species Cantharis rufa. The sequence goes on from OX376304.1 coordinate 29,359,145, forward strand.
CTCCACTATCAAGAAGTATTTTTAAATTTAAACTGGGGATGGTAATAAATGGTAATTTAGGTCTACTAGTTAATATATTTAAGTCAACGCTAATTTTTCCGAGGCTTCTATTGGAAAATTTCCGGCAGGTACGTTTGTGTCTTCAAAGTATTCCTGATTTTCCGATTGCAATTGATCGGGTTCCTCTGCTATATTATATAATTCCTCTGACATAAAATTACTTGAACTGGGTTTTTGAAAATTATTATGAGACGCGTTTGGTTGATTTCGAGAAGAATTAAACGTATTTCTCGTTGATATGGACATAGGAGTAGGTTTTGGTTTGGGTTTTCTTCCGAATACTTGAGAATTTGTAAAAAATTTATTTTGAACAGGTCTTGTTTGATAATTAACTGGACCACGCGGGAATCCACTTTGATTATAATTGTTATGATTATTGCTATTGTTATTGTTATTGTAATTATTATTATTAAATCTATGTCCTTGATTTTGGTTAAAAGATCGAAAATTTGAAAATTGATTATTATTCGATTGAGGTGTGAACGAGGTAAAACGCGGCGTGTATGAGTACGCTTTTTGATTAATATTTTTATTCGTATTATGTTTTACTGGGGCTTTATTACGCATGAAGTTTAAAAATTCTACTTGTTGTCTATAATTGTCATAATTTCTTAATTGTAACATGCAATCTTCGATTGAATTTACAATTTGGTTTGATATGTGAGTTCGATATGGTGCTAATAAGCCTGCTTTAAATGTATCTAACGCACTTTTGTTGTGTAAACTAATTTTATATAATTTAAGTCCTTCATTTTGTTCTCTAATTGTAACGTGTTCTAGTAACAATTGCAATTTAGATTTGATTCTCTCATAATATGAATCGTAAGTTTCATTTACTAATTGATAACAAGTATTAAGATCATTTGATAACAAAGTTTCATTTCTTTGATCTCCGAAACGATCCAAAAGTGAAGTTTTTAATTTTTCCCAAGTGGAACAATCTGATGTAACTAAAGTATCTCTGGCAACACCAGTTAATTTTGAGCAACAAGTTTCAAAAAGTAAATTATTTAATGAACTAGCTTCGATTGGACTTTTGTATGCCCTAATGAATTTTTCGCATTGTAATATAAAATATGATAAATTTTTACTACCTCCTTCATATTGAGGGATAGTCTCTTTAGCTAATTTGATTTCTGCAAAATTGACAGACATTTCGAATTGATTTATTTTATTTAATTGACTTAAAATGATTTCACTAATTTCTAAATTTAAATCAAAATTATTCGAATTATTTTCCTCGATTTTTAATGGTGATCTATCGCGACGTATACTCATTGAGATTTTAACACAATGTTACAAAAATTAAGATAAAGGAAAATGATTAAAGGTACTTACAAAACTAAGGTTGCCAATAACATGTTGGATGGCTAGCGGGTGAATTGCTGGTGGTGTAGTTTCCGGGTTGATCTACGGGTGAGGTCCGTCTGCGGTAGAAGTCTCTCGGTTGTAGGTACCAATGGATCTTGCACCAATTTGCACAATTTAGACGTTGCACTTTTATTATTTTACCCAATTAAGATTTAATAATCGCAAATTCTTCGATAAAATTGTTTGGGTATCCTACCGACTGCGCCAATTATATTTATTCAATTAAAACAAACGTTTTAAAAAATGAAAATTTATTAATTAAAGCTACAACTGTTCAACTTAAATGCAAGCCAACAACTGACTTGAAAATACAAAAATATATTTAGGATTGAAACATTTCTCAAGTGGGTTGTTTTGAACTTGGTTTTCTAGAATACTTAAAGTTAAGTTCAAGACGACCCTTACGTATAAAACCTTTTAAAAACTTATTTTAATTATTTTAACATAAACAAGAAATATATAATTAATAGCTATAAGTGGTTTTTAGGGGTTCGTTAGACATAACTATATGTATTAATTTTACATGATTCTGTTTATGAATATGATCCAATTTCTGGATTGGTTACCTTTGTATGAATAAAAAAAATATATTTTGTAACTTTTCTCGGTAGTCGAAATATAAATAAACAAATCAAGATTTAAAATTCTGTTTTATTTCTATCTATAATAATAATTCTGTTTTACTTTTTCTATAATAATAATAATGCAAGTAATATATAATTATCAATAATGATAAAATAGACGGCGGTAAAACTTGAGCCATGCTTGTAGACGTCCACTTATCGTTGTGTAAAAACTCTTCAAAAAATAAATTTTCGTTCGCCAGTATTAATTTATATATCGATTCTCCGGTTGAGTTGCTGTTAATAAATCGTAACATGCAAAATAAAAATATTTGCGTTTCAGTTAAGCGGTAGAAGAAGGTTGACTCATTTATATTTTTTATATATTCCATCGGAGGGCACTTTAAGCATAGTGTTCCATTAAGATTATCCAAACTATTCATCTCAATATTTTCCGTGCTTGTAGATGGTGATACGTATAAAGTATTATTTAAAATTAGAACTAATGAAGGAATGATTATAGTCGAATTCATTTTTGATATATATGCATCAGTTGCTTTCCAAAATAGTAATGATAAAGTAGGTATGAACCTACTAATATATAATGGTATTAAAGAATAAATAAAAATTATACATAGGTTTTTTAATCTTTCATTAAGTCATACAAATTTTGCTTAATTATTTCAGGATACATATATAATAATTCTGTTACACATAACAAACTTATTCCTTGATGATATGTTAGAGATTTTGCAACTGAATCGAAATTGAAGAAAGCATCCCCCCCCTATTTGAATACATCCTAAAAGTATTTCAGTATAAAAATCATTTATCTGGAGTCCTTCAATTTCTCTTATATGCATATTTATTAATGGTATAATTTCTATCAATATCATCATCGTAATTTCAGCTAAACAAATATAAAAATTATCTTTTTTACATTGTATTATATTGCTCTTGTTGAATAGCTGTCCAGTGATTTTAAAACCATTGCTAACATTTTCCATCGGATTCAAAGTACCAGTTTCAAAAAAATTCTTAATTTGATTGATATTATCATCGCTGGTTAAAATATTCCAATCTTCATAGCTTAGTGGAACACTAATATCGTTCGATCCGCTGATTAGTAACATCGGAACCCAGTTTTCAACATCAATACCTATTGATATAAATTTGGTTTTGGATTTATTTAATGGGAATTTCCTTTCGCTGATTAACTTTGGCGTATGCATTATTTTAGATGATTTATTCGGAGTATTTGCTGAAAAAAATAATAAAAAAATTAATATCATAATATAAATAAAAATATAATATGAAAAAAATTAAACTGTAAGGGTTAGGTGTGTATCCTAAGAGTTCTTAGAACACTCACCTAACCCTGACAGTGATTTTAGTTACTATTAATTTTTAATATAACTTACTCGTTTGAATAGTTTCTGCAGACCTCTTCAAAGTTTTAACAACCGCTTTTGTATCCATTTTTTTTTTGAGTACGTTGATGTCGAGTGAACTTAAACTATCTGATGAGAAATATCTAAATTTATAGGATTTATATACCTTATAACCTGTATCATTAAGGATAGAAAGTTGTTTAATTATATTTTTTCTCTCTATGAATTATTGTCATATGCTTAATTGATTATTTATCATAGTTAGAAATATCTATGATAAGCGATGTTATTTAATTTTAATGAGTCTACATATTACTATATTAATTAGGGAGTCATTAAAGAGAAACGCATTCCAGCTCTAATTACCATACTTGGAAAAATTTATCACATTCCGGGGACTTAGAAAATTTTTAAAAAATTCTTGATCGCCGGAGTGAGGTTGTACATCTACTAACGGTATACCGGTAGACACGGTATATAAAGGTGCGGTAGTGGTATATAACGGTATATAACGGTACATAACACGGTACATACCGCTGGTCCGGACCTGTACTCCAATTAGGTTCCCACGGCCAAGTGCCCCCATACATACTATATCATATATATATAAACGCTTTTTTTTAGAATACCGTTTTAATACCGCTACGGTATATAACGCTTTAAAATATTACCGAAATTTTAGATTTTAATAGCGAAACATTTGACTCGGGTGCGTTTAAAAGAAAAATATGAAGTAATTCACTACAGTTAACATTTGTATCGACTTGTTAATAGTATTATAAATAATTTACCCTTTGAATTACATATTCCGGGTTATAGGTATTTAATCTAAATTAAATAGTTATGAATTATTAAATCAATAATTTATTTTAATTTTTCTAAGATTTTGTGGTCCTGGTACGAAGTTAAATAAGCGTTTAGCGAGAGGTGATTCTGGTATTAACCCTCTAGACGAAGCCTGTAAAGAGCACGATATTGCCTATTCAAATTTAAAGGATATACCCGAAAGACATAAAGCAGATAAAATACTAGCCGATAAAGCTATACATAGGGCGATTTCAAAGGATTTATCGTTTACAGAAAAACTTGCAGCATTAGGTGTCGCTGGAGTGATGAAGGCTAAAGTTAAAGCTGGGATGGGTTTGAAAAGATCTAAAAAACCATCGTTTAGACAAGTTTTGAAAAAAAACTGCAGATGTTTTACGCCGAAGTAAAAGTTCGGATTTATTAACTAATGCGAAAATCGCTCTTTCGACCATTAACCAGAAACCTAAAAAACCACGAATTATTCCAATCGCAAAATCTGGAGGCTTCTTACCACTAATTCCCATATTTGCCGCTCTAAGTGCCTTAGGGGCTTTAGGGGGTGGTGCTGCAGGAATTGTTAAAGCTGTTAATGATTCTAAAAGCGCTAAAGAAAATTTAAAGGAAGCTCAAAGACATAATAAAAGCATGGAAGCTATTGCATTAGGCAAAGGTCTTTATTTAAAACCATATAAAAGTGGACTCGGTCTATATCTAAAAACCTTATTCAAAAAAGTATTAGCGTCACTACCGAAGAAGCCCTTAACAAATATCGATTTACTTCGCTATGTTAAAAAATTTAAAATTCGAAATTTTAGAGGAGTTTTTATAAAAAATACTTTACCGAAAAAAATACATACATTTGAGAGCGGAGTAGTTAATTTGGAGGATGATTTTAAATCCGGTTCTCATTGGACTGCATACATTAAGCACCGTGATAATATTTTACATTTTGATAGTTTTGGAAATTTACCTCGACCCCCACAAGTAATAAAATACTTCGGAAGTGATAAGAAGATTAAATACAATTATGATAGATATCAAAAGTTTAACTCCGTCAATTGCGGGCATTTGTGTTTAGACTTTTTATATAGACATTCAACTAATTAATTTACCTCAGTGTTAAGTCGACAACCATCGGCAACATGTCATATGTAATCAGTGTAAGCGGTAAAACTTCCGAATTTTATGCTGAAATCAATCCTATTATTTGTGCCGATGATGGACAATACGTTATAGCGTTAACAAACTTCGAAACTTATAACACTATACATAATGTTAAGGCTGGATCTTCACCACCTCCACTGTGCACTTTACAGCTCTTCCACCTACTACACACTTTTTCCTCACCAATTTTCTCTCTAAAAAACTCGAAAACGCACCTAGAAACCTCCTGACATTTGACAGCCCATATGCCTCAAGGGTTATATTGATGTGAAATAACCCTGTGCAATAAACTTTACGAGGCTTATCGGAAATGTTTTTCCAACGAGTTTTCAAAAGCCAAAATCCAAAATGATGTTAATGAGTTATGGAAATCTTTTAAACAGGACACAACATGTCTTCTGGACTTTATAGGAGAAAACACTACGTTCCATCTAAAGGGGGGGGGGTATCATGGTAAAAGCTACGTTAAGCTACATGATGGGCGGGAGAGGTTCTAAAGAGGTCAAAATCAAACTACGTGGTTTATGAACGCTCCCATACAGACAGTACTGTCAAAACAATAATTCCTGTCTGTATATAGATGCTAGTCATGGACTTAGAAGGAGAGGACTGGTAACTCTACCTGATTTTGCGTGCGCTTAACCGTATACCCCCCAAACTGAACCACCAGGTGGCGCGAAAGTAGAAGAGTGTCGTCGTTTAGCTGTCATTTAGGTTATAATTTTTTTTAAATTGTGGTTTGCAGCAATTAGAAAATCTTAATGCGCCAATATGTGTCGTAAAATAAGAAATATTATTTAAAACTTAAAATAAATTTTTATTTGTAACAAATTAAGTTTTGGACAATTTAGCTTGCATTTTTCTGAGAACTTTTCTTTTCAATTTCTAAATTTAAATAACGAGTATACTGCCTTAATCTCATTGTAATATAATAATGTATGATATAAGACAGTATTTAGCTTTTGGCTAAATGATACGAGTGTTCCAGTTGAACAACATCTTCCCATATTCCCATACTCCTTCATCGATTAAATTATTAAATCTTTCTTTTAACTGTTTCCAAAAATTTTGTGAATTATTATCTTGAGAATAAAAAGTTTTGTAATAAAAACTAAATTATTGTTTAAACATCCTATCACATGCATGAATCCCGCACGACACTTTCATAAAAGTAGACGACAGGTCAACTCTTGTAATTTCTCTCAAGGATGTCGGAACGTGCAAGAAAGTATCGTTTACATCGGAATTTTTACAAGCCCACACATTTCACCAGAAGTTAAAACATATATGTCTTACATAAATTTCATGCAGCGTTTACATCTGATCTTCTATACACTTCTATATGTGTTAAAAGGATTGCGAATTTCAACGGAGGGCAATGTATACACATATTCATGTTTTTCTTTCAAGCAATTTCTATCTTAAGTGTAAACAGTCAAAGCGATTTTATGTCCGACACTTGACATATATGTCTGGACATAAGTATCAGATCTAAACGCACCTTTACACCAAGATAACCAAGAAATAGATATTTTCGTTACAAGTTAGGAAAACAAACATTTTTTCATTTAAGGCGAATTCAAACCGAAGCCGAGAATAGAAAAAAGTAGTTTTCCTCGAATATCGAACAATATTTTACGTCCAAGACTACCGAAAGAATTCCATTCTATTCTTTTTTATAGCTTGGAATGTGATACGTTACCGAACTGTTTAAAATAAGCATGCTTATAAGGGTATATGGTAGTGTATATAAAGGAAACGTGAAATTGCATCTAAAGGGAAAGCACTGCGCACCGCTTCTTCACGGTATCCGGACAATTGCTCGCCGTCAATTGTTCGCCGGACGATTGCTCGCCGGACAATTATTCGCCGGACAATTGTTCGAATAGGTCAGTTTTTCGCCGGATAATTGTCGCAAAGGACAATTGTTCGCCGGATAATAATTATTCGCCTAATTGTTCGCATAGGACAATTGTTCGCCGAATAATTATTCGCCTGATTTATAGATATAGTTTATAGATATTTTACCTTACGAAATGTACCATATACCACGAACTGCTTGAACATACTACAATAGACATAGGCACAATTTAAAACTTTGCTGAAGATTAAATTTTTATTAAAAAAAAATTTTTTTGATTTAAATTAAAAAAAAAACTTAAAAAATTATAATAACATAAAATAATAATAACAATAAATATAACAATAACAAAAAATAATAACACATCAAAAATTTTAGTTGTGAGGTAAGCCACGCAGGTAATCAAGCAAATCGATTGTGCCATACTGATTGACTATACGAGCAGTGCGTTCGGCGACATCACGGTATTTCTTTTTTCTCAACGGGTGCTGCTGACCGGCAATGTATTGTTGGAGACTTTTTATGAACTTACAAATCGTCGGATGATTTGCACCAATGAGTTCCACGAAACTGCGAGGCCATCCTTCACAACTGCTGTTCGTTTTTGGCAAATCGTTAAAGGTAGCATCGCAACAATTCTAAATGGAAAGTGGAAAAATAAAAAAAACACATCCTGTCAAAAAAGTACGTTGCTACTTATAAACGTTCGGGAGATATGGTGACACAAACATTTATATAGACGAATAAATAGGGAACAATTGTCCGGCGAACAATTGTCAGGCGAACAAAAGTCCTAGGTGAACAATTGTCCGGCGAATAAAAGTCTGTGCAAACAATTGTTCGGCGAACTAATTGGCGAAATAATGGGCGAAATAATTGTCCTAGAATCAGTGACTACGTTTTTCTTTAATTAAATTTTAGGTGGCGCTGATGTTAATGTTAGAGCGTCCAAATTGGAGCGTCAACTCCAACAATAACATTAAAATTAAGTTGGTAAGTTACAAGTAGAATAGAATCTATTAATCTATGTTTCACTTACCAACTAAATCACTTACCAACTTGCCTCGTGTAAACTGGTCTTTATTTTATTATATTTTAAAGGTCAAAAAAACTTTAAACCTAAACAACATAATTTGAAATTTTTTTATTAATTTTCCCGTGTTTATTTATTTAAGTCATTAAAGTCCCAATCTGATTTTTGGCTACTTTTTCGTGTTTTGGTCCCACTGCACAGTGGGACCAACACTCGGAAAAGTGGCCAAAAATACATTTTCCTCATTGCAGTAGGTAAAGTCATACCTTTTGATCGCCATTTAAGTGACGAAAAGTCCCTTTTTGCCGGACTGCTACTTTCTCGGCCTCAAAATGAGTCCCAGAAAGTTTTTCCCGGACTCATTTTGCGGCCGAGAAACTAGCAGCCCCAAATTATACAAAATAATCACAAAAATACGTTTATTTATTAATAAAATTAATTGTTATTTCCTTAAAATTATTAAAATTAATCCCTTGTAAAGACGATCGAGGTTCAGGCTGCTCTTCTAAAACTTCTATATTTTGTTGATGTACCTTTACTGCAGAGGCAAATATTGAAGTAGCTTCACTGGCAGTAAATACCTGTGCAGCTATTTCAACTTTTGCACCTAGTATTTTGGAAGCCACTTGCAGTTTGTTCTCAACGGAGTCTTCAATGTAACCTTCTGCGACATTTGTAGATTTCCATCCACCATGTCGCTTGAGTGTCGTTATATCTGCCCCAGCGTCAGCTAACAAAGTGGCCGATGTTCTTCGAAAACAATGTCCTGTGTAGCTATTTGAATTAGCTAATTGCAGATATTCTGCAATTTTTTGTGGGACGTTCCCGATGGTATGGATACCAATCGGTTGTTTGGTACATTTACCGTTACGATATGACACAAAAAATCTACTATGTGGTACACTGCAGGTGGACGCAGGGTGGAATACTTCTTAAAAATTGATAACAAATCAGAACTTTCAAAGTTTCCTTTACTAATCGTAAATTCTCTTCTAACATTGGTTTTTGTGTGAGGGATGTTGATTAAAATGTACGAGCCTTGGTCTCGAACATTTTCGAGTAGAAGAGAAGTCAATTCTTCTCTTCGACATGCACCGCTGATTCCCAAAATAAGCGCTACCTAAAATAATAAAATTTCAATTAAAATAATTTTTTAACCATGCAAGTTTTCAATTTATTACCTTCATAAAGAGATATGTCGTGTCATCTGCTTCCTTTAAAAATTTTGTAATTTCTGGCTTCGGGAGAACACTAGACTTTTTCGGTATTTGTCCTGTCGATTTCCTTTTAAGCAGTGCCACTAAAGAGGTGAACTTTTTGATGTCGATGTTTTTTTTAAGCTGGATTGTAGCCCTCAACATAGAATAAAGAGTCCACAACGTAGAGCTTTTAAATGTCTTAGATTTGAGTTCCAAATATGCCATCAAAACTGTTTCGTTTATGGCTTTAACCCTTTTTTCTGTGCATCATATCTCGAATTGGTTATACGCACCCTCATACTTTGCTTTTGATTTTTCCGGTAGCAAAGATTTAGCAGCTACCGAAGCTAATTCTTCAATATCGGAATCTTCAGAAAGATCGCTCATTTTGTCATAGACATCTAAAACATAAAATTATAAATTTTGCATTATAAGTGTAAATTAATAATACTAACCAATGTCAGAACGTTAATTTATTGATTAATTAATTACACAAGCTAGATAACAAATGCTAATAAATAATAATATGCTGTCGTTGGTAACTTCGCCAACTTACTTATTTAGCATAAAGATGCCTAACGTTATAACAAGTTAAAATAAAATTAAATTTTTAGTATTTAATTTAAAAAACAATGAGGAAAAATCTTGTATGATACACGTAGGAAAGTATTCATTTCCGCACGCGGCTCTTTTTTACACTCGGCTGCGCTACGCTTCGCCTCGCATAAAAACCTATCGCCTAGTACGGAAATATTCAACTTTCCGTTACTAGTAACATAAATAGCTATTTTGTGAAATTAACAGTTAAGCTATAATGCTCTGTATATCTTTAGAGGAAACATCAGTGCACCTTTTCCTAGAATTTCAAGTGAATTAAAAAATATTTCAGCTTGCTAGAGCGATGTAAACATCACCTTCCATTAATCGCTAACTTGAGTGGCATTTCGCACCGTGCGACAGCAATTTGAAATGAGTTATTGTGCTGATTGCAGCTTAGGGTTCAAATTGGTATTTATAGAAAAGATGTCTTGAAGTATGTACTTTCGAATAAAAAAAAATTCTAAGACAATACAATACTGCAATAATTAAATACATCGCTTCATTCCGGGAGCTGCTCAATAGAAAATCTCAGGCAATTCTCCAACTTTGTGTAGACTTACAAAAATAGCCCACAAGGGTCCGCATTAAAAAAATATTGAAAAAATACGTTAGACATTTCTTAATCATATTCTGTAAAGATTGTAACCTCATTTAACCTCGTTTTTAAGTAATTCACGTGTTTGAACAACGGCGACGCACGACGCGTCGCGTATGTGCAGATTCAACACACTAATATAAAATCACTTCGACGGTACAGCCAACTAGCCCACTCAATAGGTAGTTTTCACTTGCAAAAGGTATAGGAAAGTTGATATTTGGCATGATTGCTCAGTTGGGTGAGTTATATAAAATTCCAAGTTTTCGACCTTGAGGGGGTTCCGCTCGCGCGGTTTGAAGGGGTATGGATAATCACTTTTTTGCTATTATCTAAATATAAAAATTTAGAGCATAAAATTGTGCATATTTTTTGTTCTATACATTTTTTCTAAGATTAATGGTTTTAGAATTACAGCGCGTAGAAAATGAGCGTTTTCGTAAATTTATCGGAAAATGTTATTTTTGAATGTAATTTCTCACCTTTTATCCAATGTTATTTTTCCTATTTACTTTTTTCCACAAAACTATAGCGGTAGAGTAAAAAGACGCGGTTTCTTTAACGTGGTATTCCCAGTAGGCATACTCCATAAAAAATGCATAGTATGGTTTAAGATGATTAACGCATTAATCTTTTAGAGCTCCTTGTACTCGTTGATGGACCCGGTTGATCTGTATCAATGGATGTTGAAGAATGCGGTTTATTAATTTTTATGGATTTTTCCTGAAAATTTTCCTCTTGTTCTTCAAGGGCATCACTTTCATCATCTGGCATATGCATTGAGAGAAATTGATTTATTTTCGCTGGTACATCATCTTCCTCTTCTGAGTCGAGTAGAATGTCTGGAAAATATGAAATTTCTGTACAAGTGTTGCACATATAATTGAACATTTTATGCCTACCTTTCTGCAACTACATGCTGTTCTCTATCCCTTTTTGCATTTGCATGAAATGCATTTTAATAAAGCTTCAGGGGCAGGATCTTCCATCATAGGGATTAGAGTAAGACTAAACCTAGAATTTTTCCATCCCCAATGAGTTCCGTTTTTAGAATTTTTTGCACCATAATTGAACTTGATGGTAAGTCCGCAAGGAATGATATCATGCAGCATCGCTTGTAGAAGGCAAAGTGGTCAATGTAAATTTATTTTTTGTAAGAAATTTAACAAAATGTTGATAGCGCGGAGCATTTAAAATTACGTTATTACCAGTTAAACTGTAAAGTGCGATCAGAAATTGTTCCCCGACATAGACGATATCTTCACTATTAGCAGTTTCTTCTTTAAAAATTTCAATTGATGCACTCGGTGATTTATTCTTTTCAAGTAGGTTGAAAAATTTCACTTTGCCTTTACCGAAAAGGCAAGACGGGGTGTCACAACCACTGCTACAACTATTATTAGCTACAACATCACTATATTGCAAACTACAAAGAGAGTAAATTTTGTCTACAATTTTTCCTTTGCCGGGTTTTCGAAAATATACATTTTAAAGATGTCTCGCCAGCGCAGTTAAAAGAATAAGAAGATCTATATTTTCACCCACAACGAAAACTGAAGAATGCAATGAAGACATTTGAATTGCTATTTTAATTATTAATAAATCAGCGTCATCGACGGCTTGTATCATTACTACGTTGCGTTCTTGTAGTTATTTTTGGAGCATGGCAATCAGGCGAAATTTATTTTTTTCGTTTGATAAGAATTTATCAAGAGAAAAAATAGCTTCCATTATCTCATCAAAGTTTATTTCTATAGAATTGTTTTTAAAGAGGACTTGAACTATTTTTGTACCTGCTCCAACAGTGTACGGAAACCCTGGGCAGCTTATTGCAAATCGTGCTCTTTGATTTTATAAGAGCAAGTGAGAAAAACTTAAGTCCATGGTAGAATAAGCAGTAATTTTTTTACTGCAAAATAATTTACCGTTATCTCGGCCAATGTATATGCATTGCAGCGCCATAACTTATGGCGCTGCATAAGTGATGTACTTATGATAAGTATACATCACTGGCCACAAATACTTTGAAATTTACAAAAACGCTAATTTTCTACGCGCTGTAATTCTAAAACCATTAATCTTAGAAAAAAATGTATAGTACAAAAAATATGCACAATTTTACGTTCTATATTTTTGTATTCTTACATATTTGGCGTATCTGGCACCGTTAACCAGAAAACAGCAAAAAAGTGATTTTCCACCCCTTCAAATCAAGATGACGGAGCGAGCGGAACGCCCTCAAGGTCGAAAACTTGGAATTTTATATAACTTACCTAACTGAACAATCATGCCAAATATAAACTTTCCTATACCTTTTGCAAGTGAAGCCCATTTTTTTTGCTCTATTGACTGGACTAAACGATTTTACCTGGAACGACCTATCAGTTTTTACTTTTTTAGAGATTAGATTTGAAATATTCTTGCTGCTTAAAAATTTAATAAAATTCAAAAACAAACATCATTTACCTGATGTTTAGGGATAAGTACATGAAGATAGGAATTCGAGTATACGGATAAATGGATATTATAGCAGAAAATTTACAAACAACTGTCTATTTTGAAAAAATAAAAATTATTGCTTGACATGCCGCTAAATTGTCAAACAATGAAAAAAATCAATTTAAATAAAATGTAGTTTACATTTTTAAAGTTTAATAAAATTTATGCATTTTTACCCAATACCGGAAGTTTTCAGTAATAACAATATTTTGTAAAATATTCAAAAGTCAAAATATGACTTTTGGCCACTTTTTCGTGTTTTGGTCCCACTGTGCACTGTGCCGCGCTCTAATTATATAAAGCATTAAGGCGGGCCCAAGCACTGCAAGGCTGCCGCGCGCGGTACGCCTTGCGCTGTGTGGACGGTAATTTTCTTATAAGAATTTCATTAAGTTAGACATGTGTCGAGCGAGGCAAAGCTGCCTCGCTAGCCACATCGGAAAGGTCTAGACCATGTTTACAGTAAAGGAACCAAAAATATTGGTTTATGCAGTTCGAATGCGTTTGATGCGTTCTAGTGCGTTTTCTGGTTACAAATTAGAATAAATTCACATTACGGTAGATGGCGCTAATGTTATTTTATTTCATTATTTAAAATTTTTTTAAATCAGATAATCTAATATTATTATTTCTGATAAATCAGAAAGATGGACTGGTTTCTTTTGTAGGTATTTTCGACCCAAAATATAGTGAGCATGAAAGTTAAGCTTTAGAGTCGATAATTTTTCATCGTGTTATTATTATTTCTAGAAAATATCACAACAATGAAAAATAAATTAAAAATAAAAATATCAATTATAAGCTAAAGTAACAATTTATTATAATTGATATTTTTATTTTTAATTTATTATTAATATCTAATAATTTTAATTTTAAAAAATAAATTAGTAAAATAAAATGAGGAACAAAAATTTACTTTACGTCATCTGCAAAAATAAGATTTATAATTAATTTATAATTTAATAATATAATTAAATAATTTAAATAATAATATAATATTATAAAATAATTAAATAATAAAAATAATAAAATAATATAAATAATAATTAATTATAATTAATAACAAATTTTGTCGGTCGACGCAAAGAAAAGACTATGTACAAAAATGGTCGAGTAAATAAACAAAGTTTCCAAACTGGATAAAGTGAAACATTACTGTCATACTTGGGTATTTAATTGAAGATATATTGCCATTAAGTCTTCAATTTTAGGTGTTATTTGTTACATAATTTATGACCATGTGCATTTCAAATTTTAAATCTTTTAAAATTTTAGCTTCACTTCTTATTGTATATGTATACACGTCATGTTTATATATTGCTATGTAATTTTGAATTTTAAAATATTTATTTTATGAGAGCATAAACGGGCCGAATTAAATGCTTTTCAGTCCTCTTAATACTTCTCGTTGAACAGAAATTTTCTACTCAAGAAATAATAATAAATAAATGATTTTTTTTTAATCTTTAAATAGGAAGCTTCCCTCCAGGTCAATACGATTGACGTCTCCGAAGAAAGACACAGTGACTCGGCTACCCTCGATCCTTGGTGCTTTGAAGTGCAAGTCATAAACTAAAAAAATGTGGTCCGTCGAAAAACAATTTATTTAGTTATCACAATTTAATAAAAATTATTCTTTAGTCAATTAAACAAAAAAAAAACCAACTTATAATTTTGATCAAATAACCTTTTGTAAATTTTGTATGTATGTAATTGTTTTTTTTTAAATTTAGTCAAATAAAAATAAACCTTACTCGAGTAAGTCACTGTTTCCAATTGTTTATGGAGATACGCCACTGTTGCGTTGCTAACTGCTACTGCCCATTTCATCCGCATGGTCGTCGGTGTTAAGTTTTATATCTTCATGTCATGTGTATTGTTGGTTATATTAAAGGAAATTTTGTCACTCCACTTGTAAATTAATCCTTGTTGACCATATCACTATTTTAGAAAACCTAAAAAATGCACACACACTTTTCAGAACTAAAATGTTTTTAAGTTATCACAATTAAAATACACTGTAAGTATACAATATCGCAAACGTTTTCACCATACTATCAATCGATTATTAATCCTTGTTGTTTTTGAAAATCAGTTTTCCTTGGTGGTGAGTCAATTCGTCTTTTATTTGTTAGTTTTGTAATCCAAATTAGAAATTTTCACTTCATTTCCGTTTTCTTATCCAGCATTTTTATCTCTTTCCTTCTATCCAAAATCCCATTCTTATCTCACATATAATTTAATTTTCCACCAACCTTCTCTTGGCGGAAAATTCAAATATTCAAACAAATAGTTATTTAATTAACTAATTAAACTCAAATCGAAAGACCAACAATTTTAAATGTGATAAAACTTAAAAAAAATATCACCAACAACAGAGGGTAAATTTAAATACCAACAACAGGTACATTTACTTATAACAAATACCTTTTTAGTAAATCGGTTCACCAACCAACTTTGACCTGCCGTGAAGCTTCGAGAGGACGTCAAACTAGGACGTAATTAAATCTTCACGGAGAGGATTTCGAGTCCTGATCAACAAAAATGTCCCCCCTTTACTTGCTAGCTGGGATAACATAGCAATATATTGGTTTAAAAACAGGAATATGTTGTTATTTTCCAGCAAACGATTGTTTTCTTCTTTTTATTGATTAATTAGTAGGTATAATCGGCAAATAAAAATTTAAAATTGAGAAAGAATATTGCAAACTTACTAAACTGATAATAAAATAAATACTTAGTTACTTTTAGGTAATCATTATAAAATTGATTAGTAGTACAATTATTTAATTACAGAAAGAATGAATATTTTAATAAAATTTTCATAGATGCAAAAACACATTATGCAAGTTGTAGGTAGTTAATTATTTGTTTATCGACTTAGTTTAGTAAATATTTTTCGAACTTATAAATCAAAAATAATAAACCTCCGGTAAGTGCTACGATATTCACAACAATAACGCCAATATATCTTTTACTGACGTTTTCACGCTACTTAAAAAGAATAAGTGCAACTGGTAATATTTTTGAAATAAATAAGAAAGGCTTATCCGTGAACTTATTTATTCTTTCTTAGTAAAAATTTTCAATTGTTTCTTTAAAAGATTGGATTTATAACTTCCATGCTCTGTTTATACGGTATTTAAATATATGCTCAGATGCCATGATAAGATGTCAACTAACTGGAGATGCATTCTACAGAGACAACTACGCAAACGCAGGAGATACACATGAAGCAGCCTTGAAAATTCTGGCTTGCGCTAGCTGAGACACAAGTGGTCCACACTGTGCGAGGCAGCTGCCTTGCGCAGCAGCCGAGCGCGGCAGCCTCGCAGTGTCTGGACCCGCCTTTATAGCATACATAGTAGAGAAGAATGCGGGATGGGAAAAATCCCGTCCTGTCCAGACAAAATATACAGTCCCGCGCGGGACGGATTGCCAATGTAGTCCGTTAAAACCGTTAAAGGATTAAAATAAAACTGAATAAAAAAAAACTACTATAAAAAAAATGCACTAAAAAGTAAAAAATAATTACGTTATTTAGTTACATCAACTAGGTGGCACAGGCGGCCAGTTATTGTTATCTTTGGAGTTAAAATTCGTGCGGGACTTACAGAACGAGGCGGCGTTGCGGGACGGGACGGGACGGGACGGGACGGGACAAGAAAAGTAGTCCCGCATACATATACATACATACATACACAGTGTCTGCATTTTTTGCTGCTATAATTTAATTATAATTGAAACTATGGAATGATTAAACCCTTATAATATATATATTATTTGTGGTAAAAATGTTAAAACTTTTTTTGTTTTATCGGTGACCTTAAGGAATACTGCATCAAAAGATAAGTTGACCACGCTATTTTATTTTTAAATTACTCCAAAACTTCAATTTACCTTGAAATTATTGCAATTTTTATTAGGGTCCGAGAACTTGTGCAATCAAACAATTCCATTAGCATGCTTTGACTTAAGAACTATTATAGTTGGATTTTTTAAAGAACAATTTAAAAATTTATACTAAACCTATGACCGCAAAACATTAATCAATCAAATTGGTTTGAAAATAGAGGTAAACAAAGCGTAAATTTTGATGTGGCTGAAGACAGAATCAGAATCAGACTCAGAAATTCAAATAATACAGTGGACCAGACAAATAATTAAAAGTATTATTTAACTGTTTTTATATTGCTAATTCCGCATTAACTTAATAAACTAAAACGTCTACTACTCTTCAGAGCGTAATATAACAAATCTTTTAGACTCAAAAAAATTCGAAGGCTGAGAGGTAGCAACACCGCCTCCACATTTTTAAAAATTTGTAACTCTTACCAAACATTTTGTTATACTTTGAAATTAGTGTCAAACTTTAGCTAAACCCATTCCACATAACATATATTTTAGAATCAAAAAAATTCGGAGGCTGAGGGGTACTAATGCCGCCTCCAAATTTTAAAAAATTTGTAACTCTTACGAAACATTTTGCTACACTTTGAAATTAGTGTCAAACTTTAGCTAAACCCATACCACGTAACATATATTTTAGAATCAAAAAAATTCGGAGGCTGAAAGGTAACAAAGCCGCCTCCAAATTTTTAAAAATTTGTAACTCTTACCAAAGATTTTGCTACACTTTGAAATTAGTGTCAAACTTTAGCTAAAACCATTCCACATAACATATATTTTAGAATCAAAAAAATTCGGGGGCTGAGGGGTACTAATGCCGCCTCCAAATTTTAAAAAATTTGTAACTTTTACCAAACATTTTGCTACACTTTGAAATTAGTGTCAAACTTTAGCTAAACCCATACCACATAACATATATTTTAGAATCAAAAAAATTCGGAGGCTGAGGGGTACTAATGCCGCCTCCAAATTTTAAAAAATTTGTAACTCTCACCAAACATTTTGCTACACTTTGAAATTAGTGTCAAACTTTAGCTAAACCCATTTCACATAACATATATTTTAGAATCAAAAAAATTCGGAGGCTGAGAGGTAACAAAGCCGCCTTCAAATTTTTAAAAATTTGTAGCTCTTACCAAACATTTTGCTACACTTTGAAATTAGTGTCAAACTTTAGCTAAACCCATTCCACATAACATATATTTTAGAATCAAAAAAATTCGGAGGCTGAGAGGTAACAAAGCCGCATCCAAATTTTTAAAAATTTTTAACTCTTACCAAACATTTTGCTACACTTTGAAATTAGTGTCAAACTTTAGCTAAACCCATTTCACATAACATATATTTTAGAATCAAAAAAATTCGGAGGCTGAGAGGTAACAAAGCCGCCTTCAAATTTTTAAAAATTTGTAGCTCTTACCAAACATTTTGCTACACTTTGAAATTAGTGTCAAACTTTAGCTAAACCCATTCCACATAACATATATTTTAGAATCAAAAAAATTCGGAGGCTGAGAGGTAACAAAGCCGCCTCCAAATTTTTAAAAATTTGTAACTCTTACCAAACATTTTGCTACACTTTGAAATTAGTGTCAAACTTTAGCTAAACCCATTCCACATAACATATATTTTATAATCAAAAAAATTCGGAGGCTGAGAGGTAACAAAGCCGCCTCCAAATTTTTAAAAATTTGTAACTCTTACCAAACATTTTGCTACACTTTGAAATTAGTGTCAAACTTTAGCTAAACCCATTCCACATAACATATATTTTAGAATCAAAAAAATTCGGAGGCTGAAAGGTAACAAAGCCGCCTCCAAATTTTTAAAAATTTGTAACTCTTACCAAACATTTTGCTACACTTTGAAATTAGTGTCAAACTTTAGCTAAAACCATTTCACATAACATATATTTTAGAATCAAAAAAATTCGGAGGCTGAGGGGTACTAATGCCGCCTCCAAATTTTAAAAAATTTGTAACTTTTACCAAACATTTTGCTACACTTTGAAATTAGTGTCAAACTTTAGCTAAACCCATACCACTTAACATAAATTTTAGAATCAAAAAAATTCGGAGGCTGAGGGGTACTAATGCCGCCTCCAAATTTTAAAAAATTTGTAACTCTTACCAAACATTTTGCTACACTTTGAAATTAGTGTCAAACTTTAGCTAAACCCATTCCACATAACATATATTTTAGAATCAAAAAAATTCGGAGGCTGAGGGGTAACAAAGCCGCCTCCAAATTTTTAAAAATTTGTAACTCTTACCAAACATTTTGCTACACTTTGAAATTAGTGTCAAACTTTAGCTAAACCCATTTCACATAACATATATTTTAGAATCAAAAAAATTCGGAGGCTGAAAGGTAACAAAGCCGCCTTCAAATTTTTAAAAATTTGTAGCTCTTACCAAACATTTTGCTACACTTTGAAATTAGTGTCAAACTTTAGCTAAACCCATTCCACATAACATATATTTTAGAATCAAAAAAATTCGGAGGCTGAGAGGTAACAAAGCCGCCTCCAAATTTTTAAAAATTTGTAACTCTTACCAAACATTTTGCTACACTTTGAAATTAGTGTCAAACTTTAGCTAAACCCATTCCACATAACATATATTTTATAATCAAAAAAATTCGGAGGCTGAGAGGTTACAAAGCC
Organism: Cantharis rufa; assembly: GCA_947369205.1. NCBI lineage: Eukaryota > Metazoa > Arthropoda > Insecta > Coleoptera > Cantharidae > Cantharis > Cantharis rufa. Next base: position 29,378,862 of record OX376304.1, read on the forward strand.
GCCTCAAAATTTTTAAAAATTTGTAACTCTTACCAAACATTTTGCTACACTTTGAAATTAGTGTCAAACTTTAGCTAAACCCATTCCACATAACATATATTTTAGAATCAAAAAAATTCGGAGGCTGAAAGGTAACAAAGCCGCCTCCAAATTTTTAAAAATTTGTAACTCTTACCAAACATTTTGCTACACTTTGAAATTATTGTCAAACTTTAGCTAAAACCATTCCACATAACATATATTTTAGAATCAAAAAAATTCGGAGGCTGAGGGGTACTAATGCCGCCTCCAAATTTTAAAAAATTTGTAACTTTTACCAAACATTTTGCTACACTTTGAAATTAGTGTCAAACTTTAGCTAAACCCATACCACATAACATATATTTTAGAATCAAAAAAATTCGGAGGCTGAGGGGTACTAATGCCGCCTCCAAATTTTAAAAAATTTGTAACTCTTACCAAACATTTTGCTACACTTTGAAATTAGTGTCAAACTTTAGCTAAACCCATTCCACATAACATATATTTTAGAATCAAAAAAATTCGGAGGCTGAGGGGTAACAAAGCCGCCTCCAAATTTTTAAAAATTTGTAACTCTTACCAAACATTTTGCTACACTTTGAAATTAGTGTCAAACTTTAGCTAAACCCATTCCACATAACATATATTTTAGAATCAAAAAAATTCGGAGGCTGAAAGGTAACAAAGCCGCCTCCAAATTTTTAAAAATTTGTAACTCTTACCAAACATTTTGCTACACTTTGAAATTAGTGTCAAACTTTAGCTAAAACCATTCCACATAACATATATTTTAGAATCAAAAAAATTCGGAGGCTGAGGGGTACTAATGCCGCCTCCAAATTTTAAAAAATTTGTAACTCTTACCAAACATTTTGCTACACTTTGAAATTAGTGTCAAACTTTAGCTAAACCCATTCCACATAACATATATTTTAGAATCAAAAAAATTCGGAGGCTGAGGGGTAACAAAGCCGCCTCCAAATTTTTAAAAATTTGTAACTCTTACCAAACATTTTGCTACACTTTGAAATTAGTGTCAAACTTTAGCTAAACCCATTCCACATAACATATATTTTATAATCAAAAAAATTCGGAGGCTGACAGGTAACAAAGCCGCCTCCAAATTTTTAAAAATTTGTAACTCTTACCAAACATTTTGCTACACTTTGAAATTAGTGTCAAACTTTAGCTAAACCCATTCCACATAACATATATTTTATAATCAAAAAAATTCGGAGGCTGAGAGGTAACAAAGCCGCCTCCAAATTTTTAAAAATTTGTAACTCTTACCAAACATTTTGCTACACTTTGAAATTAGTGTCAAACTTTAGCTAAACCCATTCCACATAACATATATTTTAGAATCAAAAAAATTCGGAGGCTGAAAGGTAACAAAGCCGCCTCCAAATTTTTAAAAATTTGTAACTCTTACCAAACATTTTGCTACACTTTGAAATTAGTGTCAAACTTTAGCTAAAACCATTCCACATAACATATATTTTAGAATCAAAAAAATTCGGAGGCTGAGGGGTACTAATGCCGCCTCCAAATTTTAAAAAATTTGTAACTTTTACCAAACATTTTGCTACACTTTGAAGTTAGTGTCAAACTTTAGCTAAACCCATACCACATAACATATATTTTAGAATCAAAAAAATTCGGAGGCTGAGGGGTACTAATGCCGCCTCCAAATTTTAAAAAATTTGTAACTCTTACCAAACATTTTGCTACACTTTGAAATTAGTGTCAAACTTTAGCTAAACCCATTCCACATAACATATATTTTATAATCAAAAAAATTCGGAGGCTGAGAGGTAACAAAGCCGCCTTCAAATTTTTAAAAATTTGTAGCTCTTACCAAACATTTTGCTACACTTTGAAATTAGTTTCAAACTTTAGCTAAACCCATTCCACATAACATATATTTTAGAATCAAATAAATTCGGAGGCTGAGAGGTAACAAAGCCGCCTCCAAATTTTTAAAAATTTGTAACTCTTACCAAACATTTTGCTACACTTTGAAATTAGTGTCAAACTTTAGCTAAACCCATTCCACATAACATATATTTTATAATCAAAAAAATTCGGAGGCTGAGAGGTAACAAAGCCGCCTCCAAATTTTTAAAAATTTGTAACTCTTACCAAACATTTTGCTACACTTTGAAATTAGTGTCAAACTTTAGCTAAACCCATTCCACATAACATATATTTTAGAATCAAAAAAATTCGGAGGCTGAAAGGTAACAAAGCCGCCTCCAAATTTTTAAAAATTTGTAACTCTTACCAAACATTTTGCTACACTTTGAAATTAGTGTCAAACTTTAGCTAAACCCATACCACTTAACATAAATTTTAGAATCAAAAAAATTCGGAGGCTGAAGGGTACCAAAGCTGCCTCCGAATTTTAAAAAATTTTTAGCTCTTACCAAACATTTTGTTACACTTTGAAATTAGTGTCAAACGTTAGCTAAGCCATGTAACATATTACAATTACAAATATTGGTAAAACAAAAACTCAAAAACTAAACCGTTCATGTTGAAATTATGAAAAATTAATTTTTTATTGTCAGCAAATCGAACACTTCCGCGAAAGTGTACGGCGATGGATATTCGAAATCAAATGATTGTGGACCATGCAGTTCGAAGTATTTTTGAACCATATCGAATGTGCCGCCTTCTTCTAAACCATAGTATCTGTATATAATTTTTTCGTTCATAATGCCCAGTAGCACAAAACAAACGAATTCCAAATCTGTTACATTTGTATGTTTTATTATATAGCAGCATATAGTAACAGATTTTTCTTTTTCTATAAATGCTACAGAATAGTCCCACCTTAAATGTTTATGTCGATCCGGTATTTCTCTGTAGCGCCTACATTCGATATTGAAAGCTTTGTTTGCATAAATGGATTTTAGAAATTCGGAATAATGTAAAGCAAAGAATTCCAAAGTTATGTTGTCGAGACAAATGAATTTGTTATGTTTGGTAGAATAGTATGGATCGGTATTGTATTGACTACATGTGTGACATTTGAAGATAAAATTTGGGTTTGTCACATTCATGTGTTTAGTTTCAGAAAAGCTACAGTCGTTATTGAGATGGACCCATCTGTAGCATATAGAACATTCAACGTATTTTTCAGTTGTATGTTTTCCACAAGTCAAACATTTATCAAACATATTGCCTGATGAGAGTAACAGAATTTCCTGTATAGTACATCTGAAACCCTCTGGATGAAAATATTCTTTTAAAGACAACGGCATGAATTCTGACATATCTTCAATATTTGATAAAATATACATGTAGTACAATACATATACACCACAATTTTCTACATCTTCCGGGCTTTGATACGGATAATTTAAAATTTTTCCGATATTCCATTTTCGAACATTAAGTTTGGATGTTTTATTCATTCTATCTCTAACTTCAAAATACCGTTTCTTAATTTTTGAAAATATAGCCTCTTGCAAATTGCAATCCTTATAAGGATTTAAAATAAAAATAAGGCATTGTGTAACATCCAGAATGATTAAAATCCAGTGATTTCCGTTAACCAAATGTGGCATCACAATAAATTTAATATTTTCTAACGGGTGTGTGTAGGGTTTAAGCTTATTAAGCGATCCAGTTTCTGCGTTAAACATTATTTCCACAGAAACAGTGTCAATGTAATAAATGGAAGGAATATTTTTAAATATAGCGAAAGCTGTAGCATCTATGGAATAATCTGTCAGCCATTTTTGATTTCCGGAAAGAATTTTTGTTACTTTGTTATATTTTGAAAAAATGCTCGAGAAGTCCACTGTGGTTAGTTCAATTGTATGTAAATTGTATGTATATGTACCAATTTTAAAAGATCCTCTTGTAGCTGATTCCATATAAAAATTATTATTAAATATCAAACCATTCAATAAAGCTTTTGCATTAGGCTTTTCTTCTGTCGTGTCCACCTTTTCCTGAATGTTTACATCGGATTGATCATCAACATCATCATTATTAATTTTTTCTTCTTCTGCTTCCAAACCACCTAAAGCTTCAGGATTTTCTTCTAAATCTAAGGTTTTAACGTCAGCGTCTTTTGCATCTGTAGATATTGTCGTGTTCTAAAATCATTTTTTTATTTAAAAATATTATTATATTGCATTGAAATTTTTATTTTGATTGTTTTTTTTTAATTTGAATTTAGTTTTATAAAAATTTTATGCATTGTAAATATTTATTCAGGCCTATTATGTATCACAAACGTTATTATAGCAGTGACAGTTATGAAATAAAGAATTGATGAACCGCGTTTAGATCCGAAAATAGAAATATTACTTTCTCTTTCTGACACATGTTAGCTATAATAATGTTTCTCGCTTTACGCTATTTTGAAACTTTATTATAACATAAAGGTTGACCGTTATTATTAAAGGTTGTGATACATAATAGACCTGATTGAATATATTATTGGCGCAAAAAAATGTTATGTTAGTATGAAATTTTGTTGTAACTTCGCTTTTTGCCGGCCGCGTTGGCGGACCGATAGATTAGATCACTGAAAGTAAAGTTGGCATTTTGAAGAAATAAATTAAGATCGTCGAAAATTAAAATTGGAAATATCTTTTAATTTTGAGAGACTAGGGTCATCTCAATATATTACAAGTATTATTTTTACCGCTATTGCTTACCTCTTTTAATATTTCTTTCTCATCTACCTTCTTATGTGTCATCTTGTCGGCTTTCAGTTTTTTAATATTATGTTGGTCAAAATAACATTTCCTTTTTTTTGTTTTCTTCCAAACTTCTTCATATCTTGGATTATCAATTTCTTTTTGGTTCGTCTTGTTCTTTCGGGATATTTGTATTCTTTTTGGTACCAGCCCAATTTCCAAATTAATGCTTTTTAGCTCATTAGTAATTCTATCATGTGTTTTTTCAACGAATCGACTAACTTTTAAATTTCTCTGATTTAGTAAAACTTCTGTTTTTAATGTTTTAAACCAAGATTCCACGTTTGCATTACTAAAACGCCCCACATCTAGAATATCAGTCCATAGAGGAACAAACGGCATGAGACGCTTCAATAAATACGAACAAAATATTTCAGATCTGAACGGATTACTTAGCTCTTCGGAGTCGTTGTCATTGTTACTGTCATTAAAATTCCGATTTAATGCATTGTCATAAATCTTATAGAAAAATATAAAAAATGGAGAATCTATATACTGCCCTCTTACAGTTTCGTCGTCATTATTTTCTGCGAAGTAATCGGAGAATTCATTTTTCAATTGTAAAAAGTGCTCTCAATTTTCATAGGAATTAGATGATAGTTCATTTAATGTAGCTTTTACATTCGAGTCATATGCCGTACTAAGCAAAACTATTACAATGTTTTCAAATTGAAAAGCGAGTTCTTCTAGCTTTGTGCACTGAACAAGAACAGCGACACAATCAACAATTTCATTTTTGATATGTGAAGTTTTTATTGTACGTGACAATTTTGTGCAAATCATTTTAATGAAATGAGCACAGCAAAACTTAATCATGATGGAAGATTCAAATCTGGAATCATTAGCAAAGTCTGTAACAAATTTAAAGCACACTTTTAAATATACAAAAAGAGACATGTCATTAAATGCCTGGCATACAGATGTCATCAATGCAAAACTCCAATCGGTTACGATAACATTAAAAACTGGCCAGCTTTTATTGCAGTTAATGCTTATGAAATGTTTAAAATTGATCAGAAAAGTGGTGATAGTTGCGGAATCATGTTTAGAACTAATCAGTTCTGCTATTGGAACAATTCTTCCTCCTTTATTGATAACTAAGGCATAGTGAAGAAGCCTATGCCCTCGTTCAAATTGTGTCGGTCTCACGACAGAACCCGTTGCATCTAAAAACGCATTAATCCTTTCCCCCTACCTATCAAAGTTTTAACTTGCAAAACTGAAAACAAATATACTAATGTTCTTCCAGCTGGAAACTGAATGTATCTTTCATTTTCAGGTTGTTTGACAGACCTCAAGAGTAAATCGATCATGGCATCTTTATTTTCATCTTCTTCTGATAAAGCTTCAGATCGTACTTTTTGGTATACTGGTAAGGATCTAAGACTCTGCCAGTTTCCATCAAGTGCGAGTTCTTCTTTCATTTTTCCAATATCTTCAAATCTAATAATGTTGGGTAACGAGTTTATTAATTTTTTCTTTACTTCCAATCTTTCACTCCCTTTTATCCAATACGCAAACTGTTCCAAATGGAGAACTTCCTTAGGTCCTTTGTAATGTAAAGAAACTTCCAATTCGTCGCTTTTAATTTGGCAAATGAATTTATATTTCCTACATTTCAATTGTTTACATTCTGCATACTCAACCAATATGAGGTTTTTGTGGAATTTTGATTTAGTTCTATGTCCTTTGAAGGCAATAACGCAACTGATATTTTTCGATTGTAAGGTATTTTTAAATACAGTATGTCTTACTTCTGAGTTCAGTACAATATCGATATGGTTTTCAAAACGGCTTACATTAAATTGAATCAACAACGAAAATTTGCCTTCCCAAACAGTAGCGCTATTTTCAATTTCTTTGTTTGTAACGTTCGCATTTCGATCTTCATATGCATCGCCATCTTCATAATGATCATCATCTTCATATACATCGTTATTTTCATCTTCACTCGTATATTCACATTTGTTTTTATCCATCTTTATATCATTATTTGCGATGTCGTCAGCTACATCTTTAAGATCACCTTTATCTTCGTAGTTATTTTTATAATTTGTATTGACAATCAGGATTTCATTGAAATTTGTGACAGTCGAAAAGAAGCCATTAGATGTTAACTCTTAAACAGCTATTGGAATTAAAGTAGATTGGTAGTCATAATGATACTTATATCAAAAGTGTAACAAAATGTTTGGTAAGAGTTACAAATTTTTTAAAATTTGGAGGCGGCTTTGTTACCTCTCAGCCTCCGAATTTTTATGATTCTAAAATATATGTTATGTGGAATGGGTTTAGCTAAAGTTTGACACTAATTTCAAAGTGTAGCAAAATATTTGGTAAAAGTTACAAATTTTTTAAAATTTGGAGGCGGCATTAGTACCCCTCAGCCTCCGAATGTTTTTGATTCTAAAATATATGTTATGTGGTATGGGTTTAGCTAAAGTTTGACACTAATTTCAAAGTGTAGCAAAATGTTTGGTAAGAGTTACAAATTTTTAAAAATTTGGAGGCGGCATTAGTACCCCTCAGCCTCCGAATTTTTTTGATTCTAAAATATATGTTATGTGGTAAGGGTTTAGCTAAAGTTTGACACTAATTTCAAAGTGTAGCAAAATGTTTGGTAAGAGTTACAAATTTTTAAAAATTTGGAGGCGGCTTTGTTACCTCTCAGCCTCCGAATTTTTTTGATTATAAAATATATGTTATGTGGAATGGGTTTACCTAAAGTTTGACACTAATTTCAAAGTGTAGCAAAATGTTTGGTAAAAGTTACAAATTTTTTAAAATTTGGAGGCGGCATTAGTACCCCTCAGCCTCCGAATGTTTTTGATTCTAAAATATATGTTATGTGGTATGGGTTTAGCTAAAGTTTGACACTAATTTCAAAGTGTAGCAAAATGTTTGGTAAGAGTTACAAATTTTTAAAAATTTGGAGGCGGCATTAGTACCCCTCAGCCTCCGAATTTTTTTGATTCTAAAATATATGTTATGTGGTATGGGTTTAGCTAAAGTTTGACACTAATTTCAAAGTGTAGCAAAATGTTTGGTAAGAGTTACAAATTTTTAAAAATTTGGAGGCGGCTTTGTTACCTCTCAGCCTCCGAATTTTTTTGATTATAAAATATATGTTATGTGGAATGGGTTTACCTAAAGTTTGACACTAATTTCAAAGTGTAGCAAAATGTTTGGTAAAAGTTACAAATTTTTTAAAATTTGGAGGCGGCATTAGTACCCCTCAGCCTCCGAATTTTTTTTGATTCTAAAATATATGTTATGTGGTATGGGTTTAGCTAAAGTTTGACACTAATTTCAAAGTGTAGCAAAATGTTTGGTAAGAGTTACAAATTTTTAAAAATTTGGAGGCGGCATTAGTACCCCTCAGCCTCCGAATTTTTTTGATTCTAAAATATATGTTATGCGGTATGGGTTTAGCTAAAGTTTGACACTAATTTCAAAGTGTAGCAAAATGTTTGGTAAGAGTTACAAATTTTTAAAAATTTGGAGGCGGCTTTGTTACCTCTCAGCTTCCGAATTTTTATGATTCTAAAATATATGTTATGTGGAATGGGTTTAGCTAAAGTTTGACACTAATTTCAAAGTGTAGCAAAATGTTTGGTAAAAGTTACAAATTTTTTAAAATTTGGAGGCGGCATTAGTACCCCTCAGCCTCCGAATTTTTTTGATTCTAAAATATATGTTATGTGGTATGGGTTTAGCTAAAGTTTGACACTAATTTCAAAGTGTAGCAAAATGTTTGGTAAGAGTTACAAATTTTTTAAAATTTGGAGGCGGCATTAGTACCCCTCAGCCTCCGAATTTTTTTGATTCTAAAATATATGTTATGTGGTATGGGTTTAGCTAAAGTTTGACACTAATTTCAAAGTGTAGCAAAATGTTTGGTAAGAGTTACAAATTTTTAAAAGTTTGGAGGCGGCTTTGTTACCTCTCAGCCTCCGAATTTTTATGATTCTAAAATATATGTTATGTGGAATGGGTTTAGCTAAAGTTTGACACTAATTTCAAAGTGTAGCAAAATGTTTGGTAAGAGTTACAAATTTTTAAAAGTTTGGAGGCGGCTTTGTTACCTCTCAGCCTCCGAATTTTTATGATTCTAAAATATATGTTATGTGGAATGGTTTTAGCTAAAGTTTGACACTAATTTCAAAGTGTAGCAAAATGTTTGGTAAGAGTTACAAATTTTTTAAAATTTGGAGGCGGCTTTGTTACCTCTCAGCCTCCGAATTTATTTGATTCTAAAATATATGTTATGTGGTATGGGTTTAGCTAAAATTTGACACTAATTTCAAAGTGTAACAAAATGTTTGGTAAGAGTTACAAATTTTTAAAAATTTGGAGGCGGCATTAGTACCCCTCAGCCTCCGAATTTTTTTGATTCTAAAATATATGTTATGTGGAATGGGTTTAGCTAAAGTTTGACAGTATTTTCAAAGTGTAGCAAAATGTTTGGTAAGAGTTACAAATTTTTTTCAATTTGGAGGCGGCATTAGTACCCCTCAGCCTCCGAATTTTTTTGATTCTAAAATATATGTTATGTGGAATGGGTTTAGCTAAAGTTTGACACTAATTTCAAAGTGTAGCAAAATGTTTGGTAAGAGTTACAAATTTTTTAAAATTTGGAGGCGGCATTAGTACCTCTCAGCCTCCGAATTTTTTTGATTCTAAAATATATGTTATGTGGAATGGGTTTAGCTAAAGTTTGACACTAATTTCAAAGTGTAGCAAAATGTTTGGTAAGAGTTACAAATTTTTTTAAATTTGGAGGCGGCATTAGTACCCCTCAGCCTCCGAATTTGTTTGATTCTAAAATATATGTTATGTGGTATGGGTTTAGCTAAAGTTTGACACTAATTTCAAAGTGTAGCAAAATGTTTGGTAAGAGTTACAAATTTTTAAAAATTTGGAGGCGGCTTTGTTACCTCTCAGCCTCCGAATTTTTTTGATTATAAAATATATGTTATGTGGAATGGGTTTACCTAAAGTTTGACACTAATTTCAAAGTGTAGCAAAATGTTTGGTAAAAGTTACAAATTTTTTAAAATTTGGAGGCGGCATTAGTACCCCTCAGCCTCCGAATTTTTTTGATTCTAAAATATATGTTATGTGGTATGGGTTTAGCTAAAGTTTGACACTAATTTCAAAGTGTAGCAAAATGTTTGGTAAGAGTTACAAATTTTTAAAAATTTGGAGGCGGCATTAGTACCCCTCAGCCTCCGAATTTTTTTGATTCTAAAATATATGTTATGCGGTATGGGTTTAGCTAAAGTTTGACACTAATTTCAAAGTGTAGCAAAATGTTTGGTAAGAGTTACAAATTTTTAAAAATTTGGAGGCGGCTTTGTTACCTCTCAGCTTCCGAATTTTTATGATTCTAAAATATATGTTATGTGGAATGGGTTTAGCTAAAGTTTGACACTAATTTCAAAGTGTAGCAAAATGTTTGGTAAAAGTTACAAATTTTTTAAAATTTGGAGGCGGCATTAGTACCCCTCAGCCTCCGAATTTTTTTGATTCTAAAATATATGTTATGTGGTATGGGTTTAGCTAAAGTTTGACACTAATTTCAAAGTGTAGCAAAATGTTTGGTAAGAGTTACAAATTTTTAAAAATTTGGAGGCGGCTTTGTTACCTCTCAGCCTCCGAATTTTTATGATTCTAAAATATATGTTATGTGGAATGGGTTTAGCTAAAGTTTGACACTAATTTCAAAGTGTAGCAAAATGTTTGGTAAAAGTTACAAATTTTTTAAAATTTGGAGGCGGCATTAGTACCCCTCAGCCTCCGAATTTTTTTGATTCTAAAATATATGTTATGTGGTATGGGTTTAGCTAAAGTTTGACACTAATTTCAAAGTGTAGCAAAATGTTTGGTAAGAGTTACAAATTTTTAAAAATTTGGAGGCGGCTTTGTTACCTCTCAGCCTCCGAATTTTTATGATTCTAAAATATATGTTATGTGGAATGGGTTTAGCTAAAGTTTGACACTAATTTCAAAGTGTAGCAAAATGTTTGGTAAAAGTTACAAATTTTTTAAAATTTGGAGGCGGCATTAGTACCCCTCAGCCTCCGAATTTTTTTGATTCTAAAATATATGTTATGTGGTATGGATTTAGCTAAAGTTTGACACTTATTTCAAAGTGTAGCAAAATGTTTGGTAAGAGTTACAAATTTTTAAAAATTTGGAGGCGGCTTTGTTACCCCTCAGCCTCCGAATTTTTTTGATTCTAAAATATATGTTATGTGGAATGGGTTTAGCTAAAGTTTGACACTAATTTCAAAGTGTAGCAAAATGTTTGGTAAGAGTTACAAATTTTTTAAAATTTGGAGGCGGCATTAGTACCCCTCAGCCTCCGAATTTTTTTGATTCTAAAATTTATGTTAAGTGGTATGGGCTTAGCTAAAGTTTGACACTAATTTCAAAGTGTAGCAAAATGTTTGGTAAAAGTTACAAATTTTTTAAAATTTGGAGGCGGCATTAGTACCCCTCAGCCTCCGAATTTTTTTGATTCTAAAATATATGTTATGTGGTATGGGTTTAGCTAAAGTTTGACACTAATTTCAAAGTGTAGCAAAATGTTTGGTAAGAGTTACAAATTTTTAAAAATTTGGAGGCGGCATTAGTACCCCTCAGCCTCCGAATGTTTTTGATTCTAAAATATATGTTATGTGGTATGGGTTTAGCTAAAGTTTGACACTAATTTCAAAGTGTAGCAAAATGTTTGGTAAGAGTTACAAATTTTTTAAAATTTGGAGGCGGCATTAGTACCCCTCAGCCTCTGAATTTTTTTGATTCTAAAATATATGTTATGTGGTATGGGTTTAGCTAAAGTTTGACACTAATTTCAAAGTGTAGCAAAATGTTTGGTAAGAGTTACAAATTTTTAAAAGTTTGAAGGCGGCTTTGTTACCTCTCAGCCTCCGAATTTTTATGATTCTAAAATATATGTTATGTGGAATGGGTTTAGCTAAAGTTTGACACTAATTTCAAAGTGTAGCAAAATGTTTGGTAAAAGTTACAAATTTTTTAAAATTTGGAGGCGGCATTAGTACCCCTCAGCCTCCGAATTTTTTTAATTCTAAAATATATGTTATGTGGTATGGGTTTAGCTAAAGTTTGACACTAATTTCAAAGTGTAGCAAAATGTTTGGTAAGAGTTACAAATTTTTTAAAATTTGGAGGCGGCATTAGTACCCCTCAGCCTCCGAATTTTTTTGATTCTAAAATATATGTTATGTGGTATGGGTTTAGCTAAAGTTTGACACTAATTTCAAAGTGTAGCAAAATGTTTGGTAAGAGTTACAAATTTTTTAAAATTTGTATGCGGCATTAGTACCCCTCAGCCTCCGAATTTTTTTGATTCTAAAATATATGTTATGTGGAATGGTTTTAGCTAAAGTTTGACACTAATTTCAAAGTGTAGCAAAATGTTTGGTAAGAGTTACAAATTTTTTAAAATTTGGAGGCGGCTTTGTTACCTCTCAGCCTCCGAATTTATTTGATTCTAAAATATATGTTATGTGGTATGGGTTTAGCTAAGATTTGACACTAATTTCAAAGTGTAACAAAATGTTTGGTAAGAGTTACAAATTTTTAAAAATTTGGAGGCGGCATTAGTACCCCTCAGCCTCCGAATTTTTTTGATTCTAAAATATATGTTATGTGGAATGGGTTTAGCTAAAGTTTGACAGTAATTTCAAAGTGTAGCAAAATGTTTGGTAAGAGTTACAAATTTTTTTAAATTTGGAGGCGGCATTAGTACCCCTCAGCCTCCGAATTTTTTTGATTCTAAAATATATGTTATGTGGAATGGGTTTAGCTAAAGTTTGACACTAATTTCAAAGTGTAGCAAAATGTTTGGTAAGAGTTACAAATTTTTTAAAATTTGGAGGCGGCATTAGTACCTCTCAGCCTCCGAATTTTTTTGATTCTAAAATATATGTTATGTGGAATGGGTTTAGCTAAAGTTTGACACTAATTTCAAAGTGTAGCAAAATGTTTGGTAAGAGTTACAAATTTTTTTAAATTTGGAGGCGGCATTAGTACCCCTCAGCCTCCGAATTTTTTTGATGCTAAAATATATGTTATGTGGTATGGGTTTAGCTAAAATTTGACAGTTATTTCAAAGTGTAACAAAATGTTTTGCAAGAGTTACAAATTTTTTAAAATGTTGAGGCGGTGTTGCTACTTCTCAGCCTTCCAATTTTTTTGATTCTAAAATATTTGTTATATTACGCTCTGAAGAGTAGTAGACGTTTTAGTTTATTAAGTTAATGCGGAATTAGCAATATAAAAACAGTTAAAAATTATTTTTAATTATTTGTCTGGTCCACTGTATTATTTGAATTTCTGAGTCTGATTCTGATTCTGTCTTCAGCCACATAAATTTTGCTATAAAAAAACGTACTATAGTATAAAACTGTCTAATTCTAAACCAATTTAATTGGTTACTTATTTCAATTTCATCCATCGGTTTAGTATAAATTTTAATAATTATTTTAAATTAAATTCTTTAAAAAATCTAACTATAGTACGTTTGTGCAAATTTTTATATTCAATAATAGTGTCTTTTAAAACTATTTTTTATGAATGGCGAAGAAAAAAAGAATTAACCGCGCCGAAGTGCGTATTTGTCCGAAGTAAAGCCCGGTGTTACCAAGACCTTTAAATAGTGGGGACAATGTGATTAACTCAACCCCAGACAGCTGAGGACATGCCAGGTATCCAGGTAACAGAAAAGGCGCGTCTCAAACTTGTTGAATTACTTTTTCATTCTTATAACTTCGCGTACAAAAGTGTAATAGTGATTTTTGTGCTCGAAAACTAACATAAAATAGTGAAAATTTAACAGTAGTTTTATATGGGAATTATTGCGTGATAGCGAAGGTAAAACATCAATAGATATATTTTTTATATAATATAATAATAATATTGAATTAATTATTGTTTATTTTTGCTACTTGATCAATTTATAAGCCTTAAAAATTAAGTCATTAATAACCATGAGTTAAACATGAGTAATTTTTTATTGCTATTTTACTATATTATTTAAATTGGTTGCATAATAGTAATAAATAAATGTTGTACTTTTAACCATGGGCTCATAATATAGGCATCCAAATATTAAAAGAAAGTTTAATTCAAGCATTTTAAAACTTCTTATCTTTTGGGGGTGCTTTGATATATATATAAATCTATATTTTCTTACAAATAATATGCAATTATTCAGTTTATATCATAGTAGTATCAGTAAAAAACCTAACGGTTTGAAATTTAAATATTTTTAAATAGTCTTTTAGGTATTCCAGTACAGAATAATGGTTAAAATTAGAATTAAAAAATCGTAGTGCAGATTGAAATCATTTAACAAATCAGATATTAATTTCTAAATAAAAAAATTGCAATAGGACAACGGTATAGTCAGGGTCAATAATTTAGAATTATTTGTTACCTCGGTGGTTATTTAAAATTTATTTATGGATTAAATAGTATATTACTGACCGAAACCCGAAGTTTAGTCTTTACTTGGCGCACAGCTATAATATTGAAAAACGAGCTCTTGGGAGCTGTACGCCCAATAACGAAACTTTTTTCGAGTAGATGGGTAAATATACTATCCGATACATACTCGTATACATATATGTATACTGACTCGTATAAAGACTTAAATTAATCTAAAAGAAGCTATTTCATAATTTTTATTGGAAAACCAGCAGAAATAGTATAAGACTGCTAAAATTTTAACAAAATACACTTCGACCGGAGCAATCTTGATAAGGAAAGGACTTGTACTGTGGGTCACGGATTCAAAAACCCTTTTGGGGTGGAAAAGTACTTCGTAATAAGAAACCTAGGACAAGCGTCAACGCGCAACTCTCGAAAACAAAAAAAATTAAAATTAAAATTTTAAATATTTTCGTCATAACCTGATCAGTTGTATTGATTTGCAAGTAGCAGTACAACTACCATCGCAGGTAGCTTTCCAGCTTCAAATCCTCACAGAGTCCAATTTTTAAAAATTAATTTGCAATTTTTTGTTTACTTTATTTTGCTACCCGTTGTAATCTATCAACAGTTATGTCAATTTATGTATAATATATAATAATATATTAAAAATAAAATAATAATATATAATAATAAATATAATTATAAATAATAATAAATATAATTATAAAAATTAAAAAAAAAAGTAAAAAAAATTAAAAAACCATCGCGGTTACTTGTAAACCAATGCAACCAAGCAGGTTATGACTAAATTACTTAAAATTTTAATTTTCAATTATTTTGTTTTCGAGAGTTGCGCGCTGCCGCTTGGCTTAGAGTTTCTTATTACGAAGTACTTGTCCACCCCAAAAGGATTTTTGAATCTGTGACCCACAGTACAAGTCCTCTCCTTGTGAGAGGTATGGCCGCTTGTGTGCAAAAAAGTTAATTTTTGACTCTTTTAAATTAGTGTTACTAATTTTTATCTTAATTTACCTTTATTTAAGGTTGATTTCTTCAGCCACTGTAAGCATGTGTTTAAGATAGGGACAAGCGTTAAATATTTTAAAATGCGTACGTATGAAGGGATCTAATTTCCTCGAATTAAGATATTACGCAATCTTACATTGTGAGATATATATTTTATATATATATATATTGATTCATTGGCCGTTACCAGACCCGCTACGTTAAACAGGCAACCTCAGACCCACCAGAATTACTTAGTTGAGGGGAGTATACATTATGAAATATGAAATAAATCGCATATAACTCCATGAGCAACTGTTGAGGGGAAATAAGTTTTAAAAAATTATTTTTTACTATATTGGATTGTCGTTAACAATCCCGATACATCGTACCGTCACTTCAGACCCGGTGTATAAAATTTTACATAATGAATCAACGTTGTCAATCCTAACGACGTTGCCAATTCTAAGGGATTGACTAAGTTAAATTAACATCACCACATTTAATAATATCTAATATATTAAAGTTATTTTTAGCACTTAGCATTTTGCAACGTCAAGCATTAAGGACGTATGTTATATTTCTTATCTAAAAATAGCTATGAATAAAAACATTACAAATTTTATTAATTGAACTTGAAAATTGTATTTACTTTCTTTATTGAAATAAGTCATCATCTGAAACAGATTAAAAGTCGGTTTTTATTTTAATTACAAGAAAAATGATAATACGCGTAGAAAATTGAACAATCACTGATAACGATAAAAAATTAAAGTACGTTTTCACAAATCTTGGTTTGACAGATTTGTAACTGCATCAGCAGTGCTAGCTCTAGGAGGGTTTACCCAGACTTTCGTCCAGAGCGGCTAATCAAAAGGGCGGAATTTTGGCTATTAATGTGACAAATGTAATATAAGTTAAATACTCAATTAATCGAAATTTATAATGTTTTCTTTCAAAAATCACCATGCAATTAATATTTTGCCTAACAGCCAAATAATTATTTGTAACATGACGGAAGTTTGTCTTCTTGTCTGAGGCGACGTAAAAGCTAGAGTGTTACTTGCCCCGAACTCTAGTAGTGAACTGCTAAAAATTTTTAAGAATTAATTTAAAACCGTTTTCAAAGAACCGTATAAGTCTAGATTGCAAATACATAAAATTATTTGATATGTTTACGGTTTTTAACTTAAAGCATAAAAAAAATACTTTAAGTCAGTTTTAAAGTAAAAATCGATTTGCTGGCTCAATAATTAAACGCAAATAAACGCCACTAGCTCCGAACTAGTGGCGTTGAAGTAATTATGGTCTTTACTGGTCTGTCTTTACTAAAGTTAATGTTTATCTATTTTTATTTTACTACACGATTAGGGTTATGTGAATTTTAAATGTAAAAAATATTACGACCGTAATTTAATAATTAAAATTTCAAAATTATATTAAGAACTATAAATTCGTACCAGAGCACTAAAATTCGTTAATTCTTTGAATTGTTAATAAAAAAAATAATTATTTACTGGATATTATAATCTTTGAAAGATTGCAAAGAATCATCATACTTAGTGCAATTGTACACTCCCGCCTACATCCCATAAAAGGCGCGTAATATTTATAGTGCAGCATGTCTGTTTCTTATAAAATAAAAATATAAACGGCTTTGATAATGATAATAGTAGAGTGCTTTCTTGCAATTATTTTGACTTCTGTGGGCACCTCAGGGTTAAAGGCTGAAACTTTCAAAAATGAAGGGTTAGATGACATATATTCATAATCCGGAGGTAGTCAAAATTTAGAACACGCAAAAGGTCGCTTATGGAGAATCAAATCTTGAACTGCAATTATCTCGGTTCGAACTTCGCAAAAATTTAATATAATTTTACATTTTTTATTTATATACTATTCTATTTGCCAAACGAAAGCCTTAATCAAAATTTTTTACCCTTGAAAATAGTTGAGCGTACACTTGAAGAAGGGATAGGTTTAAAAATCATAATTTTTGGTTTAATATTAAACACGATATTAAATAATTAGTAACATCTTAAAGTTTGAAATTTTACAGCGCTCGCTGCTTTCATTGCGTGACCAGGGCGTCCCCACCATAAAATCTATTGTACATGTCTCTTTCCCACTTGTTTAAACCTAGCGCTTAGCGGTTCTAACTTTAAGCACAGCGAAATAAAAAATATATAAAGAATTAAAACTGTTATCTCTTTTTTTTAAATAGCGCCCTTTTGCGCGTTCTAAATTTTGACTACCTCCAGATTATGAATATATGTCATCTAACCCTTCATTTTTCACAGAAATCATTTTAAAGCGTTTTATTGCGGTTCGAGCACTCTACTATAATGCAGTTTTCAATAATTGAGGAGCATTCGTGCAAAAGCCGATAAATCCATTTTTAACTGAAAATGAGTTATATATCAATTAGTACTAATTCAATACCCCTCTACACATTTAAGAAGTCAGATTTGGGAAAAAATCGATATTTACCATGTAAAATCTCGTCCAAACTTAAGAATTTATTCAAAATCCGAAAAATTCGCAACATCTACTATGTGATTGTCTTGAAGAGAAAACTGTTATCCAAATTTAAATTTTTAATATTAAAAGTTTTCTTTGTTTTAAATATTTAATGGTACTGATTGTATTACCGAAATGAATTAATTACATTACAAATATCTAAGTTTTAAGCAAAAACCGATAAATCCAAACTATTTTATTTTTTTTCTATTGTTTGAGAGTTTCAATTTTATCAAAACGTTAGAATTAGGTCGTGTGACCTTATGCATTGTTTAAAAAAAAACATTTCAAAATATTGAGGCCATACGTTTTTGTCAATTTGCGACATAATTTAAAAAGTGGATTTATCGGGTTTTGCACCAATGCTCCTCACTTACTTAAAAAAATTATTTTTATTTTTCAGTTTTTAAAACTTTAAAAAATTTATGAACGAATAAAAACTACTCATTAAAAAATATTTTTAAGTAAGCGGTAAGTTCGAGACGAATTGACAAAACTGCAAACTTGATTTATATTTTAAAATATTTGTGGAAATATTTAGTGTCATCTGTAGAGCACGCTCTAGGGGGCGGAAAAACCGGAAATTTGTCCGAAGCGGAAAATCAAAAAGGCGGAATTTTAGCTGTTAATGTGACAAAATATTGATAAAGTTAAATACCCACTACCCAATTAATCAAAATTTATAAATTTTGACGAAAATCACCATGCAATGTACAATTAAGTATTTACTGTTCTTGCCTAACAGCTAAAAAAATATTTGAAATAGAGCAATATAAGACAATTTGCCCAACACAGATCTATACAACATTTTAGAATTATCACGAATTTCAAAACTGAGAGTTTATTTTAAAAAGGCGATAAAAATAATTATGCATTATTTAATTAATTAGCAAAATTGATAACATCGTGTTATATTATTAATTATTATTAATATCATTAATGATTGTAATTACTCACGCTAATAATTCCGTACTATTTTGAGTTTATAATTTTATTATGCTCCAAGCAACACGCCTTTGGAAAGGTTACTGACTAATTCCGGGCTTCACAAAGTCGATTCTATGTGACTTTGTCAATTATAAACATTTATTTTTAACTAGAGAAAACTCCGTTCCGATAATTCCAATAGTTTCCCTGAAAAAAAATCTCGAAAATTACCTTTCTTTTTGCATTTCCAGGTATATATACCCCCTTAAGTCACCGAAAGTTTAATTTTAAAGTTTATTTCACCATTATTTTGTCAAATTTAGTTTTGCGAGTTTAATTTCTATGAGTTAGTATTTTTATGTAAGGTAATAATTTGTAATTTTGTTCATTATGGTATGTATTATTAAATAAATTACATAATCCTTAAGTGTTTATTATTTTCTCAAGATTAAATCTTCAGGGCGATTGTAGACTAAACTGATGATAGAAGGGTGGTACACTGGCATAATGTACTGCATAGATTGCACCGGGTTCACTTAGGAGTCATTTATATAGACTGCACCGGAAGTTAGTAGGTAATCTTAATATTTGAGTAGTGACCGACCGATTATCTCATTTGAGGATTAAGGTACTTAATAAATTTAAATAGATCATTTCCATTCTCCACCCCAAGATGGCTACCGATCAGCTGTTTGGTGGTCAGAAATTTCATAACATTAAATTTATTTTATTATTTGGAAGAATAATCTACTTTAGTTGCCCCACTTATTATAAAACAATCACCATCGTATCACAAAGGCTAAAAATAAAAAAAACCTTCCCATAATTCGTTAAGTAATAAAATCTATTTTTGGGCTTTTAAAATTTAGGAAGCTCCGAATAACTTACTACATAGAAGTTGCAAATTTTGCAGACATTTTCATAATGCTAATTTTAATAAATGTAATTAACGAGAGAATTTATTCTGTACAAAGAACCCGTGAAAACTAATTTTTTGAAATTTTAGTTTAAACAATTTTTTTGCGCTAAGTATTTTGCGTATTATCCTACTTTTTCTATTGCGAACAGTCGACTTCACTCAATGTCATTTTGCTGTGTTACCAATATTCTTATATCTTCCCGCGTTTTTTTCGTAAAGTACTTTATAGTATGAAATTCAAAGAAATTTTAAGAAATAACATGTAATGAAGAGTCGTTTGGTTAGAAGTACTGGTTAACTAGTATTTAAAATTACAAAAAAATTGTTTTATTCAAATTTGTTGTAATTAATTGTAAATGAGCTACATTAATCAATAAAACTTGAAAATAGTAATTTATTATATTAGTAGATAAAATACAAAAGACAAAATAAATTAAATTTACGGAAAAGATAAAATTTACAAAATCGATGAGTATAATATGTATAAATAAAATAGCAATACTACATTCAGCTATTTTTTGCTTTGCGATGACTGTTTAGTTACAATTACCAAGGTCTAAATAATAGATTACCGCCGAAGCGATGTTGTAAAATGTAGGGACCGATAACGTCGAAAAGGTGTATCACGTCTCACGTCGTTGTATTTTTTATATACCGTTCTTTCGACGCGCTCTCTGGGAGCAAAATGATGAACTGAATTAATATATAATTGCATGTTGAACCGTCGTTCCCAGACCCAGCTCAAAATGAGCCAGGGAGCTCCTGAACGCATAGGGAACCCAAAAAGCATCATAAACGCTACCAGACCCACGACCGGGTCTGACAACGTCTCTTTTGGCTTGGGAACGTCGGTTGTATATGGCATTTCGGGTCTGTATAAGCGGTTGAACAAAGCTATATATATATATTTTATATATATCAGAAATTCTGTGGTCGGTACTTAAAAGGTCATAAGTCAATTTTTGACGTTTTCAGAAGAACAGATTAGCGGTCATTCCTTATACTGATCAGTTTTCATTGCGGAGCGCGGCGGCCCGACCTGTTGTCACTGGCGGATATTACTTATAAATTTAGTTTCGGGCGGAGACGTTCCAGCACCCGAAATTTAAATTTTGTCTAAAAATGTCCAAGATTGGTACGAGGGAGGTGGCGAACCCCTTTATAAAG
The DNA here is from genome assembly GCA_947369205.1 of Cantharis rufa. Lineage (NCBI taxonomy): Eukaryota > Metazoa > Arthropoda > Insecta > Coleoptera > Cantharidae > Cantharis > Cantharis rufa. The sequence goes on from OX376304.1 coordinate 29,399,601, forward strand.
ATGACGTCGCATTGAATTTTTGTAATGTAAATACCTGCGTGTCGTAGACACATGGATTCAATCCTATATAGACGGACGGTGGTAACTTCCACCGATGGACAGTTTTTAATCCTTTTTTTTGCTAAGCTGCCGATGGTCAACATGTAAGTTACACCGATGGTCAAAAGGTACCTGGGCAAAAGATGTAAGTTCCACCGATGCTAATTTAAAGTATTATTAGATTAAGACCCACAAAGCCGCTTATAGTATATTACTAAATTGCAATATTGCAATGATAATTTTTTATTAAAACTGCAACAAATGATTTCTCGAAACATTTAAAAAGCATAATTTTTTGTAACAAATTCAAATTGACATTTGGTTATTATTATTTTTTATTAAAGAAAAAAAGTAAAAGTGATATTAAAAAATGTTAAACTTAACTCTCACATCCATTCCTCCTTCAGTTAAAATGTATCCACATTTATCTCACAGAAGCGGTTAGAAATACTTTGTTTTCGTGCAAATCTGGTGATTTGTTTGGTGGAATATAATTGAAGTAAATTCTCTAACCGTTACTGTTTCCTTGCAGTATCACAATTTCTCGGTTTAGTAATGTGAATGCTATTAAGTTTGGTGGACTGTCAGTTAAGTTCAACCACGAATCGAGCCTCGACTCTTGCACTATTGGCGATTAACATTAACGTTGGGGGCGCTGTTATCACCAACAACATGGTAGGATTAAAGCGTACACTTCAATGTTTTTATGATTAAATTTTACGAAAAGTTTAGTGTGTTCTTATATTTTTTGTCATTTGTTTTGTTAATTAGTGATCTTTCACCTTTATTATGTGTGCTGAACCAGAAAACGCCCTGTATTAGTATTTTAAAAAGATTATTTACTAGATTGCAGTAATTGATACAAAAACACTACTATATATACACTAATTATCAATAAATTACTTCCCAACTTAATAATTAAAACATAATTCACCAAATTGATTGATAAATACGCGTAAACAAATGTTTTTGAGTAAAAAAACACGTAAAATGCAATTGAATCATACGCTTTGGCTTAGTTTGAAATTATTCCGCGGAGTGGCGTATTCTTAATGTAAATCGCGAATAGGAAAGAGGACAATTTTCTGAGTATATTAAAAAAAAATTTTTGCGGATTATCCATTAGTTATCGAGAAAACGGCATTTAAAAATCAAAATTTTACATGCATTTTAGATAGGGATTACATTAACAAAAAAGTTCTATTGTCGGTGCGTGCGTTCTGATATAGTCTTAGTGTTAGCCGTGGCACTTGTATTCAGTTGTCGAGAAACGTTGAACTCGTTTTTTGGTTAGAATCTCGATTGCCTTGGTTGTGTTCGTCAAAACCGACGCTCCGCTACCCTCCGCTCCGGGCGCTACGCGCCGTTTTGACGAACGCTGACTCACTGAAAACATCGCCGAGCTAGCACATATTCGCCAAAGGTGCTACTCGAAAGGGGTGAAACTCGTTTTTAATTATTAGCCTTTTTTTAAATTTTTAATTTGTTGCATAATGTTGCGTAATATAATGAGTGCGGTTACAAGCAAGGGGTTCAATATGCTCGATGTGCACCCGACGGTATCACAATCGCGTCTGACTGCCAACACTAAGACTATATCAGAACGCACGCACCGTCAATAGAACTCAGGAGCGAATCAATTCCCTATGTAAAATACATGTAAAATTTTGATTTTTAAATGCCTTTTTCTCGAAAACTACTGGATAAGTAGTTTTGCCCCAAGTGCCCCAAGTGCGGTCTCAAAATGCTCAGAAAATTGTCCTCTTTCCAATAGAAAAAAAATCGCGGCCCGATTCGTGGTTGTACTTTTCTGACAGTAACCAAAACTGCGAATTAAACATGTTGTTAAAAATTTTTTAAATTAACGACATTTTGTTTATTTCATTTCTTAGATTGCACATTGGTAATTTGATTTAATTTTAATTTAATTTTAATTTGTTTCTGACGCTTAAATATTTTATCAGAATTGATATTTGAATGTGGGATACACCATCATGTTTTTAGTCGTTTGTTTGTTTTAATTGACGTAGAGCTCTGATGATGTGAATTAGTTTCACGAAACCGGTTAGCCCTAAAATAAAATAAAATTATAGGAGAAGTGTATATTTCTTTCCGAAATTTTCCATAATGTTGTTAAAAGATTCACACGCGTTAGTAGTCCGACACATACTAGCTGAATTGGCAGCCCAAAGCTTAGGAAGATATGCAGAAGTTACATCTATATACGTGCGAAATAAATAATCCAAATATTTGACCAACCGTGGATTGTCCGATATAATGCATAGTAAGTTTTGATCTGCAACCAATTAGTATAATATTTTCCCAAACGTGTTTCAAGCTAACGTGTATTGAAAGTTCAAATAAGAGGCGAGTAAAAGGTAACTCTTCCCCCCCCCTTCGGACTACTAAATATTAAAAATAAGAAAATTTGGAACTTTGAAGCTAATTGTTTTCTATCTGCGATTACCAAGTATCAACTGATAGATGCCCGTACTAATAGTCTTGGATTGAACCGATTATCGAGATCAATTCTCGAAGTAACAGCTGTTACTACGATATGGTCTAAGTTTCAGTAATCTCATTCGTGACTATCCGTGACTATTAGTACGAGCAAGAATGGCGTTAAACAAGATTGCGAACCTACCTTTAAGACACCCTGTGTCTATAAAATTTCTTTACTTCTAAATTTAGTTGTTTGTCATATTTTCACATCCATACGTTATTCGGTTGCGCCCTTTGGGCACCAATATAATTCGCATGTGTAAAAATTGGCTATATTTTAATAAAACTTTCCCATTTTTGGATTCAAAATTTTCTGTTTTATTTCAAGTTATCCTAAATAATACCTTATTGAATTTCGATGTTAAAAGAAGTTTTTATTTTGTGTATTTCGAGTTTTAAAATTTTGGCTTTTTGAAAGTCGATCGTGCTATTTCATCTTTCCTTTTTCTTTTAATATAGCTTTCTCTTTTCATTATAATGTAAATGTCACTGTCAAAGTTTTGCAGGTTATATTTAACAATTAAATCTTAACCAAATTTAAATTAAATAATGACGGTACATTTATTTCGGTTTCCATGAAAATATGTAATATTACTTATAAAAAAAAGTTTTGACGAGATGGATAATATTTATAATTTTGTTTTTTCTATAGCAGATGTTAAAGGGCGATTTGTCCGACTGAAAATAATTGAAAAAATGATACTTTAACAGCAAGAGTAGATAAAATAGCATTTGAGTAGATAAAATAGCATTTTAACAGCAAGGGTAGATAAAATACTTTGTTTTTACTCAAATTAAATTATTAGCTCTTGAAATTATATATTAATAAAATTATTAAAAAAATAAAAAATTTTCAAAAAAAAAGAGAACATTAAATTCTCGAAAGCTTGAATATATAATTTTAAAAATAAAATAAAAACTGTCAATAATTTAATTTATAAATTTCTTATAAATGTTTTCTTTAACATATGCTATAGAAAAAAATTAAATTCTATACACGACGATAAAATTTCATTATCGACTCGCGAAAAATAATTTACTCGCGATTTCGTCGCTCGTAAATTAACAATTTCCGCTAGTCGATAAAATTCAATTTTATTTCGATGTTTGTTATATCAGGAATGACCGCTAATCTGTTACATACAAAAACAAGGTTGTAGTTGTAACTTTATTTCTCAAATCAGAAAAAATTAGTGGACACCTCGAATAGTGTATAGAATAAAAAAAAATGAAAAAAAAAAAGAAAAAAAAATTAATAGAATAAAAAAATTTATTATATTGAAAATTTCACTTAAAAAGATATAGGTCGACTTGCCAACCTTTTTTTACTGAAATATTATAATTATTATAAAAGATAAGTCGATTTATGTTGTAGAATTTATTCAAATTTTTAAACACTTTAAAGGACATAAATCGAGTTATTACTTTATTACAATTTTTAAATTAAACTAAATTATTGTATAAATATACATATGTTATTTTCATAGTTCTCAATGCAGAATATTGCTATTATAGTATGTATACTACATATTCTCTTTTAACAGACATGGAACTTTTTTCCATGACAATGATTTTTTTTTCATGTTTTTTTTTCAATTTTTTTCATGAATGACAAGATATGACAATTTTTAAAGTCGTTTTTTATTAATATAAAACTGTATATAGAGTTACCTTTTTGGCAGAATGAATATTTGACTGTTATTAAAGTGCATGTGTAAAAATCCTTATTTCTCAAAAAATGTACTTATAACCTTTTAAGTGCCGCCTACAGAATTGTAAACGTATTGAAAATTGTTGAAGATTCTATCAAAACGACAACTAGAGAGGAATAACGATAAAGATAAAACATAACTCTAAAATGATAAATATCTACTTTCGTCCATCTCAACTAATCTAAAAAGTATTTTTGGGAATTTGGACTTGGGCTGTAAATGAAACTACTGTATACTAGTCTAAAAGTAAGACTCTTAAAAAAATTACTCAAAAAATAAGAAATAACCGACTTTAACAAACAAACAAACAAACAACATAAATTAACTAAAAAGCAAAGAAAAAGAAATGTTTTTAACAATTTAATACTTATTTGTTGTTCCGTTTAATGTAATTAAAAAATTATTGCTTATTATATAATTTATTAATTGTTTTAAATATTAAATTATTGTTGACCTTTATTAAAATTAAAATTATTAAATTTTTGTTGAGATTTAGGTATGAGTCAGTAACGACTCGAAACGTTGGACAACAAAGATTGTTAAAATAAAGACCTAAATCTCAACAAAAATCTAATAATATTAATAGTTTTTTTTAATTTTGAAATTGATGCCAAGTAACAGTCTAGCATCAAAAGTACATGGGTTAAAAAATGATATTTAAAATATGAATGCGTAGATCTCTAATAGTTAATGATATTTTTAAAAAATTACTACATATTGCGAAGCATCAAAATTTGATAAAAAAAAGTGTATAAAAACATTAGCAATCAAATATGTAAAACAAAAGATATTGCCACATTTTTCACATCAGCTTTATGTTAACGCAGCAAAAGTATGTTATAATTGCATATTTGTATCAGTTAATAATGCAGTTCAAATTATTGCATACAATAGATTATCTTTGTTAATTTATACCTTGTTATGAAGCTAATCAATTTTTATTCAAATTGCACTGTAATACTGAAGCGTAAGAATAATTTTTTTTGGAAATACTTATTATAACTTAGCTACTTTTTTCCAATTAGTATTATTTTAATAGGAATTTTCGTAAAATGGAGAAATTGAAATATTATAATACCGAAGAACTACAATTATTGATCATCAAGTTATATATTAAAAATAAAAAATGCAAAAATTGCTCAAGTATTAGGTAAATGTATCATTTCAATTTTAAAAGTAAATAACGCTTAATTAATGAAAGGAATTTTGGATTTGAATGTCTTAAATTCATCAAAATCTCAACTTTTTTTCTGCACGAATGATAAAGTAATAGCTATTTACAGGCGAGCTAGAGAAAGTGATTCATTTCGTGTTCGTAAGCGAGTTCTGATAGCTTACATACACGAAATGTCACTTTCCCAGCGAGTCACTGTATCTAGCTTTACGTCCAAGACAGGTCCTTTCCAAAATAAAAGCATATACTGATAAGTTACAAATATTCCACTTTTAAAATAAACATTAACTTTTTTAGAATATTGGGTTGCAATATAATATAAGTCCCAGCATCTTATCTTATCTTATCAACATCCGCCGTAGCAAGATAGTAGGTCACGATTCGTATAAATTATAAGTAATTTGCATTACTTTATTATATACATATAGTGGGAAAGCGGTGAGCGATGATTTCTTTTTATATGCAATTTAACGTTTCCTTTATATACACTACCATATACCCTTATAAGCATGTTTATTTTAAACAGTCCGGTATTGTACCACATTCCAGGCTATAAAAATACATAGAATGGAATTCTTTCGGTAGTCTTGGACGTTAAATTATTTGTGTAACTATGTAATTCTACAAGTTCGTTTTTATAATGTGTGTGAAATAAAACCGATTCGCAGAATATTCGTGCTTTACCTTGATTTGTGTTGGTGAAAATTAGATCAACTATTATTCAACTGCTATTATTGTGTATATACATAACCCTTAAGGGTTATAAAGGTTAGGTCAGGTTAGTCTAGAAGGTCCTCCTTATCACCTGGCGAAAATTTCATGTTATGGTTGTCTTTAAGTATAGTAAGTATATAGTAGTTTGCACAGGCTCGTAGCCAGACTGAAAGTAAAGGTAGGGCAAACGGATAGTAAGATTGGGCAATTTTTCGTGCCGCAGGTGAAAATGTCCTGAAATTTCAAGGTCAACGCGGCTTAAGAAAAGTTATAAAATTTATTATTTCCGTATTATTGCACTGCCGCGCGCAAGCATAAAAAAAGCTTTGTGACTGCGATATTCATTTCACTTGCATACAAGGAAAAAATATAAAATAAACGCTTATGAAAAGGAAAGTTCATCTATAGCTTTGATGGCCACTGAGATATTGTAGCTCTCATAGGTCGCTCGTAGGTGTATGTCGGTAGGTACCGTGATGATTTTTCAATTCTACGAATTGCATTTGAACACATACTTATACCGACTTAAAATTAAAAAAAATTCTTTTACAAAAAGGACCAACGGGGAATGAATGGGGAAATTTTTTTTTTAATTTCCACAGTAAAAATGTCGTCACTCTCTGCCGCAATACCTCCAATCACCAGCACACCAAATTTTGTCCGGAGATACGATGACATAATGTTCATTTTTGTTTTCTATTGTGGTAGCCTTAACAAAGATATCGGTAGCCCTGGCAAAGATATCTATATGTATCACCCCCTACCCTAAATCTACCTATAAAAGTTTATTTAACAAAATCCAAAATGAAAAAAATTTTTTATTTTTGTACGCCACTGAATTTTTTCCAAAATTTTTATATACGTCACATAATACCGTAAGAAGTCACAAATAAAATTTCTCCAAGATTGGTACAACAAATTTTTTCGGTCATCTAGAGGATTTGAAAATCCTGATTCTGAAAACATTTGCGAAAAAATTTAACAAACAGCCTAAACTTGGTCGCTACCTAGTGGCAGAACCTTTTACTTATAAAGTAACGTTCCGTCAGTCCGTACGACGATATTATAAAATATTTCCCACCGAACCACCTATTTTTGTATTCTAAAATTAATTGTTACAAGCCCTAAACTCAATTCTTATGCTGCACTCGGTATACAAATCAACATTAACCTAATTTTGACACATATGTCACAAAATTATGACGTTTATTAAAATTTTGAATATATTGTTTTATTTTTGCCAGCCATCTGACAAATTCTCACAAAAAATATATAAATTAAGATTTCAGTTAATATTTTCTATAATTTTTCTGACCTGCCCCGCCCTGTTACAATTGGCTCGGTTTGTTTTCTCACCAATACTTATACTTTCAAAGCTCCATCGACACACCAAATTTTAGCTGAATCGGTTAAACATTTCCGGAGATACGACGACATTTTCATTTTTTTTTATTTATTTTATTGTGGTGGCCCTGGTGAAGATTTCTCTGGCAAAACCTTATTTTCACCATTCCAGCCCACGAGGCATACGTCCAATAAGTTTGATTGCAATCGACGCAGAAATGCCGGAGAAAATCGATCGACAAAAACTTTTTTCATGTTTTTGCCAAAAAAGTTAATTTTATTTTTTTCATGTTGCATTACTGATTTCTATCGAAGGATTACATATGCTCTCATATCCATTAGGATCAATGTACCTACGTACCAAATTTGGGTAAGATCCCTTCAGCATTTCTTGAGTTATTCACTCTTAAAGTTTCAACTTTGACAACTTGTGATTTTTGACATACGACAGATAGAAGATTAATTTTACCTATTCTGGATAAAGCCTTTTAAGGCCTTTAAAATAACATATCGCAAGACAAAATATTTTTTAAAAATCCCGTATTATTTTCTTGTGGTGGCACTCCTGATTGATAGATCGCGACGAAAACCTTATTTTCACCTTTCCACCGTGAACCCTACCACCATACCAAATTTGGTCGTAATTGGTTGGATGGCTCGGAAGCAAATCGATCGACAAAATTTGACGACAGACAGACAGACAGACCGACAGACCGACACAGAAATTTTTATTTTACTTTTTGCAGATCTTTACGTTTCTGAACACGGTGATCTCGAAAATGCAAAAAAAAAAAGTTGAAATTTTTTTTCGATTACCATACCTCCAATTTTTTTTAAAAATTGATTGGAGGTAAAAATTTGTTGTCAATTTAACAACGGTTCTTGGTTTATACGGGCCACCACATCTAGTAGTAATAATACCTAATGAAATTTGATCTTAAGTGCAGGTGTTTCATTATATCAACTACCTAATTTTTATAAATCAACATACATTGAGTTATTGTTACTAGAATATACAATCATTTTAACTACTAGATGTGGTGGCCCGTATAATCCAACAACTGTTGTAAAATTGTTAATAAATTTTTTACCGTGTATTGTTGAATATTTTTATTTAAACAGTCAGGCATAATCCTTAAAAAGTCGGGTGTTGCCCAACCTTGCCACCCCCTGACTACGGGCCTGAGTTTGCAGCACAGGATTGTAAGTAGAATTTATAGGTATCTATACCATAATTAACTGGCGCAATACTATATTTACGTAATTTTATGTACATAATATGTAGGTATAATATATGTATATAATGTGGTGTATTTTTTCTTGCGGAACTATATTCGGTAATTTCCGTTACAAATGTCAACTTCATTGGTCTTTTTCCCAAAGAAATATTTTTAACTTACACCTGGACCTACTCTAAATATTTTAATTTGTATAAATTTCAACTTCCTATTATGAAGTCGGTAGATTAGGCACCTTGTACATATACCTATTTATGTTCACAAACTGTTACAAATGCAAAATTTGCAATTTTAATATTAATGTATTGTAATGTTGCATACATAATTTTAGTTAAAAGTGGTATCATACAAATTAGCATTCATTTATTCACATAGGCATGCATAATGTTAAGACTGTTTCAGTGGATAAACAAAATAGTAATATGCTGAATTCTTTGTAATATAACATATTTTAAGTAACTTTTACCAAATAAAAAAAGCGGTAAAAAGTTAACTTAGCCGAAATTTCCAATAAATTATAGTATGAATTTAAGGTATAGTCTCATGCACAAACTAGAAAAGATACAAAAATGCGGCCTCCTTACTCAACAATTCTTATTTTCCTGGGGACTATACACTTATACAGTATTCAATTTTAATTTTGAAGAATATCATCATATTCTTGTAAAATAATATTTAATTTGAGTAAAAACGTGTTATTTTAAGTAAGTATAAGAGTACATTTTACCATTGAAATTTATATCAATACGTAGTTTAAATATTCCACTAAAATATCGGCAAATATTTTTTGAAAAATATTGTTATGACATACGTATTATTGTAGTGCTCTTTACTTTTTATTTACCGCTCTTACTCTAAAAAGGGAATCGTAGGTTCTTGAAAAGTAAAATGGTTACATGTAGACAATAAAAAAACTGACGGTATAATTATTATTAATAGTATTTATTTTGCAACCTAAACAATAAACAATAATAAAATTTGTTAAGAAGATAAATAAAAGATTAAAATTGTGTTAACAATAAAATATTAAAGTAGGTTACATTATAACATTTATATTACACTGAGTCATTATTTGTCTTTTATACCTTGACAACGAGATATATTAAATAATTATGATTTGTCGATCGAAGTTAATTTATATTATTTATTTAAAAATGTACCATACTTCGTTTTATATTTTCTCTTATTAGTTAGACGACATGTTTCGAATATACAATATTCATCATCAGGAAGTCTACAGAAGATTATGTTACAAATATATTATTAGATAAAGTTATAACTAGAGCTGGGAATTATATGCACTGGGTCCCCGATATCTGGTATGCGGCATATAATTTATGCCGTATGTAATATCTTGTATTAATGCATAAATTGTTCGGCGTATACTAGATATCAGGGACCCTAGTGCATATAATCCCAGCTCTAGTTATAACGTACCAAAATAAAAATAAAAAAAGAACATACATATATATTTCAAAACCAGCAATACTAATACAGAACTAACTAAATAAATATAATCTATAAAATCTATAAATCTATAATATAAATCTATAAATCTATAAAATATTACGGTCATATTAACAAAAAACTGAATAACATATGCAAAAAACATAACATCACACTCGCTGAAAAAACCACAGGAAATCTAAAGGTACGTTTTGCAAGAAGCAGTAGCAGCAGTGCAGTTACGGCTGGCGTCAGTCGCAAGTGCAATACGTAATGGGAGCTTCTGCGCTTCGATTGTATCGTCTAGCAAGCCACATAACAGAAATTTCATATGAGCAGTTCTGCGGTACTGCAAGTGCAGTCGCTTGCAAAACGTACCTTTACACACCTTTTATGTAACTACAAACAAAAACTAGACATAAAACAATCTAACGGCGTATACAAAATATTTTGTAATGATTGTAATTATACATACATTGGACAAACAGGACGACGCTTAGAAATTAGAATAGCCGAACATGAAAAAACCCATTCCATTTCCCAAGTAGCCAAACACATAAAACTCAAAAAACACACAATTAATCATAATAAAACCTTAAACCTTCACAATGAAGATAAATACTTAAAACGATTAATTTGGGAATCCTACGAAATTCAAAAAGCTACTAAACAAAAAGAACCTCTTTTGAATAAACACCAACAACTAAATTTTCTTCCTCTTTATAATATTTTTCTCTAACTATTTATATATACACACCTTAAGATTAATAATTTGAAAACTACACACACCCTCTTCACATTCATTATTTTTTAAATCAACACACCATCTAACGTCAACTTCAAAAAACAATTTTCAAATTTATTATAATAATAATTCTCAAATAATATTTTAATTTTGGTATGTTATAACTTTATCTAATAATATATTTGTAACATAATCTACTGTAGACTTCCTGATGATGAATATTGTATATTCGAAACATGTCGTCTAACTAATAAAAGAAAATATAAAACGAAGTATAGTACATTTTTAAAAAAATAATATATTAAATAGGCTATAACGCCCTAGGGCCTATAAATCATAATGCCCTCTCATTATGCCCTCTCATTCGCAATTATATAATATAATTCAAAAAAAGTACCATTTTATTGTTTACAATTTTGTTTAAAATTAAAAGTATAACTTTCAAATAAAGATCCACTAATTGAACAATTAAAAATTAAAAGAAAAATTAAATTTAGCAATCATCAAATTCAAAATTTATAAAATTTTTAAATATTGACAAATTCAAATGCACTGAAATATAAAACTTTGTATGCATCACGAGCATTACTCGATGTTTATGCTCTCGAGCAACTTAAAAACTCTCGGGCCTGGCGGCCCTCGCCCTTTTAAATTGGTTACCCTCGACATAAACATCGTCATAATGCCCTAGATACATAAATAACTATTATGTAGTTTAAAAATAGTTTTTACGTACACGGCTATAGAAAGGATAGCATATCAGGTAGTTTTTATCGCTTGAAAATGATACTTTGCAGCTGTGTTCGGAAAATTTTTGCACATAAGCAGCAATGGTGACGTTCATAGTGGGTTATAGTTATTGTATGTAGTGAGAATGCTTCGCTTTTAGTTCCTTTCCGCACGCTTAGTACCTTTCCGCACGCTTAGTACCTTTCCGCACTCATACAATCAAGTAATGCAATACCCTTATAATTACTCGAATCGTGAATTCCTGGCTACGACGGTTGTTGATAAGCGATAAGGCACACCTGCAAGATTATAATTAGTAAAAGACGGCGGTTGCTTACGTTTTTTATTGTTTTTAAATTCTAACGCTACACTTTTAATTATTAAAAAATAAAAATTACAAAGGCCACTTTAAGTTTTCATTTTTAAAATGTAAAATGTAACTTTTATAATACACTGCTACTCTGTTTGCGTTTTCACTGCCTACTGAAGTGCACGTGCAATTTTGCATCACAAGCTAATAGATAAGGGTATTATTTACTTCCGTTATGTCGCGTCTCATTTCTATTAACCTTTATAAATTATATAAACGTTACTTTTTAAAGCATAATTTATGTTTTTTTTTTGGAAAGGACCTGTCTTGAACGTAAAGCTAAATACAGTGACTCGCGCAGAAAGTTCCATTGCGGTTTCGTAAGCTATCAGTACTCGCTAAACGCTCGATCTGATATATTGCTTACTCAACCGCAATGTTCAACTTTCTGAAACACGACTGTAAATAGCTATTACACGACTATCGAAAGTATAGCATATCAGGTAGTTTTTATCGCTATAAAATGATACTTTGCAGCGGTGTTGGTAATAATCTTGCATATAAGCAGTTATGGTGGCGTACATAGTGGGTTCGAGTTAATCGGTGCGATTCTGATTTGACATAACAACCTTGTTATCATAACCATTTGGTTATTTTGTAACAATATGGTTATTTCAGCCGTTTTGCTATTCTGATTGTGCAGATATAACCATGAAGGTGTGGTTTGTGAACCATTATTGTTATAATTATGGTTATGATAACAACTGCATTTCAGTGCTTGTTAGGCTCATTTTGATTATTGCTATACGTTTGTGAAAGACTATTTAAATTATTTTTAATTAGTAAATGTTATTTCATATATTTAAAATATAAATTATTAACTTGTGAGAACAATAATAAGATAAAACTTTAAAATATAGAACAAGTTAAATAAACTGCAATAATTGATATTTCAATTTGAGCTTTCAGCGATGGAAATCGTCTTCGTCAGAAATGTTATTTGTGACATAAAAATATACTTGTTCTATATTTTAAAGTTTTATCTTATTATTGTTATTTCATATATACACGCGCTTAGAGAATTTAGCGGCAAACAAATATATTTCACTATTAACTTTACAATTGTTATGAAATTTTTTATATAAATTGATCCGATATTTGTGATATAAATCACCAATCAATTGGTGTTAATTTTCACTTAAATTTTGAAAATGTTGAAGATCAGTAAGTAAAATTTAATAATTAAAAAATTAATAACGTTTATAATATCTGGAGTCCGGACAAAAAAGCGTAAAAATTTCAAAATACAGTGCTTAAACATGCATCAAATATTACCAAAAGAGGCATCAAAATTAATAAAAAAAAACATTAATTCAATCAAAACAAACACCAATTTTATTAATAAAAGGATTAATTTAATTTTTAAAACAATTGATTTTTAAAAATTGTTCGAAATGTTCTGGAGTAAAATGCATATTTATATAAAAGATTTTTGTAAGCTGAAAAGTTTCTTTCAACGTCGACATTAGTGATTGGTGCAAAATTTGAATTTTTCTATCAAGCAAGGGATCGATTTTTAAATTTAACGTAGTTTTTCCAGGTATAGTTTTGACTATATTGTCCAATATTTTTAAACTGTTATTTTCTTCTAAAACCTGTAAAGGTAGAGGATACTTGCGCCATTTAGAATGAATTAAGAAGATGTGGCGTCCTCTATTACTTAATTCGCGGACTTTTTATTTAATTAATTATCATATAAAAAGTCCGGCCGCTGGGAGATACGATCCCAGGTTCTCAACGAAGCGACAAGTGCTTGTCTCGTAGAGCTACGAAGGCTGGACTAATGTGTATGCATTAGTCCGTCTTATCTGTTGCAGATTGGGCCGCCACACTACTTGTGAAAGCTCATATTAGCTAAGTGGCTGCTGATGTTCTCGAATCATGTGGCGTTCACATGTGATCCGAATGAAGAAGCAGTACTAGAGCTGATATTTTTGAGTCTTTTGGTTGTAAGAGAAGGAGAAGAGTGTCTTGGCTGTGAGCGCGTTGCTTGCTTGATTTCAAAATTGTTGAAGTCACCAATGTATAAGAAGAGAGTGCCAAGTGTTATGGCGTCATCTGTTGATTGGTGTGACTTATTAATTGTGCGGGAAAGTATATTTAATATTACATGCATTTAATATTAAATATAAAATTTCGTCCTGTGTGAGGTTCGAACTCACGATTTCCAGCTGTGAAATGCGTAATTTGTACTTGACTCATATAGCTACCGAGGCTGGACTGATGTTTTTGAATTTTAGTACAGAAGTACATGCGTTGTTACTGTCGAGGGTCACCAATGTAAAGGTCGAGGTTACTTGCGCCATCTAGAATGTATTAAGAAGATGTGGCGTCCTCTATTACTTAATTCGCGGACTTTTTATTTAATTAATTATCATATAAACTCTCTGCCGCAATACCTCCAATCACCAGCACACCAAATTTTGTCCGGAGATACGATGACATAATGTTTATTATTGTTTTCTATTGTGGTAGCCCTAACAAAGATATCGGCAGCCCTGGCAAAGATATCTATATGTATCACCCCCTACCCTAAATCTACCTATAAAAGTTTATTTAACAAAATCCAAAATGAAATAATTTTTTATTTTTGTACGCCACTGAATTTTTTCCAAAATTTTTATATACGTCACATAATACCGTAAGAAGTCACAAATAAAATTTCTCCAAGATTGGTACAACAAATTTTTTTCGGTCATCTAGCGGATTTTTCGAAAATAAATTTTTGTAAATTACTGACTGTCGATTTACTGATTCTGAAAACATTTTCGAAAAAATTTAACAAACAGCCTAAACTTGGTCGCTACCTAGTGGCAGAACCTTTTACTTATAAAGTAACGTTCCGTCAGTCCGTACGACGATATTATAAAATATTTCCCACCGAACCACCTATTTTTGTATTCTAAAATTAATTGTTACAAGCCCTAAACTCAATTCTTATGCTGCACTCGGTATACAAATCAACATTAACCTAATTTTGACACATATGTCACAAAATTATGACGTTTATTAAAATTTTGAATATATTGTTTTATTTTTGCCAGCCATCTGACAAATTCTCACAAAAAATATATAAATTAAGATTTCAGTTAATATTTTCTATAATTTTTCTGACCTGCCCCGCCCTGTTACAATTGGCTCGGTTTGTTTTCTCACCAATACTTATACTTTCAAAGCTCCATCGACACACCAAATTTTAGCTGAATCGGTTAAACATTTCCGGAGATACGACGACATTTTCATTTTTTTTTATTTATTTTATTGTGGTGGCCCTGGTGAAGATTTCTCTGGCAAAACCTTATTTTCACCATTCCAGCCCACGAGGCATACGTCCAATAAGTTTGATTGCAATCGACGCAGAAATGCCGTAGAAAATCGATCGACAAAAACTTTTTTCATGTTTTTGCCAAAAAAGTTAATTTTATTTTTTTCATGTTGCATTACTGATTTCTATCGAAGGATTACATATGCTCTCATATCCTTTAGGATCAATGTACCTACGTACCAAATTTGGGTAAGATCCCTTCAGCATTTCTTGAGTTATTCACTCTTAAAGTTTCAATTTTGACAACTTGTGATTTTTGACAGACGACAGATAGAAGATTAATTTTACCTATTCTGGATAAAGCCTTTTAAGGCCTTTAAAATAACATATCGCAAGACAAAATATTTTTTAAAAATCCCGTATTATTTTCTTGTGGTGGCACTCCTGATTGATAGATCGCGACGAAAACCTTATTTTCACCTTTCCACCGTGAACCCTACCACCATACCAAATTTGGTCGTAATTGGTTGGATGGTTCGGAAGCAAATCGATCGACAAAATTTGACGACCGACAGACCGACAGACAGACCGACACAGAAATTTTTATTTTACTTTTTGCAGATCTTTACGTTTCTGAACACGGTGATCTCGAAAATGCAAAAAAAAAAGTTGAAATTTTTTTTCGATTACCATACCTCCAATTTTTACCTCCAATCAATTTTAAAAAAAAATTGGAGGTATGGTAATCGAAAAAAAATTTCAACTTTTTTTTTTTGCATTTTCGAGATCACCGTGTTCAGAAACGTAAACATCTGCAAAAAGTAAAAAAAAAATTTCTGTGTCGGTCTGTCTGTCTGTCTGTCGGTCGTCAAATTTTGTCGATCGATTTGCTTCCGAACCATTCAACCAATTACGACCAAATTTGGTATGGTGGTAGGGTTCACGGTGGAAAGGTGAAAATAAGGTTTTCGTCGCGATCTATCAATCAGGAGTGCCACTACAAGAAAATAATACGGGATTTTTTAAAAATATTTTGTCTTGCGATATGTTATTTTAAAGGCCTTAAAAGGCTTTATCCAGAATAGGTAAAATTAATCTTCTATCTGTCGTCTGTCAAAAATCACAAGTTGTCAAAGTTGAAACTTTAAGAGTGAATAACTCAAGAAATGCTGAAGGGATCTTACCCAAATTTGGTACGTAGGTACATTGATCCTAATGGATATGAGAGCATATGTAATCCTTCGATAGAAATCAGTAATGCAACATGAAAAAAATAAAATTAACTTTTTTGTCAAAAACATGAAAAAAGTTTTTGTCGATCGATTTTCTCCGGCATTTCTGCGTCGATTGCAATCAAACTTATTGGACGTATGCCTCGTGGGCTGGAATGGTGAAAATAAGGTTTTGCCAGAGAAATCTTCACCAGGGCCACCACAATAAAATAAATAAAAAAAAATGAAAATGTCGTCGTATCTCCGGAAATGTTTAACCGATTCAGCTAAAATTTGGTGTGTCGATGGAGCTTTGAAAGTATAAGTATTGGTGAGAAAACAAACCGAGCCAATTGTAACAGGGCGGGGCAGGTCAGAAAAATTATAGAAAATATTTACTGAAATCTTAATTTATATATTTTTTGTGAGAATTGGTCAGATGGCTGGCAAAAATAAAACAATATATTCAAAATTTTAATAAACGTCATAATTTTGTGACATATGTGTCAAAATTAGGTTAATGTTGATTTGTATACCGAGTGCAGCATAAGAATTGAGTTTAGGGCTTGTAACAATTAATTTTAGAATACAAAAATAGGTGGTTCGGTGGGAAATATTTTATAATATCGTCGTACGGACTGACGGAACGTTACATTATAAGTAAAAGGTTCTGCCACTAGGTAGCGACCAAGTTTAGGCTGTTTGTTAAATTTTTTCGCAAATGTTTTCAGAATCAGTAAATCGACAGTCAGTAATTTACAAAAATTTATTTTCGAAAAATCCGCTAGATGACCGAAAAAATTTGTTGTACCAATCTTGGAGAAATTTTATTTGTGACTTCTTACGGTATTATGTGACGTATATAAAAATTTTGGAAAAAATTCAGTGGCGTACAAAAATAAAAAATTTTTTTCATTTTAGATTTTGTTAAAAAAACTTTTATAGATAGATTTAGGGTAGGGGGTGATACATATAGATATCTTTGCCAGGGCTACCGATATCTTTGTTAAGGCTACCACAATAGATAACAAAAATGAACATTATGTCATCGTATCTCCGGACAAAATTTGGTGTGCTGGTGATTGGAGGTATTGCGGCAGAGAGTGACGATATTTTTGTTTAAAATTGATTGGAGGTAAAAGTCCGGCCGCTGGGAGATTCGATCCCAGGTTCTCAACGAAGCGACAAGTACTTGTCTCGTACAGCTACGAAGGCTGGACTAATGTGTATGCATTAGTCCGTCTTATCTGTCGCAGATTGGGCCGCCACAAACCTTATTCAATTTTTTTTTAATAAAAATAGATAGCATAGAAATTCAAAAAACGCATACAAAAGCATAATAATTCAAAAAAAATACAAAACCCTAAAATAAGCAAAAAGAGCTTATAAAACTTTGTGCCCAATAGATCATTTTTTGATAAATCGCTCTTTGACAAATATAACACAAACATTAAAAAAAATTAAATTTAAATCTAACCAAAAATTTAATTTTGAAATCACAACAGCTGATGGATCCATCTGTAATATTTGTACATTTGTACTATTTTTACGTAACATTTGAACTATTTCTAACAAGGTTTCGTTATGCTTAAGGCTGAAGTATATAGACCTAGCTTTGATTCACGAACGCGAGAGGGCTTTTAAGTTATGAGCTATATTATTTGAAAATTAATATAGGTAGACAACACGTTTAACAAATTTTCTTACTTGCTATTTAAATAGTAAAGTTTCAGGAATCTACTTTAGAATATACGACAAGCTTCGTCTTTTGAAATACCAAAATTTCCCTCTGTTTAAAAATTTGTAAATCGTAAGGGTGGGGATATTTGCACATCACCGCAAGAATATCTAATTTTTATTGTTACCGTTGAATATATTTAAGATCGCTTAAATTATTTTTTTTATTGGGAATTAGATTTATATAATATGTACTTATAAAATTTAACACTAATAAGTATAAATGCATATAAATTCAATATCCTGTTGTAAAAATGTTCGCAATCGTATAAAACTAAGCCATGTGTACATGTAGAATTTAGCCTTGCAACTTGCAATAGATAAGAAATGCACAAAATTGAATTACAATTTGCTTTTGCAGTAATCCGACGACAATTTTATGTTGTATTGAAGATTACTTATATTATATATTCAAAATGTTATATACACCACATCTGATTTAAAACAGTGCAAAATCCGACACTATTGTTAATTAAAAATTAATTTAAATGTAATTAAAGATTAGGTACCTTTTATCACATATACTGCAGAAACTAATCGGCTAAAGAAAAAAAAATTTTTTGTAAAAAGTTTCAAATTTTCATAATCGTTATGGTATAATCGAGTCGTTTAATTATTAGATTTTTAATTTATAAATAATTTGTCATTGCAGTGCCGTAGCAAGGGTGACACGACAGAGAATTCGCTTCAGGCGCTGTCGTAATGGGAGCGCTAAACCTTGACAAATTTTTTAAACTAAAAAATATTGATCTACCTTATTTTCAGGAGGCACTCACAATGATGGCGGTACTTTAAAATACGCCCTGTATATTCAGTATTTTTAAATATATTTAAGAGCCGTTTTACATTATAATATTATTAAAATTATTAGCTATATAGTTTTAAACAAAAGTAATTATCGAAGATTAGCTAAGAAAACCATAAAAAATAAATAATTTATTGTTTTTATGGTTTTCTTAGCTAATCTTCGATAATTACTTTTGTTTTACATTATAATAAATTTGCAGTTAAATTTTGTCACAAATTTGGTAGCAATTATTGTATAAAATTTAAAGTAAATGTCATACATATTTGCGTCAAAAATTTTGTCCTATTTTTAATACAAGAATTACTTGTTTTACACTTGTAATATTTCCTTTAGCAATTTTTAAACAAGTTAGTGCGTTTCGTATAAAATCGGAATCAGTCGGAATTTACTGTGTTGCTTTTAGCGTGGTGTGAATCATTTTTTTGCAAACAGAAAGTTAAAAAAAATAAATTTTCTCATTGTTAATATGAGAACAATTATAATTGGTAAATATTTATTTACCAATAATAATATATTATTTAATTTATGCGGTGGAATATATTTATATAATATAATTTCATATTATCTTTAATTTCTTGAATTAACAATCTTATAAAATTAAACTTATTATGATAGAAATTTAGTTATTTGAATGAGAATTCTAAAGGTGCTTTTTTAAACTTATTTATTTACATTTCTCATTACACCGTACACCGCCAAAAGTCGGAATCCTATTTTTTCACAAAGTTTTTTCACGAAACGTCAAGCTTGCCGTCAACGTACCAGAATAGTATATTCTGAAACAAGTTTGGAATTAGGCATATTCCGCACGAGGGAAAAGTTTGTCACCCGAGCCGATAGGCGAGGGTGACGGTTCACGAGTGCGGAATAGCCATTCCAAACGTGTTTCAGACTATACTTTCTATACGACTATTAAAATAATAAGCTGTATAAGTTTTGACCGTAATTAGAATTTGTAAAAATGAGAAAATTTTTTTGTGCGCGATCGATCTGAATTTTTGCACATGCTTTCCTACCGATAATTTACAGTGGAGGGAGTTGAGGCGAGGGGAGGGGAGAAGTTTTTGCTCAGTTTTTCGATATCTAACGCCGTTTTCGAGTTATTGCTAATTCAAGTTTGTGTGGCGGAAACGCAGCAATAACTCAAGAACGGCGCTAGATATTGAAAAACTGAGCAAAAAGTTGTCCCCCCTCGTACACACCCCTTGTGAATTATTAGTAGGAAAATACACATTGAAGTGATCCCCAATGTTAATAAAAAAAATAACCAGTAGCATAGAAACGTAGTGCAATCAAGAACATATTTTTATTGGCGTTACAGCATGATTTCTCTCAGTAAACGATTTTATCTCTCAATTCTGCTTCTAAATATACGCGGCATTCTTGACTGTACTTCTTCGTGGTTTTCATCTTCAGAAGTGATTGAAGTAATAGTGGAGACAGATGAAACACTCGATACCGATGAAATGCATTAAATACTCGCATTGGCAACTACACTTATATTTATAGGTTAAATCAATAGTAAATCAAGAGGTTAAATTAAATGATAAATTTATTTATCCGTCTTTTATAATACGCTAGTAAATTTTTAACTGTCTTTTATAAATTGTAATCCAGGCACTTAAATATAATATTTCCTATTAATTTGACAGATGTGTAAATAAATTGAGTTCAAAAATTTGGTAATAGATGTCACTTCAAATAGTAGTCTATTCTTTGCTCTAATTGGTCTAATCTGTGTGAGAATAATTATTCTCGCACCGATATCGGTGTGACGGAAACGGAAAAAACGGAAAAAAAAAAAAAAAAACGGAAAAAAAACGAAAGAAAGCAATTTCTATACGACTATCATAGAATGTGGGCATTCTGATTCTATTTTTAAATACAGAATATCTACATTCTTTCTTTTTTTTATTCTCACACCGATATCGGTGCGAGAATAATTATTCTCACACAGATTAGACCAATTAGAGCAAAGAATAGACTACTATTTGAAGTGACATCTATTACCAAATTTTTGAATTTAATTTATTTACACATCTGTCAAATTAATAGGAAATATTATATTTAAGTGCCTGGATTACAATTTATAAACAAAAAGCAAGTTTGTCAAATGAGTAAACTTTTTTGCGTGCGATCGATCTGAATTTTTGCACATATTTTCCTACCGATAATTCACAAGGGATGTGTACGAGGGGGGACAATTTTTTGCTCAGTTTTTCGATATCTAGCGCCGTTCTTGAGTTATTGCTGCGTTTCCACCACACAAACTTGAATTACCAATAACTCGAAAACGGCGATAGATATCGAAAAACTGAGCAAAAACTTCTCCCCCCTCGCCTCAACTCTCCCCCTCGTGAATTATCGGTAGGAAAGCATGTGCAAAAATTCAAATCGATCGCGCACAAAAAAATTTTCTCATTTTTACAAATTCTAATTACGGTCAAAACTTATACAGCTTATTATTTTAATAGTCATATAGAAAGTATAGTCTGAAACACGTTTGGAATGGCTATTCCGCACTCGTGAACCGTCACCCTCGCCTATTGGCTCGGGTGACAAACTTTTCCCTCGTGCGGAATATGCCTAATTCCAAACTTGTTTCAGAATATACTATTCTGCGCCGATTTACAGTCACATTTTGGACGGAGAATAGAACAGGTCCTAAATATTTGGTATCAAATTTAGGATGCAAATTTGCGAACAAATTTACTTGTATGACACTCGTGTAAAATTGCATCCAATTTTTTGTCATAGATTTGCTACAAATTTTATGATAATGTAAAACGGCTCTAAAAATATTTAAATATAAATATATTTTTAAATATATTTAATATATTTATTTAATATTTAAATTTAATATATTTATTTAAATATATTTAAAAATAAAAAGTAAAATTATTTTAACAAATAAAAAAACAACAACTTAAATAAAGTTAGGTTTGTGGCGCAGTTGTCCAGAAATTTGCCTACTAGCAAAGCAATTAAAACCATCATAGGTTCGAATCTGAACATAAGAAACATTTTTCTTTAAAAGCTTTTATTTAACCAGACGTGGGCGTTGTCCGTGTGCATGAACTTTTTTGTATTCATTTTTAACCAACTTCCCGCACATTTTGAGCAATCTAATAACTTGCATTATAACCTAAAATAAATTTAAAATATGACTAAAAATTTCAAATATAAAAAATTATATAAAAAATTAAAAATTTAAAAAAAATTTTTATTTAAAATTCAAAATAGTCCACTAAAAAGTAAAAAACAAAATTTCTTAATAAGAACAAAGTTTCTGGAAAATATCTTATATAAAAGCGTGGGGCTACTAAACGTACAAGATACAACAATTTCATACAACTACCGAATTACTGATATTAAAAGTTAAAAGATAAAATTTAAAAGATAGTAAAAGTGATATTAAAATCACTTATACATAGCAAAAATGTCATTAAAAATGTTATATCCATTTCTGTACGTACTACTCGTAGTTTCATGAAATTCATAGCCCCACGCTTTTATATAGATGCTTTCAAGGAACTTTTTTGTTCTTATTTAAAACATTTTGTGTTTTACTTTTTAGTGCACTTTTTTGAATTTTAAATAAAAACTTTTTTTTTAATTTTTAATTTTTTATATAATTTTTATTTATTTATTTTTTTTTATTGTTGAGTTTAAGGTCTATAAACAATTAAATTGTCTGACGTTTCATGTTTTTTTATTAACACATTTTCAAAGCTACAATAATATACATAAGCTTTTTTGTCAAAGTAAAATTTTTTTTAAATCTTTAAATTTTTAATTTTTAATTTAATATTGTAGCTTTGAAAATGTGTTAATAAAAAAACACGAAATGTCAGACAATTTAATTGTTTATAGACTCAACAACTAAAAAAAAAAATATTAAATAAAAGGTCAACAATAATCTAAAAATTATAATTTTTATTATGGGAACGGTACGATTCGCCGCGCACGATTCGCCGCGACACGACTCGCCGGGAAATATTCGCCGCTATTTTTTAACTTTTATTTTATCTATTTTTTCCGTTTAGTGACCCCATCTATCGATAATCTTTGATAGATATTTAACCCATAAAAATGAATTAAATAAATTAAACTGTTACAAAACGATATTCACGTTTTCAACGAGTATCACCTTTTTCGAGTTCCACCTTTTCCGAGTTCTTTCGGTCTTCAGGGATATTTTTAATAAGTTTAGTGTTAAAAAAAAAGTTTAGTGTTAAAAAAACTGTTTGCCAACTTACTTTTGATCGCTACTGTAGATATCGTATTTCGAATGTTTTCAGCAATGTCTGTAACATGTAGTTCTATGTGTGAACGTAGCTTTAGCAAACTCTGGCTCAAAAAAAGTTATTTGAGGTCAACATGGGCCAGGAAAACCTATAAAATTTGGTTATTTTACCTATAGAAAGTGAAATTGCTGGAAAAATTGATTTTGAGCACGTTTTTGATAAATTAACGGCAATCAAACCGAGAAAGGTACAATAAATTTATTGTGATTCTAAAAATCTTCGGATATTTATTGCACGATGCTCTTTCATTTAATACTATTTAATTTTTTTATTCTGGATTATATCAATCTTAAAATAAATAAAAATTTGTTTATCCAAAAACCCAATAAATAATATTCAGCTTAAAATTTTCATAATTATAAAATTTTTTGGGAGAGAGCGCATATATTCAAATTATCCTCGAGTGAAAAAAGAGCTGGCTCTATTTCATTATATTGTTTTTTTATGCGAAGTTTTATTTATGCAAATTATTGCATAATTTTATTTATGCAAAACTGCACCAAATTTCAAATTACTATTGTTACTGGCGTCAACAATAAATATGCTGTAATCACTGAAATGAATATCGCAAACAACATAATTCTTCCTCTTTCCATATTCAACAGTTTTTCCAACAGCAGCAGTCCATCTATTGAACGTCATAAAAAAAATAAAATTAAAAATTGTTTAAATTTTCAAGAAAAAAGAATGAAAATAGGTCTTAATATCAAACAACCTTACATACCTTTAAATTTTTTGGAAAAATATGAACTTTCACAATTCCAGATGAGAAATTATTACACCCTTTCACCACACATCTGCAAACCATAGTAATTAAATAATTAGCACACGAAATATATAATTAATACACGAATTTTCTTAATTTTGACAAATTAACTTCAGATTTGTTTGCGCATGTCAAATAGTAACATTAATAAATGCAGCGCCACCTGAAATTGAATTAATTTCAAATTTGTTTGCGCATGTCAACATTATACAGTGACTTTGAAAGTTACTGTACGACATTAGTCAAAGCAGCGCCATCCCTTAACGATGGTACAAATTACACCCCCCGCACGGATCGTGGTACTACCTTTCTCGCCTGGAGTTATTTATCTATAGTATACTCTTTAATCTGTGGTTACACATATAATGACACTATTGTTTGACAGTCGTAGATAAAATAATGTTATCTTATGGTCGCTAAGTGATATTATAAGATATAAGATATAAGAGCAATAAATAAAATCACTACAGCACAAGAAAAGGAAACGAGTGAAAGTCTTTTCTCATCATCAAGTCAGGACTGCAATGAGTAATCCACACATCAATAAAGAAAATAATGCACACACAAATACAAGAAATAAAAATAAAGAAAAAAAACCAACAAACACCAAACGTAAATATAATTCAATGGAATCTAAATGGATTCTATACCAGATTTCCTCAACTACAACTATTAATAAATAATGAAAATCCAAAAATAATGTGCCTTCAAGAAACTCATATTATAGAGAACCAAAATATCAAATTAAAGGGATATAAAGAATATTCTAAGCACAGACAAAATCGTGAACATGCCAGTGAGGGAGTTGCAATATTTGTATGTAACAAAATACATGCAGAAAAACTAGAATTAACAACTGATATTGAAGCCGTAGCAGTTACAGCTTTTCTTCCTCAGAAAATACATATCTGTAGTATATACATACCACCAAACAGCAATACAACGTCAACAGATATGAAAAATCTAATAGAACAACTTCCCAAACCATTCTTGTTATTAGGGGATTTTAACGCACATAATATAATATGGGGGTCAAATCATACTGACAGACGAGGCAGAATTATCGAAGATATATTACTTCAGTCGAATACACTATTAATTCTTAACACAAAACAACACACACATTTAATTGCGCAAACAACTCGTTTAGCAATATAGACCTTACACTTGCAACAACACAATTAGCTACTATCACAACATGGCAACCACTAGAGCAACTCTATGATAGTGACCATTTCCCAATATTAATAGAAATTATGCAGAAAATGGAACCTAGTCAAGCGACAAAAGAAAACAAATGGAAATTGGAAACTGCCAACTGGGCTAAATACACGGAACTAACAATACTAGAGAAACCTTACGATCGATATGAAGATGTTAGTTTCAATGATACAGTTGATAAGTTCATTGAACTTATCAATACGGCAGCAAAAGAAACAATAGCAATCAAGAAAGGTTGTCCAGGAAAAAGAACAGTTCCTTGGTGGAATGAACAATGCAAAGAAGCCCTTAGAAATAGTCATCGTACATTTAATAGATACAAAAAAACAAGAACAGTAGATGATCTAATAGAATTTTAAAAAAATAGAGCAATCGCAAGAAGAATAATCAAAACAAGAAAAACAGAATCATGGCAACAATTTGTACAGTCAATCAATACAGATACCACAAGCCAAGAAATGTGGAACAAAATAAAATCAATCAAAGGAACAAACAAACAATTTACCATCTCCGCTTTAAAAGATAACAACGAAATACTGACCAAAAAACAAGAAATTGTAAATAACATTGTTACTATATTCAAAAGTGCATATTCAAATGAGTCATATGATAAACAATTTTTAAAACATAAAAAAAATGTTGAAGACAAGCACACAAACAACTACAACCAAACAAACGACATAATAAATCAACCTATCACCCAAAAAGAAATTGACAAAAATATAACAAAATGCAAGAACACAAGCCCAGGACCAGACAACATCCCATATGCACTCATTAAACATCTATCCTCAACAGCAAAACAATCACTTCTAAATATATACAATTTTATATGGAACGAAAGATCCTACCCAAAAATATGGAGAACAGTAACAGTGATTCCAATATTAAAAATAGACAAAGATCCAACAAATCCCCTCAACTATAGACCAATAGCATTATCATCATGTCTTGCCAAATTACTGGAAAAAATAGTCAACAAAAGTCTAATTTGGAAACTAGAATCAAATAACCTAATAACCAAAAATCAATCAGGATTTAGAAAATCTCACTCGACAATAGACCAAATCCTCAACATCGACTCAGAGATACATAAAGCTTTTATAAACAAAGAACATCTTATAGCAATATTTCTAGACCTGGAGAAGGCATTTGACAAAACATGGAGATATCTCATAATACAACAAATGATAGAATGGAAAATAACCGGTAACGTACTAATATTCATACAAAATATACTCAAAGAGAGAACATATAGAGTCAAAGTAGAGGACACATACTCTGAAGAAACTGAAATGGAAAATGGCATACCACAGGGCTCACCTATCAGTGTGTCACTGTTCTGAATTGCAATAAATAAGATGGAAATGCATGTCAAACACCCCGTAAAACTCTCGTTATTTGCAGACGACATTAATATATACTATAGAAACCATAACATTGAAGTTATCAAAGAAAAACTGCAAGAAACCATTGACTCCCTAGAAGAATGGTGCAAAATAACAGGGTTCAAAATTTCAGCAGAAAAAACAAAAGCAGTACATTTTACACGACTGAAGAAAAATAACCAACAACCAGAAATCAAAATTAACGGACACAACATCAACTACACCAGGGTTATAAAATATCTTGGAATGCAACTAGATAATAAAATGACATGGAAAGATCACATAAAGTATTTAAAAATAAGAACAATACAGCCACTAAATATGCTTAAAATTATATCTAACAACAAATGGGGAGCAAAGCGCGACACACTGCTAAAAATATATCAAACCATGATACGTTCGAAATTAGATTATGGATCCATTCTCTATGCATCAGCACACAAAACACTGCTACAAAAGATAGAACCAATACAAAACGCATCATTGAGGATGATACTAGGAGCCTTTCGAACCACACCTACAGAGAGCCTACGATGTGAGGCGGCGGTGCCATCCCTAAAGACACGAAGGAATATGTTAACAACGAAATATGCATTAAAGATAGCAACAGATCCGGCACACACGGCGTATATAAACGTAATATCCAGAAGAAACACCCTCAGATATAATCATTGCTCTAACTATCCCAAACCATTCCATATTAGACTCCAGATAATCCTCCAAAACTTACAATATGAACTACCAAAATATACACGCATAAAGGAGTTAAGACAGAACCATGGACAGTAAATGAGATGAAGATCAATGTGGAATTGGCAAAATACAAAAAACAAATTGAGAACCAACACATCTATCGCAACGAATTTAACAAAATATTGGAAAACTACAAACAATATGAGCGCATATATACAGATGCCTCTAAACAAAACGAATTGGTGGGGTGTGCCGTTGTACATGAAGATATGGACAGACAATATCGTTTACCTAGCCACACGACAATATTCACAGCAGAAATCATCGCCATACATCAAGCGCTAAAGTACATCACAAAAGAACACAAGAAGCAATTTTTAGTCATCACGGATTCCTTTAGTGCATTGCAAACAATTAATAAGGATAACTCAGATAACATCATAGCAAAAAAAATACAAGATACCTATCAACAAATAATAACAGCGAAAAAAGACGTCGTACTATTATGGGTGCCATCACATGTAGGAATCCCAGGAAACGAGACAGCTGATAAATTAGCGAAAAAGGCAACAAGCAACACTAACGCACAAGCGAAAAAGAGCATGACCCACGCAGATGTATTGTCGATACTGAAAAACAAAACCTACAAACAATGGCAAGAAGAATGGAATGAAACAAACCAAAAACTAAATAAAACAAAACCGACAATAAAACCATGGAACTTACAGCCACAAAATAGATCACTGGAGACCATATTAACCAGATTGAGGCTAGGACACACCACAATCACAGATGTCTACAAATTAACAAAAGAATCGCCACCCCAATGCATAAAGTGTCAAGAAAATTTAACAGTAAGACACGTGATAATAGAATGCCCCGAATACAATAAACAAAGAAGAGACAATGAAATATCGCAGCAACTAAGAGAAGTATTAAATCCAGAAAACAAAAGCATTACTAAATTAATAAAATATCTCAAAGACATTGATAATATCAATGTCATATTATGTTAACATATTATGTTAACAAAAATATAAAATAATTATGATGTAAATGTAGGTGCTAATAACCTAGTTGTTGATGCACGTTTTGGGAATATAAAAAAAAAATTCTATTCGGTTGCACGTGCCAAATAAATAATTCGATTTAGAAAAAATTGTGAATTAAAGAAAGTTCGATTTATTAACAGATTGCTACAAAAAATTAGAAGAAAATCAAAAAAATTTCAAAATAAAACGACATGACAATTCATCAATTGATAAAAACAAAACTTAGCATGCGCTTTATCTAATATTTATTTTTGACGTAATGCTAATGTCATTATTACATTTTTCGTAACAGTGCACTTTACATAATTGAAATTATCGCATCATTATAACAGTATGTTATGAAAGTGTGGGTTCTATGATATAATCTTCGTTGGTGGTAGAAGACTAAACGAGAACGCCGAACAATAAACGATAAACAATAAACAATAAACGATAAACAATATTTAGTAACAAATTAACAATATTTATTTGGATGGTAAATATTACACGACTGCTCACGATTACGATTGAGGTACGAATCTGTTGCTGTATATTATAACAAATCTGGGGTTACCAGGGAACACACATTTGGCCTACTCTATATTAGGACTACTCATTACGTCTCGAACTACTGGCAAGTTATCGAACTAATATGGTAGTGCCAATTTGATTTTAATTAAGATGGACGCTACATCTATTCCCCCTCCAGTGATGGAGTCACGAGAATCTGGTTGGCTGCCTGATGAAACGTCCAGATCGTGTGGTTCTTGAAGATGCTGATGTCGTTGTGGCTAGCGGGACTGACGTCGAAGAAGCTGGCGGAACTGACGTCGAAGAAGCTGGCGGAAAGGTAGTTGGTATCAACTGAAAAGAGACTTTCTTCGGCTTCCGCTGTGTTAGTTGTATCTTCTCTGTCGGCTTGACTTCGGTTTGGTGTGCGATTTGCACATTCGACTCTTCCATATGTGCTGCTTTCAGTCGGTGGACGGAAACTTCCTGTTGTTTTCCTTTGATGTTTGTAGCATTACCTTTGCTAATGGCGGCATGCCTCCAACCTATTTTAAGAGAAGGCGCTGACCAAACGTCAATTAATTAATTATTAAAATAATAAATTAATCGTGAACCTACGCGAACGAGTTGTGGTTGTATTTTTGCTGGTAGATTTGGCTATACGGTTTTGTGAATTAAGTTTTTAACCAACTGAGTCTTCAACTCTTTTCTTTGTTAGTTTTTTTGTAGAATCCCCTCAGGGTTTTTGTTTGATTATTTTTGTTTGTTACTGTTAATTTTATACGTTACGTGTTGTTTCTATTTTTTCTATTCTTTCTATGTCAATTAAATAAAATTTCTTTTCTTGTACTCGTTGGGTTTTATTTAGTTGACTGGCGTCCAGCGGCAACTCTATTTTCATTTTCAGGTGGTTGTCATACAGTGGCTCCTAAGAATCCACGATACGTGCAAACGTACCCTGCTCTCGATCTGTGGATCGAAAAGATCAAAGTATAGCTGTGGGGTTTACCATCTACCGACGTAAAAGGGCATCTGAGCACCGAAAGGTGTTACAGAAAAGTGACGACCAACGTGTGGGGCTTGAGTAAATTAGTATTGGAGTCTAATTTAAATTTTTCTTCTTGTTTTATAAGAGCACTGTATTGATTAACCATCCTACAATCACCTAAATTTCTATTTTCTTGATTCTATCCTATTCTTTCAACATACGTAATTGTTTAATTTAATAAGAAACAAAAATCGTACTTAGATACGTACTTATGGTATAGAAGAAATTTTTGATTTGTTGTCAACATGAAATTTATTAATAGATTATTGACGAATCAGCTATCATGGGAACTACAGGTTAGGGGTATAGATCCTATGGGTAAAACAGTTGATGAAAAGAGGGCTATGTTAAGAGCGGCTTTAAGAGCAGAATTGTTAGACCCTAAAGTTAAGGAAACGTATCCAGCTATTGAAGTAGATGTCATGCAACAATTTGATAGTTGTATTGACGAGTTTGCAAATCAACAACATCGACTAGCATCTTTTCAAGATGAACCGACGACGACAAATGGCGAATCTTTGATTGCACAGTTTAAGCATATTTTATCTCGGGTAGCGTATTGCTTACCAATATGTTCCACTTCAGGTGAAACGAATAAAATGCGAAGTTTACAATCACAAATAGTTAGGGCGTTAGAAGAGGTTGAGAATATATTACTGTCACCTCAAGTAGAGGAAAATGATTTAAGTCTTTCGTTGCGGAATCTTACTACTCAAAATTTAATAACTAAATTAGATCCCGAAGTTATAGCCTCTCTGACTAGTAGTTTGCAACCCCAAGTAAATCCTCAACCAGGTGAAATACCAGTAGAACAAGTGGGAACGAGCACTCCTTTAAGTTCATTGACACAAGCTCCTGTTCCACATGCATTAAATATTTCAAACCTGCAGTCAAATAGATCACCACGAAATTGTACTGTTCCTTTTGAACCAAATCATAAACCTTATCAAAATAAACCCGATGCAGTTAGTCGTTGGAATCTAAAATTTTCAGGGGATACAGATATCGAGGGAGTTATTTCATTTTTGGAAAGGGTAGATGAACTCAAATTTTCCAGAGAAGTAAGCGATGATCTGCTTTTCAGAAGTGCTTATGATTTATTTGAAAATAATGCGTTGGTATGGTGCCGTGCGACCAAACCTACAGTTAATTCTTGGTCTGAATTTCTGGAGGAATTCAAGTACAACTACTTGCCTTTAGATTACGATGATTCGGTATGGGAACAAATACGAAATCGCACTCAAGGTTTTGATGAACCACCATTTATATATGTTGCTCATTTACGACGATTATTTAATAGACTTAGCAAAATTCCATCAGAAAGTACTCAAGTCAAGATCATGAAAAAAAATTTACAACCTAGGTACCATTCTCAATTAGCTTTCCAAGATGTATCAAATATTAAAACATTAATGACAGCATGTAAACTTCTATCTGAAGAAGAAAGACATATTAATAATTTTCCAGGGCAGGTTTCTTCAAATAATAATGTAGCATCCGTGTCTAATAAGACCGTAACGCAAACGATGCCTACTAATAATAAGAAAAACTCATTTTTCTCTAGAAATTATTATCGTTCACCATCAGCTAATACGAAATGTTTTAATTGTAAAATGACTGGCCATTTTTATCAAAGGTGTCCGTCGACTGAGCGTAATCTATTTTGTTATATCTGTGGTACTTCAAATGTTACCTATGTAAATTGCCCCGTTTGTTCAAAAAACGGTGGAGGACAGGAGTAAAGCGCAGCCCTTTCACTCCTAGTCCACATCGACTTAAGGCTGATAGTTCTGAGTGGAGAAATTGGTTGAACACGGTAACATCTTTTTGTAATTCAGCACCGGCTGAAGTAAATGCATTGTTTACTCATCGTCCTTTTGACAATAGAGCCTATATTTCTGTGTCAATTAAACAGGAAAAAGTATTAGCATTTATGGACTCCGGAGCCAACCAATCAGTTTTGGGACGCAAGGGACTATATCTATTAGACAAATTAAATTTAAAAATTAACCGACTTAATAAAGTACCTATGCGATCTGCAGACGGTACATTACAGAATGTGTACGGCGCAGTTCTTATTCCGCTGACGGTTGAAGGCGTCACTAAGAAGCTACATGTAATAGTTTCAGATACTATTGAATATCCTTTAATTTTGGGGTACGAATTTTGCAAGCTTTTTAAAATGAAGACCGATTTTGAAAACGATTCATATACTGTTCCGAATGATTTGAACACTTTAACATCACCGAAAATTATACATTCACGCGCTGACTTGTCATTTGATCAGATAGAACAACTAGATGATGTCATTTCAAAATTTAGGGCAATAGCTCCCGATAAATTAGGCCGAACCCATATGGTTAAGCATGTTATAGATACGGGAAATGCCCCATCTATTAAGCAAAGGTATTATCCTCTGTCTCCGGCATTACTTGAGCAAGTTAATTTAGAAGTAGATAAAATGATAAAAGATCGGGTTATAAAACCAAGCTTTTCCAGTTGGAACTCTCCTATCTTACTTGTAAAGAAACGAACGGGCGAAAATAGATTTTGTTTTGACGGAAGACGTCTTAATGAGGTAACCAAACCTGACGCTTATCCGATGCCTTATATTACCACTATTTTAGATCAACTAAGGGATGCGCGTTATATTTCTTCAATCGATCTGAAGAAAGCTTTTTGGCAGATTCCACTTTCTGCAGAATCTTGCGAGAAAACTGCATTTACTGTTCCAGGACGGGGACTTTTCGAATTCAATGTTCTTCCTTTTGGATTGCATAATAGTCCGCAGACATTGCAAAGGTTAATGGATAAAATATTTGGTCCTAAATTTGACAAAGTTTTTGTATACCTCGATGACATCGTTATCGTTTCGAGTACATTTGAAGAACATGTTATTTTGTTAAATGAAGTCTACGAGCGTCTAAAAAAGGCAGGACTGAATGTAAATTTTGACAAATGTGAGTTTTGCAGAGACTCATTAAAGTATCTTGGTTTTGTCGTCGATGCGCAGGGTTTACGAACTGACCCAAGTAAAGTAGAAGCAATTGTAAGCTTTCCGACTCCTCGCACGTCTACCGAAATAAAGCGTTTTCTTGGTATGGCGGGATGGTACCGCAGGTTTATTCCAAACTTCTCAACTTTAGTTGCACCTATCCTAAAGTTGTTGAAGGGAAAGTCTAAACGTCAAAGAGTTTTATGGGAACAGGAAGCCGACAATGCTTTTAAAAATCTTAAGAACAAACTCATCTCAGCTCCTATTTTGAGCAGCCCCGATTTTTCACAACCTTTTATTATACAGACAGATGCATCTGACTCCGGTTTAGGTGCTATCTTAGTACAAGGGGAAGGTAAAGAGGAACGAGTTATTGCATATGCAAGCAGAACTCTCAGTAAACATGAGCTAAACTATCACGCTATGGAGAAGGAATGTTGTGCTATATTATTTGGTATTGAGAAGTACCGTCCATATATAGAGGGAACCCGTTTTACTGTTATCACCGATAATCAAGCTTTAAAATGGATGGGAAGCGTAAAAAGTCCCTTAGGGAGAATTGCTCGGTGGGCAGTACGTTTAAATCAGTACGATTTTGATATAGTACATCGCAAGGGAAAATTAAATGTAGTGGCAGATGCTTTATCACGAGCGCCGATAAATATTCATTATATTTCACTTACACCTGAGGATAAGAGTACTTGGTATCAAAAGATTATAGACAAACTAATATCAAACCCTGAAGGCTATCCTAACTTTAAGATTGAGGGCGGGTATGTCTATAAATTTGTTCCAAATAAACACAACTTTGTTTCAAATCTGATAGAATGGAAATTGTTGGTGCCGAAATCTCGACGGCGAGAGGTAATGAGTGATTGTCATGATAATCCTCTAAGCGGACATCTTGGTGTGTTTAAAACATTCAATAAAATTTCGGAAATTTATTATTGGCCTAGAATGAAATCGGACATATCTCGATACGTTCTTAAATGCGAGATATGTATTGCGAGTAAAGCATCGAATCAATTTCGACCTGGCTTAATGGGAGGCGCTAAGCGTGTAGAATATCCATTTCAGATATTATCAGTTGATCTCATGGGACCTTTTCCTCGTACGAGGAAAGGAAACACGTGTCTGTTGGTAATCTCTGACTGGTTTTCAAAATTCGTGTTGGTGCATCCTTTGAGGCAGGCCTCTGCTGCGTCGATTGTTCAAAAAATAGAGGAAATAAGTAGTATAAGATTGGGGGTGCCTGTATCCCCCCACCTCTTTTTTTTGATCCCCCCACCACTTTTTCTCATGCCACACCCACTTTTCAAGGTCAAGCATCCTATTGGTCATAGCCACGCCCAATTTTCAAGGTCGAGCATTGTATTGGTCATAGCCACGCCCCCTTTTCAAGGTCAAGCATTCTATTGGCCGTACGCCACTGCCCACATTTCAAGGTCATGCATTCTATTGGCCGCAAGCCACGCCCACTTTTCAAGGTCAAGGATTCCATTGGCCGTAAGCCATACCCACGTTTCAAGGACGGTAAGCCATCTCTCTTTCTTTCTTTCTCACACGCACCTCAGGGTCACCTCAAGGCTATACAGTAAAAAACACATTGTAAAATCACCTCTCAAGGTTATCCAAATAAATTGATAGATAATCATTTTTATGAGTCACCCCAAGGCTATACAGTAAGAACACCACAAGGTTGCCCCCTCCACCGACATCGAAAGTATATAATGGATACATTTTGCGTACAATATTACAGTCGAACAAGCAATAATAGCTCAAGTTTTGTTAGTGGTTGCTATACAGATCCAAACATAAAAAATCAACTTGAAACGAGTAAGTAAAATGTTAATTAATTAATTTATTAATAATTGTTAAATAATTTGTTACAGTGGAATTTTTAAATGAAAAATCTTATCCGTTAAATAAATCAAACACAAAAAGCATCTCCATCGGATTTTCTAAAATTAGTTTACAACCTACTATTGCAATTATTGGTTTAAAACAAAAAGTAATATTTAATGAAGACGATTGGAAACGTATTATTTTTTACAAACCACTGCTTACTGCATATTTTACCGAAGATGATTCAAAATGGTCACCAATATATGACTCGTTTACTATTGAATTTCAAATTTTTAAATCCAAAAAAATTATAAAATTGTACAAAGATAAAGAACTATGTGTTTATTTTGCATTGGAAACTATCACAGGATTATGGGGCTTGGTTAATTTGATAAACACTTATTTATCAATATTACATAAACAATCGTTTGCGACATATTATTCAAATATAATTAAAAATAACAATTTAAGTTTATTAGAAAACACATCTAATATTGTCAATTTTGTAAACATTGAAACCGATGGGGATAATGCTTATACATTGATGGAGATGATACAATTTTACCCGGAGAAAGTCATAGTAGATGTGGAAATCGCTAACACTATCAAATTATAGGATGTGGATGGCATACAGCGCACAGCATTGGCCAAAAGCTGCTGATCTCCTTTCAGCTGTAGAGCGACAGATGTGCTGTTTGGAAGCAATGAGTTTTGATGTTCAACATGGAGCGGTATACATGAAGGCAGGCTACCCCGACATGGAAGAAGCTCAAGTGCTTGCGCAGAAATATGAAGCACAATATAAAATATGTGAAAGACTTTGTAAAAAAACAATATCATTAGAAATGTTTTGTCAAACGTTAATTGATAAAGACTTTAAAAATGTATTATATGAAATAAGAGATTTTCTACCTTATTATATTGTAAAAGATTATAATTTAGTTGATAAGGATGATAATGATGATAATAAAATATAATAATAATAATAATAAAATTTATTTGAAAACTATTATGTTATATTATTTAATGTGTAAACATTAACATATATAAGGGATGGAAATTTTGTACAATTAAATAGTAATCTTCAATATCTTCAACTAAGTGGATGTGTGTAAAAGCAATCAAATCATCAAGTGAAAATGAATACCGCTCTAATTTACTTCATAGGCGCAATACTTAACAACACTTTAATCCTAACATGTCCAAAAAATCTTAAAAACGCTATGATTTGCACTCAATATTTGGATATCAATGAGACACCCAAAACTTGTGAAAAATTTGATGAAATGCACGTTGAAATCATGCAGAGTGGCCAATACATTATTACACATTCATTAGTAGTTGATAGTGGTAAACCCATTTTATATTATGAAGTCAACTTTAAGCTTCAAGATGCAAGTGAAAGAACAAACCCCGGAGAATATTTGGTGCTAAATTTCAATAAACTTAGAAACCACAATCGAGTTTCTAGCATCATAATTTATACATTTTTATTTTTTATAATCATTATATTGTATATTTTTATATTTTTTTTTGTAAAACCCAAAAATTTCGTTTCTGCAAATAGCAAGAAATAAATAAATAAATAAACTTTTTTTTTCAAAACTTTTATTGATTAATTCATATTATATCTTTAATAGTTAACATTATTGTAATATACAAGAACGGCAATAAGAAAGTTTATTGATATAGGAATCATTTGAATCTTCAACTTTTGTAGATATCTTCGAATAATTTTCAGGTATTGAATTAGATAAAATTTTATATCCCAATAATGGGGTAATTTCGGGAAAATTTTCATCGGAATCATTTGGATCCTCAACTTTTGTAGATAACTTTGAATAATTTTCAGGGGTTGAATTAGGTAAAGCTTTGAATGTCCCACAAACATCTTTTCCAACATTGAAATTATTTTTTAGATCCATATGTTTTGTAGATAAATTCGAATAATTTTCAGGTATTGAATTAGGAAAAAATTCGTATCTCCCACAAACATCTTCTCCAACAAAGGGGCAACGTCGTGACCATTTTTTATGCTCCATCATAGGATCGTCTCCAATTTTCCAATCACCAATAACGATTGAACAAAATGCACACCGCACACTATCACCATTTCTTAAACTATAAAATCCAGCTTTTGCCAACTCATTTGAATTTACAATGGGATACTTCCAATCCCTAAACGAAAAAAGGCGATCTTCTTCTTCTGCATATACACCCATGTTCTTCATATAATAATTGCTTGGATATGTAATAAACATACTGGATCACCACTTATATCATTCTACCCCCCAATAGTACTTTGCTAATGCTTATATAGACATAATAAAAAAAAATATATATTAAAAAAATATTTTATTCGTGCATAATATATTCGTTATACAAATAAAATACATTAGTCAGAGCACAAATGCAATTTGTTAGCGAATGATAAAAACAATATGGGTTTCCCATTGGTAGTTTGGGTTGCTCAGTCAACTCCACTATAGGTGTACTAATAATATTTTTGATAAATAATGTTTTTTCACATCCTTTGATATACACAACGTCAGCAGATGAAGTTAATTGTTTTACAATTTCAACAAATTTATGAACAGGTGTAAATCCACTTCCCCATAATATCCCGTGGTGATTATTCATTAAATAGTTTGCTTGTTTTTGGAATTCCATAGTCAAACAATTAAACCGAAAAGGTGGTTTGAAGACGTAGTGAGCTGTCTTGAAACCATCATAAACAGCTAATTCTTTAGGGGAAAACACTTTATGGGAAGTCATGAAACCTTGCACATCCAAAACTATTTTGTTACTCATATTTGCTTTACAGATTTTGTTAGAGGACTATAACTAAACAAGCGATCATGGAGAATTAAACAATATGCGGTTGTGTTTTCTATTATATTAGCACCGGCTTCAAATTCTACTCTTACTTCTATTGGCCCTTTACTAAGACTATCCTTCTGACGCGTACAATCTACCACTATCAATGGGGCGTTTCTTTTAAAATCTTCAGGTGTAAACATCGGTTCGTTTTCTTTACCGTAATATGTTTGTTGAAAATTTGCAAACATTTCATATAAAATTGAAAAAGAATTCTTTTTATAGTTTATATTTAAATTGTCGTATGGATAGCGCTCCGAATTTAAGTAAACACTTAGATTTATCAAATCGGAAGGATCAAATTTACTCATATCCTTATCATTTTTGTTTTTTCTATTTGTTGAAAATGCGATTATTATCATTCTAGGTGTTTCTACTTGTGTGGTAGTTTTCACGGTCCATGAGTGGCGATTCGTTAATGGTAATTGGGGATATTCGTGAAGTTCCCACGATCTAAATGCTATGGGAATTTCTAAGTTTTGTTCGATGTATTTTGTTAAACGTAGTTGCTCTTCTAAAGAAACCGATATGTGCGGCACCTTCCAAAAAAGTTTATTAATAGTAACTCGTAGCTTTTCTTCGCTATTTGCCGATTCCAACGCATTAATATCGCTATTACTTCTTACTAATACTAATTCTTGTTTGGCGTTCAATATTATTTTATTATAATCCTCACAAAATCCCAAAAACATTTTTAAGGGTATACAGGCGTTAAAATTTCCATCAATACCTTGATTTAACACCATATCTTTATTATTTTTTGACTCCCATCCAGCATTTTTTAATTTTAAACATTCGTTTTCCGAGTAGGATGGATATGCTTTCATAGTAGAGGTAATACCTGGATTTCTGGAAGAATCGATCACAACTCCGTTTAGCTCATATCTAATTTCACTGAATAAAAAAGCTACGCCATTGTTAATGAAATGACCAGTAGTAGAGTTAGTATTGGTTTCTGTTTTTAACGTTCCCTCTACGTAAAGATAGCTAAGACTGGGAGCCGTATACGCATCCAACTGTTGAATAGGAATTCTAATTTCATCATTATTATCAAATGATGTAGAAGCATATGGTTGATGTGTATGAAATTCCGCATTTGTAATCGAATTATCTTCTATAATTTTTTCTGCAATATCTAAAATCCCCATTTTCACACGAGCACTTTATAACCTAAGGCTTTTAAAAACGCTATATTGATTGGTGTTAACGCTCTATTGCTTGGTGTTACTAACTCCTCGGAAGATTTTTGACTGACTCTTTTTATATTAGACACACGCTTATAATAATTTTCACGCGCACTTCTTGAATATTGGATTACCATATTATTATCTAGAGCTTTTTTAAATGAAACCTGATGGATATTTCTTCTCCATTAAAATCTACAACCTGATCGTTCTGGTCTATTATTCTAACTGAAATATTTGATATAAATCGAACATTTATAGGTAAATAAATAACATTGGATGGAGTTTCAACTATTTTATAACCACGTGGAACTATCCTTAATCTTTGTAAAATAATCTTTATAATGCTTGACCTTGAAAAGGGGGCGTGGCTATGACCAATACAATGCTCGACCTTGAAAATTGGGCGTGGCTATGACCAATAGGATGCTTGACCTTGAAAAGTGGGTGTGGCATGAGAAAAAGTGGTGGGGGGATCAAAAAAAAGAGGTGGGGGGATACAGGCACCCCCAATCTTATACTACTGAAATATTTTTACTTTTTGGTGTTCCTCAAATTGTGATGTGCGATAATGGGACCCAATTTACAGGCAAACTTTTTAAAGATCTTATGAACGAGTATAAAGTACAGAAAATCTGGTACACGGCGGCCTATCATCCGCAAAGCAACCCCGTGGAAAGATCCAATCGCGTAATTGGGACATGTCTTCGTTCGTTTGTAGAAAAAGACCATCGTTCGTGGGATTTGCACGTATATAAGATAGCACATCATGCCATTCGAAATGCGGTTCATGAAGTCACAGGGTATACTCCGTCTTTCCTGAATTTGGGTAGATCTGTTCCCAATAACGGAACTTATTATGGTAGGTTAGATAACGCTACTCCCGGAGAATTTGAGGTAGGCAGTCATGAACGCGTTATTTCTGACACCAATAACACTAGTGGGCTATACCAAGAAGTAATAAAGAAATTACAACATGCATACGAAAGGAATAGAGCGCGATATAACATCCGGAAGCGACCCCTATCTTTTAAAAAGGGTGATACAGTATGGAAACGTAATTTTGTTTTGTCTAGCGCCTCTGATAAATTTGCTAAAAAGCTAGCTCCAAAATATGTTAAATGTAAAGTTGCAGAGGTGACTGGAAGTTTAACATATCGTTTACGTAGTGAGCATGGTAAAAACTTAGGAATCTTTCACGTGAAAGACCTTAAGGCCCATCCTGAGTAAAGTCAAAAACGTAGGTTCGATTTGTGAGTATGAGAATGTAAGAATCTCATTAGGGATATTATAAGTTAGAATAGATTCTTAACCAGGTGGATATGTTTATATTTTGATTGCCAGATCCCACCAATAATTTAGTTTATAGTTTAGTTTTTTTGCTGTCTTAGAGCGAGACAATTTAGTTAGGTTTTGTAGGAGCGTTGGCGCTTGAGGCTTGGTTAGTAGTATCTGATCAATGTCCAGCCAAAGCCGTATGACTTTGGAAGGTATGTTTCTCCAAGGGAAAATTTCTATAGATACTGTCGTACCTTTCATTTATACCTCTTTATACGGAACTGGATATTTCCGTGGTAGTGATGAGTTCCAATCCAAGGATGTTTTGAAGGATTCCTGATTCAGGTTTCCAGGAACTCAAACAAAGAAAAATACTTTTTTAATTTAGGCGTTCTTAAGAGATCCCAATGATCTA
This sequence comes from Cantharis rufa, assembly GCA_947369205.1. Taxonomy (NCBI): domain Eukaryota; kingdom Metazoa; phylum Arthropoda; class Insecta; order Coleoptera; family Cantharidae; genus Cantharis; species Cantharis rufa. The sequence continues at coordinate 29,440,193 of OX376304.1, forward strand.
TTTAGACAATGCCAAAAAAAGGAAACCCAAAGAATCTAACGCCTGAGAGGTTATTATTCTCATATTCACGTTGTTAAGTTTGTATAGTTTTTGTAAGTTATTTTTATGTGATTTAAAGGAAAGGGACAGTTATAAAGAACTTAACACCTATGTCCGTAATAACTAAAATTCTTTTATATAGCCATTATTGCACCACCTTACACCATTTTGATCTTGACTGCAATTATGTACATGTTGTCCGATGATTTTACTGATCATTTTTTTGCGATAATTTTAGTAGATGTGTTGAGAGCTTCTGCATTTCTGAGGTATTAATTTAGTGAACTTTGAGCTGTTCTTGCAGAGTCAGCCGGTTGTCGGTTTGGGAGGGGGAGTGTGTAGCATTACCTTTGCTAATGGCGGCATGCCTCCAACCTATTTTAAGAGAAGGCGCTGACCAAACGTCAATTAATTAATTATTAAAATAATAAAAGAATCGTGAACCTACGCGAACGAGTTGTGGTTGTATTTTTGCTGGTAGATTTGGCTATACGGTTTTGTGAATTAAGTTTTTAACCAACTGAGTCTTCAACTCTTTTCTTTGTTAGTTTTTTTGTAGAATCCCCTCAGGGTTTTTGTTTGATTATTTTTGTTTGTTACTGTTAATTTTATACGTTACGTGTTGTTTCTATTTTTTCTATTCTTTCTATGTCAATTAAATAAAATTTCTTTTCTTGTACTCGTTGGGTTTTATTTAGTTGACTGGCGTCCAGCGGCAACTCCATTTTCATTTTCAGGTGGTTGTCATACAGTGGCTCCTAAGAATCCACGATACGTGCAAACGTACCCTGCTCTCGATCTGTGGATCGAAAAGATCAAAGTATAGCTGTGGGGTTTACCATCTACCGACGTAAAAGGGCATCTGAGCACCGAAAGGTGTTACATGTTTATGATGAAGGTAACGTCCTTTCGTTGAACAACTTGGTAAGGACCCTCATACGGGGGCGTAAGAGGTGGCTTCACTGCATCTATTCGGAGGAAAACGTACTTACAGGTTCGTAGTTCTTTTTGTAAGTATGTGGATGTCTTGGTTGAATGGTTTGATGTTTGAGTTGGCTTCAAGTTTAGCATTGTTTCTTTTAATCGGGCCACGAATTCACTTGGCGGAGTGGTTGTACTTCTCTCGAAGAATTCGCCAGGCAATCGAATGGTTGTACCGTAAACCAATTCGGCTGGTGATGCGCCAATGTCTTGTTTTATTGCTGATCGATGACCTAAGAGAACGGAAGGAATAATGTCTACCCAATTTCTTGAGTGGTAGCACTTGATGGAAGTCTTTATGGTACGATGCAAGCGCTCGATGGAGCCGTTAGCCTGCGGATGGTACGCCGTGGTCTTCAAGTGCTTGATTCCAAGAAGTCTTGTTAGTTCTCGGAACAAATGTGATTCGAATTGTCTTCCTCTGTCCGTGGTAATGCTTCGTGGGGTTCCAAATCTTGAAATCCAACCGCTGATGAGTGCTCTTGCTACAGTTTCGGCTGTGATGTCTTGAATTGGAATTACGTCTGGCCAGCGAGTGTATCTATCGATGCAAGTCAAACAGTAGCTGAAGCCTTGTGATGGTGGAAGTGGTCCAATTAGATCAATGTTGATGTGACTAAATCTTTCTCCGGGAACCAAAAACTTTACGAGTGGAGGTTTGTTGTGACGTTGGTTTTTTTGGTTCGGCGAGGAAAACTTGCACCGGCTGGTACATTTGCGTGCTCGATCACCAAATTTTTTGTGGTAAAAACAAATATCTTGTTTTTGGGGAGAATCGTATCTATTTCTTGATTTGCTGCGATTCCTTGAATTTGAACGGCCTCGATTTTTCTTAAATTGATCTGCGAGTGCTTCAACTTGTTTCGATAGGGCCATTACTTGCGTTTCTAATCGGTCATGATTAGTTTGGTTTGGTGCTGGAGTCGAACATGGAATTGTTGTTTCAAAAACTGACGTTTGAAAATTTGACATTTCCATTATTTTGTCCGCGGTTTCAGCCTTTTTCTTCAAATCGATTTCTAGGCAGCTGACTATGGATCTGGTTGTCTCTGGCAGTTTACTTAGCCAAAGTGATTCGACGACGGTGTCGCTCATACTGGTTCCACTTAGTGATTTCATCTTTCGGAGCAGTGTTGATGGCTTGTCGTCACCCAAATCGACGCACTGAAGCAATTGCTTTAACTTCTTTTGTTGCGAATCTGCATATTCGTTAATTAGTTGCACTTTTATTTGATCGTATTTGTTATCTTGCGGAGGATTTCTTATAATATCTGCTACAACGTCAAGATACTGCGGCTCGAGAGATCCAACAACGATATCGTATTTAGTTTGATCGCATTTAACGCCGTTGTTACGAAATTGTGCCTCTATTTGTAAAAACCATAGGTCGGGCTTTGTAGGATGAAATTTTGGTACCTTAGTGGAAACTTTGTATGTTTCTACGTGCGTATTTTGTGAGGTTAGCTGTCGTTCAGGCTGGGTTCGTTCCGGACCTTGTTGTTGTGTTTTCAATTCATCAATTTGGTGCATTAGGTCTTGGATTGTACTTTCCAAATTCGTTATCGGTACTTCAGGTTGATACGAATTGTTTCCTTCACCTTTATTGTCAGAGGTCGACATGATGCTGAATTTCTAAAAATATTGTTATTATTAAATTGTTTCTGCGCAATTTTGTCAATCACGATGCGGGAGTCACCAATGTGGGTTCTATGATATAATCTTCGTTGGTGGTAGAAGACTAAACGAGAACGCCGAACAATAAACGATAAACAATAAACAATAAACGATAAACAATATTTAGTAACAAATTAACAATATTTATTTGGATGGTAAATATTACACGACTGCTCACGATTACGATTGAGGTACGAATCTGTTGCTGTATATTATAACAAATCTGGGGTTACCAGGGAACACACATTTGGCCTACTCTATATTAGGACTACTCATTACGTCTCGAACTACTGGCAAGTTATCGAACTAATATGGTAGTGCCAATTTGATTTTAATTAAGATGGACGCTACAAAAGTTTTTACAGAGCTATGTTGCTAACATAATGTTATCGTAACATTATGTAATATAATTTTTAGAGAATCGCACTATAAAATAGTAATTATTTTCAAAATAATCAACTTCACCAAACGTAATCATTATTTTAATAAAATAAAGATATTTCAAAATTATAAAAACACTATATACAGATACTTGCAAAAGAACTTGGAAACTCCTGTTAGTAATGTAAATTGTACCTTTTGAAGCTTTTTTTTTCATATAAAAATCAATTTTACCGTAAATCTTTCAGACATTTTTCGATGAAAATTTCATTTCTGTGAAATTCAGTTCTGTTCAGTAAAGCTGACTCGCTAAAAACAAAGATAGCACAAACTTGCCAAAGGTGCAACTCGAAAGGGGTTAAACTCGTTTGCCGTGCTCGATGTGTACCTGTCGGTGGCATAATCGCGTCTGACGGTCAACACTAAGACTATATCAGAACGCATGCACCGTCAAAAGAACTCCTGTGTTAATGAATTCCCTATCTAAAATGCATGTAAAATTTTGATTTTCAAATGCCGTTTTCTCGAAAACTAATGGATAATCCTCATCAATGTGCGTTCTTAAAATGCTCAGAAAATTGTCCTCTTTCCAAAAGAAAAAAAATTGCGGCTCGATTCGTGGTATCGATTAACTGACAGTAACCGAAATTCACTTTGGTTGTCATTTCAAAAAAGGTAAACAAAAATATATCCGAAAAAGATATCCACTTGCATTTCTGTTCCTATCTTTTTCCTTAGTAAGGGATTGTCGTATAGGTTGGGACACTGTATAGGATGGGACAGCGGAATATCTGCGTTGTTGGTAGTGGTAACACCTATGTTATGACTGTCGCAGTAAAGGTTGGTTATAACCGAACTTTTCATGTGCATTCGAACAAAGACAGGGTGTTCATTATGTGTATGCCAAGCAACCAGTAAATTTTCTTTGAACATCTTTAAGGTAGTTTCTAAGTGCTGAAATTTAACAAAATTTAAATCAATTATTTCAAGTAAATATGTTCAATGTGTCTTGTATTTAGTGTATTTTCATTGTGTGAAAGTGCAATTTAAGTGTGATATTGCAGAGATTAATTTTCAGACTTTTTACAAAATGGCTCATGTCGTATAGGTTGGGACACCTTTTTTTTTTTATTCCAAGACACTGCAATTCCATTTAAATGATATTTTTTAAATATTTGCTTACTGCAATAGTAAATATAATAACTAAAAAACATTAATTTATCTAGTTACATTGTTTACACGTGCAAACGTGTTGTATACTTGAAATGCGCTAATATGCCCTGCAGTTTCTTCACTTGTGCAAACTGCGAATCAGATTAACCCTCTATTATACCATTTTTTTATTTTTAATGAAAACATTTTTTTAGAAAACATAAAAAAGTATAAAATTTTCATATATTGCTACGACCCCGGTTCCCAATTCTACTGCAATAGGTAGATATAATCTTTTGAGGCTCGTAGCACCTTCTTCCTCCTCGCTGGGCGCCAAATTTATGTAAAATATAATAAAAACTTTTGTATTTAAATTTACTCAATTAAAAGAATGTCCATGGTGAATAACAATAACAAAATTTTATTCAACAAAATAAACAAACTAAACGAATAAACTTTTTAACAAATTAACAAATTAACGTGTTGCGTATGTAGTGTATGTGCGTGTACTTAAATACTAAGAACAAAATTAACACACATAACAATTACAACAAGAAAACAACACTACTAATAATAAAAATATAAAAAAGGCGAGTCTGAGTTCGTGAAAGATACATTATAAAATTTTGTACGACCTTATTTCTTTCTGGGCTTTTTGGTTTGCACCCTTTGTCGATTTAACTTGGCCACAAGGGAGTGAGGGTTCACTCTCACAATATCACGGCACTATTCGGATGGTTGTACAACGGCGGAAACACTCCACGGTAATTTTTGCAATAATGGCGAAATTAGGGCTGAATCGCACTTGCCTTATTTGCTGCACCAATTGCTTTTTATCTTTACAACCAATTTTTCATCGACCGGTCGCTCCGGTATAATTTTTAGACTCCCTCTTTTCTTTTCTGTTTTTTTTGACCGTTCTTATTTTATTTTTCATCTCCTTGGAAATTTTTCCTTTGGCACTCTCATTTTTATTTTAAAATAATTTTTAAAAAAAGATAAAACTTTTTCCTGCTTGATTTTTTTTTTAATCCTTCAGAAAACCCAGAAAACTTTGTTGGACGTAAAACTTAAAATTAGGAACATGGTAACTTATATTTTACAAAGATTAAGGTTAGGTTAACGATGGTGATTTGTTACTCGATTCCCAGTATCCTATAAACAATTGTAGGATCATGGAAACCCCTCTCACCAAGAACTTTCTTCTTTGAGCGCGGTGAACATCGCAATATTCATTAAGAGAATTCTATGCAAAAACTAAAAGATTTTTTTGACTAAAATTGAGAAAAACAAAATTCTAGAAGGCTGTTTTTGCTTAGAATCTAAGCAACAAAAACAACAAAACAAAATAAATAAACATTATAATTAGTTACGTTATTATTATGACGAATGTCTCACGTTTTGGTGAAGAATCTATTGCTTCAATTAAAGAAGTAATTATTGATAGTGTACCAGAAAATACAAGGAAGTCCCATGCATCTGTCTGGAATCAATTTGAACTATTTTGTGCAGATAGAAATTATTTGTTTGAAGCAGATAGCCTGTTAGAAAAGCTAAATCAGATTTTAAAGAATATAATCTTGGCGCTATGGCTATAATGATAGTCGTCACAACCTTGGCCTATAATATACTATTACCTAAATCAAGTAACAAATAAAATAGTATAAAAAAATCTGCTACACGACTTTTAAACACGAAAATATTCCAAAGAGTGTTTAAAAAAGGGCTGATTTTAGGTTGTAGCTGATATGATACAAAACCTTATGTAGGGTTAAGTGGAATCGTATTTATTACTTAAATTGTTTCTATGCAAGTTGCAATAAATATTCTAATCATAATACCATGCAGTTTTACTTTATTTATTGACTTATTTTTCAAATTTTTGGTAGTGCCCAACTTATACGGAAAATTTTTTTTCGGCTAAAAAAGTTGCCTTCATTAAAATAGATATAACTTTTGATTCGTTTGCGATTTCAGAAAACTTTCTACAGCAAAGTTGTAGCCAATGAACATACCTGTTTTTTTTGTTTCATAGAAGTTAACATTATTCCTATCCGTTTCAGATCTACACGTTTCTTGTGCATTATTTTATACATGATTATCTATAATTATCTACAGTAGTCGTCACGGAACTTTAAGTCTCGTCATAATTGAAAACCATTGTTATGCATTATGACGAGACATGGTTCCGTCACAACTACTATATTATGTAATTTCCAATGTGCATAGAATATTATCGACTATTTCACTCAGCTGTCATTAGACCAATGGAATGAAAGAACAACAAAACATTCAGCCAATAGCAATCGAATTGAAGCGATAATTCTACTCGTGTATAAAACAATGCATAAGAAACGTCAAGCTTGACAGTTTGATAGCGGATAAAAATTGTACTTAGGAAGGAACAGAAATGTTTTGCGGATATTTTTTTGTTTACCTTTTTTAAAATGACAACCAAAGTGAATTTTGAAGTTTAAATAGTTTTATGCGTATTTATGGACCATACGAGTTTATTTAATGTATGTAATATTTTAAATTTAAATTTCATCGTTTACTCGCAGAATTATTTAATTAAATAGCACGCTAGCTTTGATTTCTATCCTGATAATTTTTAATTTCTGAACACTCATACGTGGTTTTAAAATTTGGCTCGAGAAAACTGTTTATCAGACAAAATCACTCGAGCGATCTCGCTAACGCTCGATCGCTCTCGTGATTTTAGTCGACCCAGTTTTCTCTCGCTAAATTGCTAATCACATATTCGTTGAAATTAAAAATTATCTGGATAAATCAAAGCTCTTGTGGTATTGCTTGCGACAATTTTTTAAAGTTGAATTTAAAGCAAATATAAGCGACAATTTATTTTATTAACTGCAACATTTAAATAATACATAAAATATTGAATAATTTTTAATGTCAATGTATCAACGATACAACGATAAATTGGATTGGGATATTGCATATGATTATTAACCTCGGGTCATATTTTACTCATTTCCGACGAATCAGAGAATCGCAAATGGATATTTTTTGCGGATTTTTTTTTGTTTACCATTTTTGAAATGACCACCAAAGTAAATTTTTAAGTTTAAATAGTTTTATGCGTGTTTATGGACCATAATTTATTTAAAGTAATTTTATTAAATTTAAATTTCATCGTTTATTCGCAGAATTATTTTATCAAATACAACGCTGGCTTTGATTTCAATCCTGATAATTTTTATTTCTAGACACTCATACGTGTTTTAAAATTTGGCTCGAGAAAACTGTTGGTCAGACAAAATCACCCAAGCAATCTCGCTAACAATATCCAAATATTAGGAGATTTAAACGCAAGGGTAGGTAAACTAGCTATTCCAAAAGTTGTAGGGCAATATGGCGAACAAATGATAAATGAAAATGGCAAAATGCTGAGACAGTTCGCATTTTTAATGAGCTAAAAATTGCCAATATATTTTTCCGTAAAAAAGACATACATAAATACACATGGGCGGCAAGAGGATCTCGATCAATAATTGACTACATCATAGCTAATAAGAAATTTGCCAAACAGATTACAGATGTGAGAGCCCATAGAGGATACGATATATACTCAGACCATTTCTTGGTAGTAGGAAAAATAAACCTATATACAAGATGGAAAAAACCAAAACAACCCGCGCCAAAGACAAAGACTGAGAACGTGTACAAAATCTACCAACTGGAAAACGAAGACGAGAGACTGCAATACCAAAATAAAATCAACACTTTAGTGGCCACCGTTCCAACAAGCAACAATGTAGAAAAAGAATGGCAGAACATAAAAAAAATAATAAATGAGTCTGCCCTATATACCCTTGGAACAAAGAAAAAATATAGAAAAAGAAAAGGTCTCGAGAGATGGACTCCTGAGATTGAAAATGCTGTGAGAGATAAGAACAAAGCTTACAGAGTATATCTAGGCAACCCTACAGAAGACAACAAACAGAACTATGTGACACTTAGAAATCGCTCAAAGAATATCTGTAGGGAGGTACACCAGAAGGCATGGAACAGTTTTGTAGCAAAGTTAGAAGAAGATGTTCATGGAAGACAAACACTAGCGTATAAAGCTATGAAGAGACTTAACCAAACAGAAAAAGATAGTGCGAAACTTAACTGTATAACGGAAGAGGAATGGATAAAGCACTACAAAGATCTATGGTTTGATGAGACAATCCTAAAAGATGAAAAACAAATACCAAATCCATATGGACTGGATGATATATGCATGGAAGAGCTACAAGAGGCTCTGAGGGGAAGTAAGAATAGAAATGCATGCGGATTGGATGGAATTAACGTGGAACTTTTTAAGTATGGAGGCTATTTACTGCATCTTATACTACTTCACTTATACAACATGTGCTGGAAGAATTTGGAAATCCCGAAAAACTGGAAAATATCTAAAGTTATTCAACTATTTAAGAAGGGAAAACGCAATGACTGTGGTAACTATCGAGGAATTAGTTTGTTAAACAGTGGATACAAATTATACGCTAGAATTTTAAATGCCAGACTAAAAACAATATCCGAATATATTTTAGATGAAGAACAAATGGGTTTCAGGAAAGGAAGATCAACAACAGATGCAGTCTTTACCTTAAAACAGATAATAGAAAAAAAACGAGAATTTAATCAAGAAACTCACATTGCCTTTATAGACTTCGAGAAGGCCTTCGATAATCCGCGAACAGCTCTGGGAAATAATGGAACATCAGGGTTACCCACAACATTTAATAAAAGCAATCAAGAGTCTATACAGCAACACTACAGTAATTCTGGACTTGGGAGAAAAGCTGTCTCAAGAAATACCAATAAACAAAGGTGTTAAACAAGGATGCTGCCTTTCACCTACACTCTTCAATGTATATATCGACCAAATTCTTAAAGAATGGAAAGAAATTATAACCGTCGGCATACAGTTGAATAACCTAATAACGCTAAAGTTAATTTTATACGCAGATGATACGGTAATTCTACAACAAAATGAAGATGATCTGCAAAGGGCCATGTTGTGGTTGTACCGCATATGCATGAAATACAATGACAAGATCTCAACTCATAAAACGAAAACCATGGCTTTTAAGGGAAAACAACCAGTCAGAACAAAGATAGTGGTAGATGGAAACAGTATAGAACAAGTAATACATTTTAGATATTTAGGATGTGATGTGTCTGTGGATAAAGACTACGACATAGACGATAAATTAAACAAGTTTGGACAGATCTGTGGAACAATACACAGATTTTTAAAGAATAAGACAAAAACAAACACACGCATTAAACTATACAAAACAATAGCTGTCCCAACGCTAACATATGGAAGTGAAACCTGGGTACCGACATCCAAAGACGCGAGTAAAATACAAGCCACCCATACAAAGTTTGAGAAGTGGCTCAATACTGGGTCAAGACTGGCGGCCTATCTTCGAGTGTTGGCCAAGAATATGAATTCATCATTGGCCTAAGACTTGCCGAGAATCGGATGTTAACACCCAGCCAAGATTGAAAATTAATCATCGGCCGAGCTTAGTGTCCAAGCATCGGCCGAGCTTAGTGTCCGAGCATCGGCCGAGCTTAGTGTCCGAGCATCGGCCGAGCTTTGCGTCCAAGCATCGGCCGAGCTTAGTGTCCGAGCATCGACTGAGCTTAGTGTCTGAGCATGGGCCGAGCTTAGTGTACGAGGATCTGCCGTGCTTAGTCTCCATATATCGGCCAAGCGTGGTAACTGAATCTTGACCAAGAATAATACTGAATAATTTTTATTTAATTTAAACTAATTTTAGCTTATTATTTGATAATTAATTTAATTGAATAGTTGTTCGAGATTAGAGAAACACTTATTATTTTAAAAGTTTAAAATAATTTCGATTGCAAATAATTTTTAGAATCGAATTACTGACCACAGAACCTACCCTTGAGAATCGCTGTTTTTATTTTTTTAGTAGACCCGCATATCGGAGTTAGCCGAGGTAAATCTAAATGTAGTAAAGGATTTTTATTAAATACTTTGAAAATTATAAAAATACTACTAAAATATATTATATTTATTATATAAAAAAATAACAAACAACACAAAGAACATTTAAACAAAAACATCATAAACAAACAACAAACAAAAAAACATTAAATAATTATTTATAATAGCTATGTAATTAGATTTAGCTTCGACTCGCTTATGCCGACTACCACTGCGGTCACCCGCATTAGCTAAAAATGTCCCGACTTTGGTTCGAAAATTTTTATTTTTGATCTGAATCTCCAAATTTCTCCTCCAAAACATCTGAAATTTAAAACATTTATTGTTAAAAGATAAATTTAATGAATTTAACAACATAAAAGAATAATAATAACCAAAATTACAATTTTGAATCGTATATTTGAACTGTATATTTGAATTGTATATATGAACATAAGTCAATAATTTTTTTTGTAGGAATAAATAGCTCGATGCAATAAAGAATCAATTATTAAAATAAATAATTGATGGAAAAATAAATAAAAAATATACAAATTATACTCAAAGCAGACAAAATTATTATTTATTCACTTGAAGTAGATACTAATGCAAGTGTGAATAGGCTTGATGTGAAATAAAATAATTTTTAAATGATCGGTAAAGTAAATGAAACTGAAAAAATCTAAAGATTTAAAAACCTACAAAATAGTAAATTTTTGAAACGTTCACAGTTATAGAATTTTCAGGAACTAAAAATAACATAACGAAATTACCTTTAAGTAGTCGCGTGGCGACATAAATGGCACCAACTGATGTTCAATATCCATTATATCGTATACAATTTTTTTATGAATTCTATACGCGACTACTGGAAAGCTAATTTTTTCGAAACTAATTTTATAAAATAGAGAAATACTTACGTTAAGTCTTGAGAATCTTAAACGTTCACACATGTACACATTGACGACACACTTAAAATTGAATCTGTATTCGCGGTCTGATTGTGTGATAATATAAAATATACACTGCTTATGTGCGCACAACCTCGCGTTATTTTGCTGAAGACAAAGTATGTATGTAATGTTATAATGCAGTTAAAGTATTTTTTTTTAATCTTGTACACAAACCGGGGAACCACCCAGACACAATTCATTACTCAGACCTGACTCAGGTGTATTATAGCAGGAATCTACTAGTATGCTGATAATGTACAAATGTATGTAATTCAGTTCTATTTTAAAATTTCATAATAAACGACTTAGAAGAAGTATTTATTAACAAATATATTAAATTATTTTTATTGTTAAAAATAAACTCAAGAATAAAATTTTTCAAAGTTAACCCGTTTTTAATTTTTTTTAGTATTCGATACTTTTTCACTCGCTCGGACATGATGAATAAACTTTATTCAATTTTAATTTATGAAGTTACTGTTGTAATGCGCAGAGGCAAAAAGTAATTTTTCAAATCATCGGCCGAAGAATGGCCGAAGATCGCATGGCAATAATGAAAATTTTACACAGCAGCCAATAACTTACCAACCATTGGCCTTTACAAAGCGCCGAGCCTTGGCCGTGCGTCAGTAGCTATGCCTTGGCCGATGAATGTATTTTTCGCGAGCATCGGCGACTTCGTATGGGCAGTGAAATGAAATTCATGAGAGCAACCAAGGGATGTACAAGAGAGGATAGAATCAGAAATGAGCACATAAGAGAAGAACTAAAAGTACACAGGATGCAAGATGAAATTAGAAACAACAATAAAAGATGGAATGATCACCTCGAACGAATGACAAAAGAAAGACTGCCACTAGCAGCCCGAAGATACAAACCACCAGGAAAGAGAAGCATAGGCCGACCGAGGAAAAGATGGGTGCCGGAACAGGCAACATAGCCTAATCCATGTAGCGAAGAAGAAGAAGAAGAAGAAGAAGAATCTCGCTAACGCTCGATCTCTCTCGTGATTTTGGTCGACCCAGTTTTCTCTCGCTCAATTGCTAATCACGTATTCGTTGAAATTAAAAATTATCCGAATAAATCAAAACTCTTGTGGTATTGCTTGCGATAATCTACTTTGACGTCATTTATTGTTCAATTGGGCCTGGAACTTTTTAGCACACCTAATATTAAAAACCATAGTAGGTACTTTTAAAATAGAGGAGATTGCTTTCGACGTATTTTTAAAAGTAAAACTTTTAATTCAACCTGTAACTTTTTGATATTAAAGGTAAAATTTACGTGAAAAATTCAAATGAAAACCAATTAGCGGTTGACGAAAATGTGCTATAAAGTATTAAAATATGGCTAATTAATACATTATTTTTTAATATAATCGTTTTCCTACACAAAAATTCTTTAAATATTGCAAATCTAATTTTCTCCGTGTATGTAAAAAGAAGTATTTTTAAATCAATTATTACAAGTTAGATTAATGGTGGTTGCACAAGTTAGTATTTAAATTAAGCAACTTGTAATTAAATTTTTTTTTCAGATTTAACCAAATGTTGAAGTGGGCTGTAATAAAAAGATCATCCGAAGATAAGTCGGCAGTGTCAAAATGTCATCTAATAGAAGAGGTTTTCTATGATGACGCAATTCAAATCACTGCGAACAAATTTAGAAGACATTCCAATACATTTCCAATACAAGACATCCAATACAGCCACAATGCAGAACGTAAATCTACCAGTACATTTTATTCCAAGCAAAACAAGGAAAAATGTTTTACTTCAACGCCCGTTAAAATATTTCAGAATCATCGCATAGATTTTCGAGATGTTAAAAATCAGCCGCTAAAAAATTTAAATAGGAAAATAATAACAAAACGAAGTATGCAACAAAATGCATGTTTAAGGCCACGTAATACATCATTATTTGATATAAATAGTGAAAAAAGAAGTTTTAAGTTTCATAATAAATGCACACTTAAAATAAATAATTTTCTGAATTACAAAAATTCATTTCGTAAAAGTAATACGAAACCATTAGAATTAGAGAAATGTTATATTAAAAACATTTTAGAACAAAATTGTACTTGTAAATGTAATTACAACTATTCATCTTTAAGATCGAATGGCTATGATTATTATTCACCAACTTTACCAACATTGGAAATTGAAGACTTTCATATTTCTGTTCCTCCTGATTTAAATTTAAATGTATTAATTCCTGAGTTTTCTTCAACAGTCAATTCACTTTCAATGTATAAGTCAAATCATGAATATGATGAGCCACTCTTGAAAAAATTTCGATATGATCCAATAAATAATTCAAAAATTTGCAATGCACCAATTTTTAACATTGAAGAAAAGATTGCTTTTGTCATTGATCAAGTTAATAGAATAAAACAATTGATTAATTTTAATAAACTTATAGTCGATGACAATAGGAACTATAATATATGCAAGGATGTTTACCGTTCTTATAGTATAAACGATTTAATTTTTAACATTGCTGTGTACACAATGATTCAAAAATCTAGTAACATAAATGATCGTACAAAAATTAATAAACTTTGGGAAAAATATTCTAGTTTGTTGATTAACGTGCAAATAAGCTTACAAAAATTTAGTAACGAATTAAATAAAACTCGTGCAAATAAATTAAAAAATACTTTACATAAAAAACCATTTAATGCAGCTATTGATTCATTTAATTCTAAACTTATCAGGGCAAAATCGAATTATTTGTACAAGAAAGACGAGCTTTTGCAAAGTAATATTATTGACACTGATTCTACATTTTTATACAAAAAAATTAAAATTAAACCAGAGAAAGAAATTTGCCGAGTTACAGCTGCTACAGTAGATTTTATTAACACATGCGCATACGATGGGAAATATGTAGATCGAAGTAGAAAAAGATCCTATTCCACATTTGTTTCAAATGGAATTAATACTAAAGTAGACCAAGCCATAGAATGTTACTCTGAACCAAAATGCAGTTTGAAACGACAAAATTGCGTAAAGCGTATTAAGCGATAAAATAATGTAGGTTCAAAAAATTCAATGTTTTGTCAGCCCACCTCTCTGCTCACCTGAATTTTTCAAGTAAAAAATAAAAACAATATTGTGTAGGTACCAAGAAAAATTATTTATAAAATCAAATAATGCAGACCTGAATAAGAAACGATACTGGTTAATAAATTACTTCTTACATATTATTTCATTTCGAAATTTATTTAATAATAAAATATTAAGATATTATTTTTAATATCAAAATAACTATTATAAAATAAATTAGATTGCTGTTTCAGTAGAGTTGTACTTACTAGGATAAACACAACAGATTGCTCGTGTTAAGCTAAAATTTTATACTAACGAGAAACTATTTATTTAACACCTGGTTATAATAATTAAAACGGGATACAGAATAAACCCTGTTATGCAAATATAAACTATTTAATAATATGTTGTGATCTGTTTAGGTCTTAAGCCTGTTCCAATTTCTAATTAGCCCATCGCTTTCTTGAACTTCCTACAACTCTTTTACCGCTTATAGAATGTATTTTAGGGTATTTCTTGGGAGTATTAATCTAATATTATATACTTTGCAAATATTAATATTATAAAACGTATACATTTTCATAACAAAAATATATTAAAATTTGGAAAACCAAATTTTAACATTTTATCGACTGCTCTATGATGATAAAGAAGAGAAAAAAACTAAAAAGTTTTTATAAGCCTTCAGTCGAGATGACCTATCATATTAGATAAGGTACTACCTTTCAAATATCCAGCCACTGTTTTTATTGACGCCAAACAAGTAGCACCAACTTTTGTTTCAAGTTGCAAAAGCAGACTTTGGCAGATCTTGGTACTGCGTCCATCAGCGGTTGACTGAGGAGATCCATCTCATTAGAGTAAGATCGAAACTCGAGTCTCAACCTAGGTGGCGCGGTCCATGTTTTTGTCAAACAATCTGCTTTTGCAACTTGAAACAAAAGTTGGTGCTACTTGTTTGGCGTCAATAAAAACAGTGGCTGGATATTTGAAAGGTAGTACCTTATCTAATATGATAGGTCATCTCGACTGAAGGCTTATAAAAACTTTTTAGTTTTTTCTCTTTTGTATACATTTTCGTCCATTTTTAATTTAATAAATTAAAAGGATCTTAAGAATTTTGGAATACTACAGGTTAGTAAAACCACTGTGTGAATGCCGATGTTTCGCTCAGAATTTTAGGTTTTTTTTATATTTTTACTTTCCTCAATACGTATTAACGTATATTAAGGGAAAGTATTGTAATCCACCCAAAAATCAATAATCGAAATTTTGGTATTAAAATGTTCCTTATCATGCTCTGATAAAATTGTGATAAATTATAATTGGATGTTGTTGTGCACTGATTGTTAAGATTCGTTAACATTTAATAAGATTTGTTAATATTTAATAAACGATTTGTTAACGGAAATTTCTTAATAAATATTTATTAACAGTTAACAAATTATTTGTTAGAGGTAATTTGTTTGTTGTTAAAAATATTTATTACTATTTCAAAAATGGTTTGAAAAAAATTATTTAATAAATAATTTATTAAAAAATAATAAAACGGATTTTAAAAAGATATATTTATTCTAAAATATATTAAAGTTAAAAATAAAAATTAAGTATTAACGAGATAAAAATATTGCGCTATTTACAAAACAAAACAAAACCGTAATTATTATTTCTTAAAAAATTTACTCTTTATGTAAAATGGTCTGGTCCGACAGGTGCATTTCGCCAGCCCCCCCCCCCCATTTCGAATTTTGGATCCAAAATAGTTTAACTCGTTTGTACCTCGTTTGTACCTCTTTGTACCTTCCTTATTTTCGTTTGTACCCATTTTGTTTTTCAGATATTTTAAAATATCTAAAATAAGCATTTCCCCAGCCCCCGCCCATTTTGAATTTTTGATCCAAAATAGTCTAAATTGTTTGTACCTCGTTTGTACCTGTTTGTACCTTCCTTATTTTCGTTTGTACCAGTTTTGTTTTTGAAATATTTCAAATTTTCTAATAATGACATTCTGCTAACCCCCCCCCCGAATTTTAAATTTTGGTTATAAGATAGTTTTCATGGGCTTAAATAAGAGAATAATCTTTTTGCACTTAATCCCTTAATCCCAAAATAAACAAATTTAATTTTGGGTTGGCAAATAAACTTAAAGGTATTTTAAAGATATTTTAACTTTCTAAAATTTTTATGAATACGGGTGTAAATGAGCTTCCATTATTTTCGAGTGAGCCTCAAAGGTTGCGAAGTTATTCGCAAAAAACAACTGGGGGGGGGGGGGCTGTAGACATATTTAGCAATTTTTGTTCCAGTTTTGAATTTATGTATAAAATTGATGTCAATCGATAGAGCTTCCTTTGAGCCTGAATGAGCTTCAGTCAGCAAGATGTTAAGTTAATTTTTTACCAAGATATGGATAGTTGAAATTTTCGTCCAAACTCCGACCAACATGTGTTAAATCTTAAGTTCTTTAAATCTCTTTGATTTAAAATTTTTATATTAACTTTTTTATGTAATAAATTTTCTTTATTTATTCTTTATTTTCAAGAGTTAATATTGCTAATAATTTTATATAAAATAAATATTATCAATCGCACAGGTTGATCCGCGCGACCAAGGGTCATGAAATTTGGCGTAAACTTGCATTTAACAGTTAACAAATTTATAACTAAATTTATAATTAAACTAAAATAGCATAACTAAACTTAGAAGTCAGATAAAAATGGTGAAGATCGGTCAAAAATTACGGAAATGATAAACAAAATAAACAATTACTTTTGGGCCACAAACAAAACAACATAATTTCATTTTTTTGAATTTTGACGAGAAAATGGGGAAAGTTATGCGATGTTTACATAGCCAATTTTTTATATTTATTTGACTACATTTTATATTTTATCTAAATTCTTTGCGTAAGCCAATGTTATTCCACTCATGTGAACCACGGGTGTTCTTTATTTAGCAACGCATAACTACTTCACAGTGTAATTAGGTGAGTTTGGATGTTTTCAAAAATGCACAATTTTAATAAAGCACTTTATAGCCCCGAAGAAGCTCATACAAAAAAGTTTTGCAAAGCGTTGGCATTTACACAGTGGTTTTACTAACTTGTAGTAGTTTAAAATCTCCAAAAACCTTGTAATTTATAATATTCTTAAACATGTGCATTTACCCGGGCCGTTCTTTGGAAAATAATATAACTATTTCTTTTTTAATTAATAAAAGCGTTTTTAACTGTAAGGTCATTACGCAAAATTTACGTTGTAAAATCTTCTATTTAATAATTGTAATGATTTTGATTTGTCGATGCAGTCCATTGTCGATAATGAATTTTAGTATTTTTTGTTTTGCCCAGTCATTGTCTGCCAGAATATTATTAATAATAATTATGTTTCTAAATAAAACCAATTTGATTGTGGTTTTCTTCATCGTGTTGGAAGTTTTAAATACAAAACTAAAAATCTTGAACAAAATTTTATCGCAGCAAAATGGTCAAGTGTTTTTATACACACTTTTGCTACATATTTTAACAGATTGGCATCTACCAAAATATTATGAGGTAAAGGAAATATTCCCATTCATTATTGCCATTGTTTATTCCTAGTATTAAATTAAAAATTAAGCTGAGAAAACAACAATTTTAAAATTGTTTTACATTTTCAGAGTTGAGGTTCTTTATCTTGTTCAAATGTTAAGCTTTGCTTGTTAATTTTTAATTTATACTTATTAGAAATAGTTTTTAAAAAGTAATAATTTATACAAATACATTATACATAATTATGTCCATATGATTATTTTCTACTGGACGTAATTTAATTAATTCAATTAATAAAAAAAATAAAAATTCCTGAGTGGAATATAATCAAATAACTGTAGAAGAGTGTTTTTTTACTATTAATTGAATTCATTATACATACATTGTTTACTTAGTTATTTAATTTATAATTATGTAGATACCTATTAATTGATTTGTTATAATCTGTTAAACATAAATTTGCTTGTTAATTAATTGTGTTAATTGTTTCTTATTCGTTAGACTTAATAAACATTACCAAAAATGTTTCCACAACTTTTTCAGAAATATTTACATGTTTTTTTACATTGCAAGGCAAGGCCTTACTTTATTTCACCTTAATTTTTCATCAGATCCTCCTAGTCCGGGAGCCCACGTGCATGGGAACTAAACCATAAGGTACAAAATTTTTGACCATACAGGCTGAAAGGACATTAAAAATTAGTAATAAAACCGCCCGTCTGCCACTCGAGAGTGGCAGCATTAACTTGGGAGCGGCGCGAGAAAAGAGGCATTTTTGAGGTTTAACTAAACCATAGGGTACATAGACAATTTTTATATCAAAAGATTCCTTTTTTTGTGTATTTTTCAAATATACTATGACAGACGGTTTTAAGTGCAGCCTTCATGACGGCAGACGCGTTTGAAAATATCGAACGAGCGAGAGTAATGCGCGGAATAGCATAACAAACAGAGATAGACTTTCGCCTTGCTTGCAAATGAGATTCGGTAGATGTAATTCACTTTAATAAGTATTATAAAATCATTATAAGTGATTATTTTCTTTATTATAACATAAGTCATATACCATAAAAAAATTATTGGTAATATTATGAATTTTATTGTTCATTCTGAAATATAATAATATTAAAACTTTAATATAAAGATTAATAATCATCACTGAAAGTTCGAAAATAAAATTAATTTTTAGTAATGTTGAATTAACTTGTTTAATTATTTAAAATTAAATTTTTGATTTCATGAACTTGTAAAGGCAGACAATTGTTGAATGTGGTAAAAAAACCATTAGTTGTGTACAATTGTACATTAAAGGCTACAAAAGTTTATCACCCTATGGTAATTACGGTAATTATATTGATTGCAAAAATTCATCTATTATAATTGTCTTTGTGACTTTATAGAAGATAAACATAGTAATAATATAATATTTTAAAAAATGTCGTCACTCTCTGCCGCAATACCTCCAATCACCAGCACACCAAATTTTGTCCGGAGATACGATGACATAATGTTCATTTCTGTTTTCTATTGTGGTAGCCTTAACAAAGATATCGGTAGCCCTGGCAAAGATATCTATATGTATCACCCCCTACCCTAAATCTACCTATAAAAGTTTATTTAACAAAATCCAAAATGAAAAAAATTTTTTATTTTTGTACGCCACTGAATTTTTTCCAAAATTTTTATATACGTCACATAATACCGTAAGAAGTCGCAAATAAAATTTCTCCAAGATTGGTACAACAAATTTTTTCGGTCATCTAGCGGATTTTTCGAAAACAAATTTTTGTAAATTACTGACTGTCGATTTACTGATTCTGAAAACATTTGCAAAAAAATTTAACAAACAGCCTAAACTTGGTCGCTACCTAGTGGCAGAACCTTTTACTTATAAAGTAACGTTCCGTCAGTCCGTACGACGATATTATAAAATATTTCCCACCGAACCACCTATTTTTGTATTCTAAAATTAATTGTTACAAGCCCTAAACTCAATTCTTATGCTGCACTCGGTATACAAATCAACATTAACCTAATTTTGACACATATGTCACAAAATTATGACGTTTATTAAAATTTTGAATATATTGTTTTATTTTTGCCAGCCATCTGACAAATTCTCACAAAAAATATATAAATTAAGATTTCAGTTAATATTTTCTATAATTTTTCTGACCTGCCCCGCCCTGTTACAATTGGCTCGGTTTGTTTTCTCACCAATACTTATACTTTCAAAGCTCCATCGACACACCAAATTTTAGCTGAATCGGTTAAACATTTCCGGAGATACGACGACATTTTAATTTTTTTTTATTTATTTTATTGTGGTGGCCCTGGTGAAGATTTCTCTGGCAAAACCTTATTTTCACCATTCCAGCCCACGAGGCATACGTCCAATAAGTTTGATTGCAATCGACGCAGAAATGCCGGAGAAAATCGATCGACAAAAACTTTTTTCATGTTTTTGCCAAAAAAGTTAATTTTATTTTTTTCATGTTGCATTACTGATTTCTATCGAAGGATTACATATGCTCACATATCCATTAGGATCAATGTACCTACGTACCAAATTTGGGTAAGATCCCTTCAGCATTTCTTGAATTATGCACTCTTAAAGTTTCAACTTTGACAACTTGTGATTTTTGACAGACGACAGATAGAAGATTAATTTTACCTATTCTGGATAAAGCCTTTTAAGGCCTTTAAAATAACATATCGCAAGACAAAATATTTTTTAAAAATCCCGTATTATTTTCTTGTGGTGGCACTCCTGATTGATAGATCGCGACGAAAACCTTATTTTCACCTTTCCACCGTGAACCCTACCACCATACCAAATTTGGTCGTAATTGGTTGGATGGCTCGGAAGCAAATCGATCGACAAAATTTGACGACAGACAGACCGACAGACAGACCGACACAGAAATTTTTATTTTACTTTTTGCAGATCTTTACGTTTCTGAACACGGTGATCTCGAAAATGCAAAAAAAAAAAGTTGAAATTTTTTTTCGATTACCATACCTCCAATTTTTTTTTAAAATTGATTGGAGGTAAAAATTGTAAATTCAATAAAGGTTATCTATTTTCGGTAACTTGAACAAGTACCTTATGGCCTATACCTTACGACTATACCGGCCGACTGGAAAGTGGGTAATCGTGGTTCAAATCTTGGTCTAATAGTTTTGTGGACTATCGGGAAGGTAACGGGAAACCACCACAACCATACATTAATTAAATTTCCTAGTATGTGATTTTGGCTTTGACAAAATAAGTTGACTACGCTCTGCATAGTGTATGTCAAAGCTTTCGATGATTCGCTGAACTTCTTCAGACCACATTACACTGCTATGGTAATAAGAATCATCATTTTATTTATTTTTGTCCAAATTTTAGAAAATAGACGATTTTTATTAAATTTAAAATATCCGTTTGAATTCTTAAAGCGACTATTTTCTGTATCCAGAAAATCAGCTTTTATCTAAAATTGAGAAAGAAAGCAAGCAGCAGATTCAACTTTTTGATTCAATGCGAGTAACGGCATAGAGCGTGGAATTGTCTTCGATTAACTGGTATTAAAAAATTTGTTATCGACTTTAAAAATATGTTTGTAATTTGGTCAGTAGGCAAGTAAGTACAATTTCCGTATTTTTAGTCTACAGACCAAAAATTAAGAATGAAAATTCAACTACAATTAGTTTTTCTCAAGCTACTTTTTGTAGATGTTGTTTCCATTGCTTTTCAAATTTTAATTTTGCATAATGAAAATGCAGGGTGGCCCGAAATGAATGTTGTGGTTTGAATTCCTTATAACTTTTTAATTTATTATTTTTGTAAAATTTTATTTCAGTATTTTGTGAAAATGACTTAGGCACAGTTTGTCAATCGTAAGTTAACCTTAGGTTAACCCAAATTTAAAGGTTAACTTAGATTTCTGACCAATCAGGTAGTCATAAACGTAGGTTAAACCTGTAATTTAGATTAACTTACGATTGAAAAACTGGGCCTTAGGGTATTTAAAATGCAACAATACACAATCCAACAACCGCTCCTGACTATTTTCTTTAGGGATATTTGAACGAAAGAGTGCGTTAATAAGCCAAGGACCATCCTGCCATTAAAAAACTATAATCGCGATGAATTCGAGGATATAACACCTGAAATTTTGGGGCAGATTATGGAAATACCACGAATATTTTACACGAATATGCGAATATACACGAATATGCGAAGTAAAAATGGCCACCACTTGCGAGATATAATTTTTCATAATTAAACCAAAAAAATTCCCCATTATAATACTGTAATTAAAAAAAAACAATTGTCGCTTAAATTAAATCCTAATTAAATCATTATAAATAATTTAAACTACAACGTTTATTTTGCGCCACCCTGTGTATTTAAAAAAAATTTATTTTTATTTTTAACTTCCTCGGTTCTAGTGTTGCCTGCGGGAGACACCAAATAGGACTTGAAAAGAATATTGCTTGAAATCTTTTGTCTATTTGTAAATAAGAGCACAAACAATAAATTATCACAAAATTAAAAAACCCTAATTTTCAAAGTTGGCCTTGGGAAAGAGGATGTTAATACGAGCCTTTTCGAAAAACAAAAAAATAATCACTTACAATGATTTTTTGTAAGTAGCACCTACTTATTAAAGTGAATTACATCTACCGAATCTCATTTGCAAGCAAGGCGAAAGTCTATCTCTGTCTGTTATGCTATTCCGCGCATTACTCTCGCTCGCTCGATATTTTCAAACGCGTCTGCCGTCATGAAGGCTGCACTTAAAACCGTCTGTCATAGTATATTTGGAAAATACACAAAAAAAGGAATCTTTTGATATAAAAATTGTCTATGTACCCTATGGTTTAGTTAAACCTCAAAAATGCCTCTTTTCTCGCGCCGCTCCCAAGTTAACGCTGCCACTCTCGAGTGGCAGACGGGCGGTTTTATTACTAATTTTTAATGTCCTTTCAGCCTGTATGGTCAAAAATTTTGTACCTTATGGTTTAGTTCCCATGCACGCGGGCTCCCGGACTATCCCGAATGCCTCTTGATTTTTATTTAATTTACTTAATTTAAAGTTAAATGTCTTAAACGAGTTAGCTTTAGAAACTGAAGGATTTATTTGTCCTATTCGGACGAAGTACTTGCAAAAGAAGCACATTATAAATTTCAAGTTTCAGATCACTACCAAAACTGCAATATCCTTCATTTCATGCAAGGAAATTTAACTTAGATTTCAATTATTTATTGTTTAATTATTTATTGTTGTGAAGAAAGTTTCCCATAGTATCACAGGCGATGAGAATTATTTTAAATTTATAAGTATTATAAATTTTATTAATTTCTATAAAAATATCCAAAAAGGGAAGGTGAGATGCTAAGAAGAAGAAGGAATTCGAATAATTTATAGAAAAGTGATCTGAAGCTGTCAGTTTCCTGAATTAGCTTTTAGTTGTTTTTCTCGAAGTTTTAGCGGAATTGCAATAGCCACCGTGCGACCTATACTTGTTCCTTTGTTGAAATTGCGATCATCATCTGGTTTTACTATTTTTTTAAATAAATTAAATATGTATGTACATTTTCTTCATGGTTGTAATACTATATAACTTGTTCAAAATTATTGTGTTTTTATACAATTTGCTATTTCTACGAGCGCTGTTTATTTGTAAATGTTATAAGTAGGGCTGAGATTTATATGGAATTGCATTTTTTTTTTGAAGCTATGCCCAACGATTTTGCTTTGATATCTACGCAATTTGTAAAAAAAGGGGCCTAAATCCCAAAATTTATAATGCATATAAATGCACATTTAATTATAAATTAAAAAATAATTAAATTAAATTTTTTAAATTAGTAATTTTTATTCTGGCATGAGAGTGATCCATGGCATTTCGAATTGCAAATTTGTTTGCTGGCGCGGCACGCACATTTATTGTTATTACATCCACCCTTGCAGTGGCAACGCTTGTCACCCTGTCCCCCTAAAACACTGCTTTGAGCTGCAGCTTGTCTAAGAGTAATCTTGTTTTCTTTGGTAGTATCACTAATGTTTTCCAACAAAATTAACTTTTCTCTTAATAACTCTTCTTAATAATCTCTTATCTCTAATCTCTTAATAACTAGTACTAATTGCAAAAGCACATTAAATACCAAAAATATATTAAAAATTTGGAAAACCAAATTTTAACATTTTATCGACTGGTCTAAGATAATAAAGAAGAGAAAAACTAAAAAGTTTTTATAAGCCTTTAGTCGAGATGACTTATCATATTAGATAAGGTACTACCTTTCAAATATCCAGCCACTGTTTTTATTGACGCCAAACAAGTAGCACCAACTTTTGTTTCAAGTTGCAAGAGCAGATTGTTTGACAAAAACATGGACCGCGCCACCTAGGTTGAGACTCGAGTTTCGATCTTACTCTAACGAGATGGATCTTCCTCAGTCATCCGCTGATGGACGCAGTACCAAGATCTGCCAAAGTCCCCACTCGTAATTTGCAATGCTTAAAACTTCAAGCAGCGACTAAACATTTAGCGCCATACAGTGGTGTAATATTGAAAGGTTTTGCAAGCGTCCTACTAAGTAGGCAACTTTATGAATTACGCAAAACGTAATTCTCTTGCAATAAGTAAAGCCCGGCTTTGGCTATTGAATAACAAAAATATATTAAAAATTTGGAAAACCAAATTTTAACATTTTATCGACTGTTCTATGATAATAAAGAAGAGAAAAACTAAAAAGTTTTTATAAGCCTTCAGTCGAGATGACCTATCATATTAGATAAGGTACTACCTTTCAAATATCCAGCCACTGTTTTTATTGACGCCAAATAATTACACATATAATTCTCAGCCCTAGTTATAACAGTCATTATTTCTGTTTGCCAACATGCGCACCGTTTTCTTGGTCCCCAGTACGCAATTGTAGTTCTACAAAGACAGTCGTGTTTTGCAAATGCTGCTCAAATACAAGATTGCCCAGAGTTGTTCCTATTATCTGGAAATATTTATTATTAATAAAATATTTATTTTTACCAATTGGTTTTATTTTTAATTCGCAAACCATACAGTCCATTATCCTCAAATACAAAGAAGATCCAACGACAGGATTCTTCAAAACTAGTGTTTTATTTTATATCTGGCACAACATGTTTCATGAGACTCTGCACAATGACCAATTTGACCCGCATCAAACTAGCGCCGCCACTTTTGCAAAACCTAAAAAAAATTATATGGGAATTTGTGGCTAATCAAGCCATCCCGCCACCGCTAAAAACTTACTAAAACCAAAAAATAATTATATGGGAATTTGTGGCTAATTAGTTGCCGTAATCGCAAATTTATCGCTCTTACCGTTAGCGAATTACAGCCGTTCGAGGTGGCGGCGTTAGCTTGACATCAAGCCATCGTCGCCACCACTAAAAACTTACTAAAAACTAATAAAAGTATATATGAATTTGTGGCTAGTTTGCGGCTAATTAGTGAGTTTGCTAGCAATTAGCTGCAATGGCACGCTAATAACTCCGAATGATAGCTTGCTGGCAGCCAATTACATAACCTGCTTTATAGTTGAATCTAGTTGCTGTTTAAGCTAATTTTGAAAATATTGTGTTTTTATAAATTTTTTATATATAATTGGGACGTTTAAGTGTATCACGTAAGTAAACTTTTAGTAGACCCCCTCCTCAAATAAAAAAATTGTAACCTCTCCTGCTTCTCTCAAATGTTAAGACGTAAGAATTTTTATCGTTAAGCTGGATTTATTAAGCTGGATTTATAAGCTGGAGTTGGACGGACTGTAAACGTTGACGCACTTCAAAAAGATCAACTATCGAATTTATTATATATTGTCGTGAAACGAAGGTCGATCCTATTTAAATTTAGAACGCGGCCATTTGATTTGTTTATGTGATACAAATTAGGTAAAATTATTCAAAGGTAAATAACAGCTGATTTTGTTCTGTAATTTAAACCCACTTTCCACACATTTTTACCATTTTATTTGTAACCACCAGTGTTTGTTTCGTGCTACGAAGATCTAAAAACAATTTAACAGTGAATTTCGAAACATCGTGTATGTTTTTAAAAGAACGTACAAATTTTGGTTTTCTTAAGGTTAAAGTTGAAGGGCTCTCCGTATACGCCGAGGGAGACAAAAACGTGTTTTACAAGTCGGGCTTTTTGAAGCCACCCAAAGTGCAGTTTTTCACTAATTTCTGGGTGAAATTGGTGAGACCATCAACGAGTGTGATATTTTTGAGACGACGACCAAATTTGGGGTTGAATGACCTTTCTAGAAAGATACAAGGGTAAAATTGTAAAATTGTCGAAGGACGCCTTTAGGACGCCATTTTGAAATAACGAGAAATTTTCTGATTTATTTTAATATTACATACCTCGATGAAATTTGAGGACGAGGAACTTCAAGTATTAATTAAGTGCATCAACAACAATCTTTTGAATAATCGTGGCTGCGATTTGGAAGGAGATTTTATGATAAACCAGATTTTGTGCGGCAGGAGCTCTAAACGAAATACAGTAGCTTTAGGCAGCTTAGTAACTGGAGGGGGCAATTACAGCATCGACATCAGAGGCGTGCAAGGTATCGTTTATATAAGTTTAAAAGATAGTGAAAATAAAAAACATTTAATTTAATTTTTATGAACATTCATTCTTTATTTTGTACTAGCTGACCCGGCGAACTTCGTATCGCCTCAGAACTTGAATCATATAAATTATTTGTAAAATTCTAGAACATCGTACCGCCTCAGAATTAATATACCAAGTGACTCGGCGAACGTTCTGCCATATAAATTATAGCTGGATACCCGGCTTCGCCCGGGGTCTCTTTAAAAATAAAATACTTTGCATTAGTCTACGTACTTGAACGTTTTCCAATCTTGCTTTCCGTTACTCGTTTGTTTCATACGAACGGACTTCAGCAATGCGTACACACAACAAACAGTAATTTTGGTTTTTCTTTTGTCTATCTATATATAGTTATGGATACCCGGCTTCACTCGGGGTGTTATTAAAAATAAAACGCTTTGTTTATGCCTGAAGTATTTTGATGTAGGCTCTTGGACTTCGTGCAGCAACATTCTGAAAAAGAATTAAAACGGGTAGAGAATGGATGATAAAATTTATATATTTATTTAAACCAAAGTAGCAATATTCAGGAGTTTTGTCGCTTGTTTACGAAGATGGTACCGATCGACCAATCTGTTATGTTTCGCGTACTTTAAATATCAGCGTGAAGAACTATTCGATGTTAGACAAAGAAGCTCTGGCAATATTTTATTCGGTTAAGAAGTTTTTCCAGTACTTGGTGGGTAAAAGGTTTATTTTGACAACGGATCATAAGCCGCTAATCTATTTGTTTGGAAACAAAAAGGGTTTGCCGACAATGGCGGCAGGAAGGTTCCGCAGATGGGCAATTTATTTAAACAATTTCGATTTTGAGATTAAATATGTGTAAGGAAAAGATAATTCGAACGCAGACGGCTTGTCAAGATTACCATTAAACGATGAAATATTGGCAAAGGTGTATAGGGAAATACTAAACGGTTGGAACGTCGTAGTATTTCCTTCGTAATGACGAATGAACTTTAGCAGTAGCAAATTGAGTCAGGAGAAATGTAAAGCGAACGCATATAAAACACAGAGCAGTTTAAATAGTTATAATTTGTAAATTATTGTCATATAATTTCAGTTTACACATTGTGGTTTTGCTTTTGTCATTTTTGTTTGTCATTTCAATATTCATAATTGTGATCGGGCAGATTATATATACGTCATATTCATATGTGGTCAAAATACATAATTCGTTATTAATCAAATATACAGGGCAAGTCAGCACATGAATCAACTGGCACCTTTAGTATCATCATGTACTGGATAAACATAACAATTCAATCCCCAAACATAAAAGCAAAACACACGAGTCTCGAGAGTGACCTACACAAAATGGCCTCCGTACAAAATAACCCTAACTTTAATCTCATTCATAGAATCTAGGAGTACCTGCAGTTTGTGTTATCAGTATTGAGCTTTTCAGTTAGTCATAGGTGATAATTATCTACCATATGTGGTTCTAACATTAGCCTGTGAGCACGCCTGCACATAAGTTCTTGTGATGATTAAAGTTTATAAATTTTAATACACATGTTCATTTAATTCGATTGCTCGAAACCCGTGCCTTTGAATTTAATTATATTACAATAATATTTACCTCTAGATTTGCCAAACCACAATAATTAAAATAATATAGCAAAGTAACACAAATACAACAAATGAATTAAAATAGCCTCTTAAGCACGTCTATTCAGTTGAACCTCACAAAATGGAAGAGAGCGTCTTTACGGTCAATTTCTTCTCGTTCC
This sequence comes from Cantharis rufa, assembly GCA_947369205.1. NCBI lineage: Eukaryota > Metazoa > Arthropoda > Insecta > Coleoptera > Cantharidae > Cantharis > Cantharis rufa. The sequence goes on from OX376304.1 coordinate 29,468,323, forward strand.
TTCATTTCTCCCACCCTCTTGTGCGACCCTTTGGCAGTGTCTCAGCAGCCTGTTGTTAGATCGTTGGTAATGTTTACGTTCAGCACTTCCAATGTAATGTATGTGTATTTGACAGTATGTTTTAATCATTTAAATCGTTCATTAAGCGCCAAATATAAATTACGTAAACATCATTACAGTGAAGAGAAAATTTATGGATATCGCAAACTTTCGCAAAAAAAAAATTCAGATTTGTGTAGCTGAAGAGTCTATCTTTAATTGAAACATAATAACAATATGGTATAACGTGGTATAATTTATCAAAACTCGAGTTATAATTCAAAAATACCGTTTTTAATTAGTTACCAATTTAAATAGATTTTGTATGGCAATGAAATACTTTATCAGACGATTTCATAAAATAACAAGGTGGAACTCGCTTTTGCGACAGTTCTTAGGCTTCTATACATCTACTTTTTCGGTAGGTTAAATTATTTGGGCTTTATTTTATTCCAATTTTTAATGCGTTAATCTTTTAATTAGGTAGATTTTTTTACTATATAAGGAAAACGCTAACATTTTAATATTTTTTTTTATTTCGACCTTTATAGGTAAATATTTGCAATTTACAAACCACAAATAAAACACAATTCATAATGAAATATTAAAATACCCGAAACACGTACCGAATACCGTATTAGAAACACGTAAAATACCTACTCTAAAAATACAAAATAAGAATATCGGATTAAAAAATATATATGTAAATAATCTGAATAATTAATACCAATCTAAAAATATTCTATATGAAGTAAAATTGTTTTAAGAACGTGCGTTCTGATTGGTTTTGAATTATGCGGACAGACGGACAGACGGACACGGAGCTAGATCATAAGGCTTCTTCCTATACGTTGTATAGAAGCCTAAAACTACAGTAATTTACCTTTATAAGAGAAAATAACAATAATACGGCATAAAAAGTTCACTTTAGAGACATAGTTAACGTCGATAGCGTTACTATGCGATTGATGTCAGACAGCTAATTATGTAGTTGTTAGCATTTGTCAACTGTTTCGGACGCTTTTGTATATTATTTCGGGCGATTTTTGAAAAATTATCGAAGTATGGATGTTTGCCTATTGATATATAACGCGATTTTAATATTATCGGCAATTAACTAATTTCAATTATGTCCATTTAGATTGCTGAAATATCACACTGTGCGGTGCAGGAAAAAGTGTATTTGGTACTGGTTGATGCATACAGTAAGTGGCCAGAAGTAGTGCACATGAGTTCGACTACCGCAGATGCAACGATAGAGGCTTTGCGACAAATCTTGGCAAGATTCGGAATTCCAAAGCAAGTAGTGTCGGATAATGGCCCACAATTCGCATCAGGCGAATTCAAAAGTTTTTGTAAAGCTAATGGAGTTATTCATAGTCTGAGCCCTCCGTACCACCCAGCTTCAAACGGAGCAGCGGAAAATGCTGTCAAATCAGTCAAATCAGCAATGCAAAAGGCTTTGGAAGACCCAAAGAATTCGGACATACCAGCAAGCCGTATTTTAGCTCGATACTTACTAATATATCGCTCCACAAAACACTGCACAATAAAAGCAACCCCGGCCTATCGAATGTTCCGTAGGGAAGTAAGAACAAGATTCGATGCGCTCAGGCCACAAAAGGAAAAGAGGGTGCAAGACCAAGAAGTTATTAGAGGGGGAAGGAATCAGTTATTTAGGGAAGGAGACAAATTTTGCGTAAAAGACTATAGAAACAGGAATAAGGAATGTTGGATTAGAGCAACAATCGCAAAGGTATGCGGGGTAAGAACATACCTATGCAAAGTACCGGGCTATGGTATCTGGTGGAAACGACATCTAGACCAAATATTTAAGGCAGTACCAAGTCAAGAAGAAGAGACAATACAAACGGAAGAAATTAAAGAAGTAATATTGGGTCCAGATACAGAAGCAGACAGAGAAAGCAGCGAAGGAGAAAATAGAGAAGAACAAAAGGAAGAAGGATGCACTCTACAAGCAAGACAGCTGGACATACAAGAGAAAGAAACTGAGATGACAAATAGCGAATCGGAGGAAGAAGTAGAAAGACCACAGGAAGAAACTACACAAGTGGGCAAAAAATATTTTTTGGTGAAATTAATTTATATAAAAATGATTTTCAAGATGAATTTAAAAATATTAAATAGAAAAAAATACCTGAGGAAAAAAAATGATATTATAAGTCTCTATATTTTTATACCTGAAATTGATTGAATATTACAACAGTTTATTAAAATAATTAATATGGAAGATAGTGGAAACACATAATTTTAGTTTATTACCTATATTTTTTCTTAATCAAAATCAAAAATTTTTATTTCTAAAAATTTTAATTTTGTTATTTTTTGTTAAAATAATATAGAATATAATTTGTTTATTTAATTAATTTTATTATTTTTAAGTTTTCTCTATTAATTAGGCATTTTATTGAATATGATTTTGTCGTATGTGCTATGAAAGTGCTATGCATGATTAAAATTTCGTTAAAAGTGGCGTATACGACAAGATACTTCTAAACAAAAACCGCTTAAAATCAAAAATTTATTTATAACAAACTCTATATCCTTAGTACCAAAAAAACCGCAAAGTGACCAGAAAATCTAAACTAGTTTTTCGAGCCATTTTTTTTTATTGCGTTTCAATCTTTAACATCGATTTCCCAAAACTCGATTTTTCGAATATACGACAAAATAATATCGGGTCGACGATTTACAGAAATTACATGCTTTTTAAAATTTGTGTATCAAAATGTCACAAGCCGCTACTGTGCTTTATAGCAAGGTATCTACTTTGTGGATTTTACCTTTCTGCTTCCTTTTTCCTTCTATAATGTTCTAATGCCCGTTTTCACCAACATTTACGTAAGAATTCCTTAGCAAAGAATTCTTTACGCTAGGTATTCCCTAAAATAATACTTGGGAAAATTTGCATTTTACCAACATAAGAATTTCTTAACGAGCAGCTCCCTTGCTGGGTATTCTTTACAGCGGACAAATGAACTAATACGGGTTGTAAATGTCATATTTGAATTTATACACAGTAAAAACGTTTTGTTTGAATTTAATAAATAATTTTGTTTGAATAATTTATTTTATTCAATAGAAAGAAATTTTGTTTCGATTTAAACAAAATTATTTCTATCAAACAAAATGAATTTGTTATTTCAAAAATAGTTATTTTTATCATAAGGCTTGAAACTGAATATTTCCGAGTACGAGTTTTTTACAGGCTGAGGCGGATTAGCCGAGGCCTGCATTTACGAGTACTCAGAAAACAGTTTCCTGCCGCATGATAAACGTAATTTTTTACGCCGACTTCTATAATTTGTTACATAAACTTTAATTATTTTTTGAAATATTTGGTATTAGGGATATTTTGTTGTTGGTATAACACATTTGAATTAAAAATTTGACGTTTAAATTTAATTATTTTGTATCGTATTATAAAATTGCGACTGTGATAATATTTGTGATAATGGATACACCAGCACACATTACAAAAACGACAGAATGGATTATTGGTAATTTATTGCCAGAAAAATCTGCACCCCGATACTGGCACAAATACGAGTTATTTATGAAATGTAATACTTATTTAATTTTAATTCAATTTGACGTACAAGATATAACCAAGAATGCCAACATCTAATAAAATAATCACTGCTTTCTTTCAAACGCTAGGCGAGAAAACCAGCTTTTCACGCCGCATTTGAAATATGCAATTGAACACTTGCCTGATAGAGATAGGAGCTCTTATACAGGGTTTACCAATAAGATGTTTGTTTTTCAATAGGGGCATAAAGGATATTTTGACAGTTCTGGCATTTAGTTTTTTTATCTTATGTACAGCAGGAGCTTTGCCATTTGTGAAAATGTTTTCAATTTTAATTGAAAATTGTATTAAAATCATTTAAGCCTATTACGAAAATAGTCGATGTGTGAAAACCACATTTTGTAAAATTCGCGATATTTTTGGTCGTCATGATCGGTCTTCTAAAACCGCTATCGAGAATTTGGGGGATAAATTTAAGGTTACTGGTTTGGTATATAACATACCAACAACAGTACATACTCGTTTGGGTCGTTCAGCGGAAAATATCGCTGCTGTAAGTGAAAGTGTCGAAGAGCAACCAAATTTGTCAATTCCACGACGTTCTCAACATTTGGGGACACGTTAAAAAATTATTTTTGACCTATTATCGATGATATGGATGTAAGTGATATGTGGTTTTAACAGGATGGCGCCACATGTCACACGGCCAGAGAAACAATGGCTTTATTGCAAACCAAATTTCTAGATCGAATAATTTCGCGTAATTCTGCAATAAATTTCACCTCAGATCGCGCGATTTTACACCGTTTGACTATTTCTTGTGGGTCTATGTGAAAGATCAAGTTTATGCGGATAATCCACAAACCATTGGGGGCTTAAAAGTCAACATCAAACGTGTCATTGGTGAGATAGAGCCTCAATTATGCCAAAATGTGATAGAAAATTTTGACAAAAGAATCGATGTCTGTAAGCGTGGTCGTGGTGAACATTTGAAGGATATTATTTTTCATTCATAAATGGCAGACCTTCTACTTTACATATCAATAAAAATCCATAACATTTTCATCCGAAGTATGTGTTTCCTTTAAAATTTAAAAACAAACATCGTATTGGTAAACCCTTTACTTTTCTCATGTATTGCTAAGTTTTGTATTAATACATGTATTAATACAAAATAATTTCTGTAACTTAAACGTAAATAAATATCTCGTAAATAAAATAAATAAAAGCGATTGAATCATAATTAAATTGTTTGGCGATCGCCAGTTTGAATCCCACGTCGGACAAATTTTTATAATAGAATTTTTTTATAATATAAATGAGTTGACTTGCAGAAGAAACAGAATCGACCATTAATAAAAACACATTAATGGTCGATTTTACATTATTAGTCGATTTGTGAGCTGACTAGGAATGCTTCGTTTTGGCTGCCGGGTGGACACTCGGAAAGCATCGCTTTCGTTATGTTTTCCGATAAAATAATTTTAATTATGTTGTTTATTTTTACGAAGTTGAATGTAATTTTTCTAATAATGTAATTTTTCATTTTTTTGTAAGACTTGAAAATGTATGATTATTCATACGAAACATGTCGTCATAATATTTAATAAACATCTAAAGTAACGAAGAAGTATATTATTAGAAAAAAAAAATTTTTTAATCTGAGGTTAAAGTATAAATCACTTTTGTGAAATTCACAATCGACGCATTAGATAAAATTGCTTTTACATAGATAATATTATTAAAATTATTAACTATACAGGTATAAACGAAGTGTAATTATCAGAAATTAAATTAAAAACTGATAGTTTTCTTAGCTAATTTCTGATAATTACATTTCGTTTTTACATAGATACATACATGCAATTTTATAAGCCCCTCCAGTTGCATTGTACTTTTAGAATTGGTGCAATGCGTATAATGCACGTTACATATAAGTCGAGAATATTTCTGGTTAACTCATTCATTTGTTTTTGGTTTATATAAGCAATGGTGAGTTAATATTATTTAAATGCATGTAAATTGAATAATGTGTATTGTTTGTAAAGAATTGTCTACCTGAAAAACACACAAATCGAGCGACTTTTCGCCTTGGGTGCCTAATTTTATTTCTGAGCAATAAAAGTTATTTATGGTATTTATATGTATATACATTTAATTTTAAATAAGAAATATAATTATCAATAATTAGCTAATTATATTTCTTATTTACTTTTATAGCTAATAATTTTAATATTATACATTTAATTTTATCACTTATCGATTATATTTTTCCAGATTAATTAATTTTATACATTTTTTATACCCTTTTCATTGCTTTTTTCCGAAATTAAAATATTAAATAAACTTACGTCAAATGTCCGCAATCGTAGTGTTGTTGACTTAAAATTCGTATATTATTATATCCTTTGATGCCCGTTTCTACCACACTAATTAATACGATTTCTTGTAGCAACAAAGTTATTTGTCATTTTTCCCACTAATACTTCTACTAAATTTTCATTTTGAAACTTTTCTTATTAAATCATTTTAAAGTTTTTTTTATTTATAACCGAAGTTGATACGTCAAACAAAGGTTGTTAATAGCAATTAATTTGATTAATATTTTTTCGTAAAATAAAATGTTTTATTTTTTCTTTTCTTTTTGAATTTTTATTTTAAGAACATGTTGTATACGATTTTCGTGCATTATCAGGTGTCTAAAGTAGATGGAATAATGATGAAATTACAAAAATAATGAATTAGATGAAAAAGTTATTATTTAGAAATCTAAAAATTATTAATAGTAGTAAAATAAATTAACATCCGTATGATAAAAAATGTGTAATAGTTAATTAGACAAAAGCTTTCAAAAATTAGTTGTTAATAATTTATGGTATTTAACAATTTCCCAAGTTAGATGTCGTAATATGAATGCCAGCAGTATCACAGATGAATAATATAGCCAAGATTTTAATCACTTAAAATTTAGCGTTCCACAGACTTCATGAAATTAAAAGATTTATTACTACGTGATTACTACATTATTAATTACTACGTGAAAACTAGGGGGGAGGGGGTCTCGGAATATACTACAGGTGGTCACCTAGGGGAGTAAAAAGTTACAAAAAAGTGGGTCACGTAGTAAGGGTACGTTCCCTAAGGTGGATGTACAAATATTTGAATACCGTGATGAAAATAAAAATCAAATTTTATCATCAGCAATAGTACATTGTCTTATTCGGATTAAAAGTGAAACTTTGTTTGACAAGCAATTTTTGCATTTGCGAGGCCGAGCGCTAGCGGAGCCGAGCGAATGCAATAATTGCACGTCAAACAAAGACACTTTTAATCCAAATGAGACATATTACTTTTTCTCCAACCAAAAATTAAATAAAATTTAAAATATAAATACTTAATTTTAAAACATTATTTGATGTAATATTAGAAAAGTCACTTTGACATTTAAAAATTGTGTAATTTCGAAGAGTGCTTTTTCTAAATTGTTTGAATTAGCAATAACTCGAGAACGGCGCTAGATATCAAAAAACTGAGCAAAAAATTCTCCCCCCTCGTCACAGACACACCCCCGTGAATTATCGGTAGGAAGGCATATGCAAAAATTTAGATCGATCGCGCACAAAAAATACTAAAAAATAAAATCACTTTTAAGTCATGCACAAAAGAGTCTTTTTCTATTTTGCGTCTAAAACAAAGTTATTTCGAAACTCAGTCGCGTATCGAAATGGACAATATTTCGAAACGCAATTTTTTGTTTTAAAGGGTTGGTAACTAAACGTCAGTGAAAATTAAAACTAATGTTGTCACTATATTATAATATTATAAACCTATAAATTGATGCAAAGTAATGTTAATTGTCAATAAAATAATTAATAATAATAAAAAAAATTGTAAACTGCAAGTATAATTTCGTTTATTTAAACTTTTATGCGATCTCCTAACTTGAAAATTTTTTGTTACCAACTATCACAAAAATACAAAAAAAATTCAAATTTACTATTATTTAATAAAATGCACATTTTAAATATTTTTAGGGCTTATAAAGTTCAAAATAGAAAAAATAGTATAAGAAACTCGTTTTATAAGACGTTTTATCGCACTTATCCTTTAGAAAACTCCCCGCTACGCGGCTCGTTTTCTAAACGGATTGCGTGCGTTAAAAACGCCACTTATAAAACTAGTTTCTTAATATACTATTTTAGTGCACCTAAAAAAAGTGTTGCTTAGCAATTTTCGCATTTTTATATTAATAACGAAAACGTCAACTTTTAGTTGAGGTAATGCTACTAAAAATGTACTGCTTTTAATACGGTTGGAGAAAAAATATGTTTTACTACCTAGCACTACGTACCTATAGGTAGTAACAAAAATATCACATTCAATACGATTTTCATATTGAAAATGATACTTCAAAATTGATTGAATATACCGCACCATCGCATTTTATTCTCGTAATATCTAATCATGTTGTAGTAAACAATGTATAAAGATATTACCAAGTATACCTTGAAAAAGATAACATAAATTATCGAAAGCTTGGAAATATTGTGCCTTATTGTGTTTATTTAGCTTAATTACAAGATTTATATTAATATATTTTTAAAAGCTAACAATTTAACTATTTTTTAAAGAAAAACAAAATTTCGCATACTTTACCCTTTCCTTTTAATTGAACGGTGTTTGGGGTTTTAAACCCGTTAACATTCATGTTATATTACAATTAGTCAAGATTATAGATATAAAAATTTTGATATTAAATGGTATTAATGCAAATGATTAAATTAATGCCACATGATGCCACTTTATAAGATTTTGCCTCTTCATAAGATTTTACGAAACTGAACCAAGACTTCGGAGACTTCATGAGTATCATATGATTTCAGAGATTTCAAACAGACTGCAAAGATTTCATAAAGACTGCAAAGATTTCATAAAGATTGTACAAGATTTTATAAAGATTGCACAAGGCTTCATAAAGATTGCACAAGACTTCATAAAGATTGAGATTCATGAGACTTCATAAAACTTTATGAGACTTCATTATGACTTATTGTCCACGTTCCACAGACTTCATTTACTGATTACCCCTTGATATAATTATTGTAATTATTGTAATAATTATTGTAAAAGAAGAACCACAATCAAACAGAAATCTAAAAAGAGGTAAAAAGTTCAATAATTTGTTTGTTTGTTTGATTAATGGTTCATTTTGTTTGGTAACTTCTTGTATTTCATGAAATTCTTATTATATTCACTTCAATTACCCCTGTTCAAAAAGTTCCGGGATTGACGGAATAAAAGTCAAACTCCAACTTTAATGTTCAATATTATTAACTCTTTCCTTCAAAAGTACTCTCCATTGCAAGCAATGCACATGCGCTAACGTTTAACCCAATCTTAAAAAGATTTTTCATACGCAATTTTTGGTATGGCCTTAAACTCTTTCAACGAATGTTTTTTATGTCTTCAATCAACTCAAATCAATGTCCACGAAGTTGTAATTTCAATCTGGAGAAGCTAAAATAGTCGCACGGGGCTAGTCAATTGAATATGAAACTTGAGGAATGGCGTTGGTTAAGTTTTTTGCCAAAAATTCCGGACAACCCAAGAATTATACGAAGGTGCATTTTTGTGGTGCAAAAATCGATAAATTACTTTTCCACAAATCCGATCTATTTTGACTGATAACTTCATGCAAATGTTTTATAACGCTCAAATAATACTCTCTATATACAGGGTGACCCAGACCACCCGTATCAGTACTTTTTTTCAAAAACGGTAAGTCGTAGAGAGTTGGGCTAAAAAAATTTATTACAAAAGCCCTAATGACGAATCTAATGGTGATATTATTATTTCCGGGAAAAGTCGGCATCCAGAGTAGTTTGCTCCAGAAAGTCCAGAAATCCAGAATTTTAAATGGCACCATATGTCGAAAGTAATATCGTTCGAAAGCTCTTTAAAAAATAAGCAAGTTTTGTAGGAAAAATTTTTTTATTACTCCCACCCCTTTTAAGTTATATTCGACTTAAGTTATTAAATTTCAATTTCTTATAACGAACTTAATTTTAAAAGTCAGCACTTAAAATCCAGCTACCGCGTTAGAGCAATGTCACAAGTGTCCAAAATGTCTTCCATTTACTTCTAAACACTGTTGAGCTCTTCTGGTCATACTATCAGTGGCTCTAAGTACTTCTTCAGTGTTTAATGATCGACAGGCATTGCAAATTCTGAGCTTCATATCATCTCTCGTTGTCGATTTTTCTGTATAAACAATATCTTTGATCCGACCCCAAAGAAAAAAATATTTCAAGTGCTGACTTTTAAAGTTAAGTTCGTTATAAGAAATTGAAATTTAATAACTTAAGTCGAATATAACTTAAAAGGGGTGGGAGTAATAAAAAAATTTTTCCTACAAAACTTGCTTATTTTTTAAAGAGCTTTCCAACGATACCACTTTCGCCATATGGTGCCGTTTAAAATTCTGGATTTCTGGACTTTCTGGAGCAAACTACTCTGGATGCCGACTTTTC